>VYXH01006457.1:24389-48638 GCA_013397275.1 Burhinus bistriatus
TAATTCAGCCTGTGTCAATGGCTTAATGTGAAGCCTCAGGCCTTCCACTGCTGACTTTGTCTACAGCATGAAGAATCTCATTATTACAGAGTGCACTTGAAGCTTGAAGTATAGAGAGTACGATGACTATGTTGATGGTTAACTTCTGCACCCTATGAGTCAGTGTCATCCGTGCATTTAATGTGTAGGTTTGCGCCAGCATTCGCATTCATGTGCTTGAGTGATGGCAGATGATAATGACTCATGCTTCATTTACTGGTGTCCTATCACTTTTTCTGTGGCTTCATGGACTTTTCGTTGAATCTCAGAGAGCAATTACTGGGAAAGAATGAAGTCTCTATGCATGAATAAGGGTCAGAGAATTCAGAGGGATGCTGAAGACTGTTTTACCAAATAAAACAGGATATTTTTCTTTCTTTGGTTTTCCTGAAATACTGGTTTGTGTCATCATCTGCTTTTATCAGAGTAGTTTAAGACCCTTTGTTGCAGGTTTAGCCACAGAAATCTGCAAGATAAAGTGGCTGTGCTCATTTTTCCACTTCTTGGTTGAAAAGTAAAATAGATGTGGTTGCTCTAGTCTAAAAATTACAATAAACAGAAGCTGTGATGTTTAAATACACTGTTCCAAAAGTGGTTCCACGATTTCCATCTATATTGGGAAAATACCGTATTGTACTAGTGAAGATCTGGAGAGGTTTTAAGCTTGTTGTTACTCAACGCTTTAATAAATTAAATTTAATTTATGAATTATTTATTATTTAAATTCAGGACTTTTAAAAAATACTAGACAAAAGACTTCTATCAGATGTCTGGCACTTACCGTCCTAATTCCTCTCTCTTCCCTGTTGTCTTTCCTGGCAGAAACAATGCAGAAAGATGTGGTTGGTGGCATAACCATGTGAATGTAAAGCAGCCAAATCCATGCCTGTTCTAGAGCTGCTTCTTGTAGCTACATCACATGGTCTGAAAGTCACAAAAAAGTTGACCGCCTTGATGTATTTCTTGGAGAGATGCAAGGTTAGAGGCATCGACAGCAGTTGAATACGGAAGATTGCAAAAATGAAGTTCTAGGTCAGATCCAGAGATCAGAAAAATATTTTCTGGCATGACTAGTCAAACATCTGTGAGAGATATGGGACTTTTGTTTTACTCAAGTCAGATGTGCAGTGTTCTGCAAATTCTGTTGTGTGTATGAACAACTGAAATTGTTCTCCCATTTGTGGGACTGAGAGCTGTAAACACAATTATCTGCATGTGAAAGTAAAGACATATTAGAAAATGTTGGGTCAGCAGCAGATTTTCAAGGAAACCTAGAGATGTTCGTGGTGCCTGCAGATCCCTTTCTTCCTCCAATTGAGAAAGAAACTGAGGCCAAAGCAACTTGGGTCTAATGCATGCACTGTAAGGCAGCCTTGCGTATAGTTTCAGAAGGCTTTCAGAGGGATGGCTGTGATTCTTTAAAAATAAGGAAGCTGATATAAATACTAGTTCTCAAACAGTTCTTTTCCCTGTATTGAAAAAGCAAGCTTGGGAAGCAGATCCCTGCCACAGCAGCCAAGAACTCATGGTGTTACTTAGAGAGGAAGGCTAAAGCTGTATGAGATGGTTGGATCTCATTCTGACCGTGAAACTGTTGATATTTGCCAACTGAAAAGTTGAAATCTCTGTTCCGGATGTTGTGCCATATGCTATATACATTTGCAGTAGTCCTAGAGGAATGATGTGTGTTTATCACTGATTGAAAAATCCTGAGTAAGTACATGTGCGCATTAGCTGGCCTCTCCTGCTAGAGGCAGGTTGCCGTTACAGACTGGTGCTTCTAAGGTGGTGCAGCATTTCAGCCATCAGTAGCCCCCAGACTACTGACAGGTGGTGGTGCCTGCACCTTGTTGCATTTTAGGGGGCAGTGGTTTGAAATCTGTCCTTTTTAAAATACAATTTTGGATTAGAACTTAACTACAGCCTGGCAGGTAACGATAACAACTGGTGCTGGAAGACAGTAGCATACACTTACATGAGCCTGGGAGATATACTTATGGTATTTCTTAAAGACCAGAGAAATAGATAGCTAAGGCATAAGCTGGATATGCAATCTTAACTCTGCAACAAAATCATTGTGGGGTTTTTTTCGGTATCTAGGCTACTCATCTGGGCTGAGAAGTTAGGAGCTCTGCTCACCACCATTAGGGCTGTGTCCTGACTGAATGCGCACAGATGTACTGGGCTCTTTTTGAGGCAGTATTTCTGCGTATGTTGCCTTTGGACAAGATAGACTTTTTTCTCTGACTTTGTTATTTTATCGTTTTAGCCATCAATCTTTCTTTCAATTGATTTGAAAAATTAAAAGCAATTAGAAAGTTTTAATAAAACACTGAACATAAGATAAACTTGCTACCCATTAACAAAATCACCAGAAGACAGCACTTCCTACCGGGAGTTAGAGGGGATGTAAAGAGAGCAGGGTTGGAGTTTCTTCCCTGAATTGTCATTATGCTGTGTAATGAAGCAGAAGCTTACACAGCCATGAACTATTTTGTTATGGCTCCTCATGAGGTCTGCAGTCCAGCTGGAAAGAGGTAAAGAGATGACAGTAGTTTGTTAGGAAAGGGAAGGAAGAAGCTTTCTTTAATAAGTTATTCGAATTTTTGGATTTTCTAATGCCATCTTTGTTCAAAAGCCATTTGGATTAAATCAGTTATGTCTGATCTATAAATTGCTAGTGCTTACCTTCTTGCCCCTCCCCCCTTTTTGAACATCATGAGTACAAAAGAGAAGGTGACTAAATACCGACAAGTGATGCTGTTCACACACTAGCAATCTGTTACCAGCTTTAACAGTACGATGCTGTTTTGGATCTGTTTAAATGAGAAATATGTTTATCGCAAGGGTGCTGAGCTGTGCTTCCTTTTTGATTCCTTAATTTTTAATGTGTAATGATTCTGCTGAAAGCACTTCTCTTCCCATTTTTCTTAAGGCGCTGCAATGTTCATTAATAAGAGCAGCACTCTTGTAAGGTGCAATGTGTTGCTGCTGTATTAAATAATATATATTTGAAAACTGCATTTAAAATGATGTTTTGAAGATACGTTTCCCATGAGCAAAACAGAGGAACTGCTACTTTGTCCTTAATTCACCTTGTTACATTACAGATCACAAGAAATACAAGAACAGAAACGTTTGGAGACAGTTGTTTTCTGCTTCTGTTTTTTATCATATGTTGGTTTTAACATAGGTTGTAAAGAATTTCCTAGTATATTTTTATTAACAAATCTTAATTTATTTTGCTGTAAGAAATCTGATGAAACATGCTTAGAGAAGTGCTTACACAAGTTCGATGCACCAGGTACTTGAAGCTAGGTTTCCTTCTTGATGGCTCACCATTCTGGTAGACGAGGTCTTTGTATGTAACCCTTTAACAAATGCAATATTTAGCTTTTTACACATGAAAAGGGTATCTTTATTTTATTGTTTGTCTTACTCTTTCTTTTAGAGTTCCTTCTTTAGGACTATGGAGTCCTTGACTGAGATTTCAGCACCAAAACAAGCATATGTGCTAGTGTGAATCACAATTGCTAGCAGCTTTGTTTGCAAGTGGTCCCAGAGTGCAGCTCTGTCTCTTACAATCTGGCTTTTCTGGCATGGGGCTCATCTGCTTTCCCTTGATATGGAACAGGGATTTTTTCTGAAGCCCTTCATTACTCAACACCTTTCCCTCCCCAGCGTGAAGAGTAGCAAACCCAAGAGCACAGAGCCAAAGTCTGTCATTTCTCCTTAGCTTCCCAAGGACTTTTTGGAGGAGAAAATATCCAATCCCTGTGTTGCAGCAAAGGGGGTGATACCTGCTTGTCACTGCCAACCGTTCTAGCTCTTTTTGCTAGCTCTTTTAAAATGCTGGTGGTACTTAGAAACAGCATTGGAATACTCCTGACTTCTAGGTATTTTTTACATGCCTGGAGAGTGCCATGGAGTTTCTCTGGCTGTTTTAGACAACCGTTGTCTTCTTGCTGGAAATAAATATGCAGAACATCTGTACTTCCATTTTGATTTTGAGTTTGTCAGAATGCGCTTGAACAAATTGGCAGCCAGGGGATTTTAAACAGTGGAGCTTTCAACAGCACACACTTGTGAAAAAACATACGTTTATATGACTTGAATCTGCTGGAAAAGCAGATGGGAAGAGATGGTGAAGAACTCTTCTGTTTATCTGTGTTTATCAGGTATATTTGCCTGCCTGGCTCCGGTGACTGTGTCTACTGAAGTTCAAGACAAATTATCAATAACTGGTCATCAGGTTCCTAATTTATCCTGTGCAGACTGCTTAACTCCGTTTGCCAAAATCTACAAAAATCAGTAGACGGGAAAAAACAAAGCAGAAATATCGTAGTGAATAAAATGCTTCGGCAAAGCTAGCGAGTGTTGCCTGACAGGTGTTTAATGCTTAGACTATACTAGCCAGTGGTTGCAAAAAACTGTGGAATTTTGGGTCATGACCAAAAAAAATGCATTCATATCTTTTCAAGTAGAAAGACAGTCTCCAAACTGCTGAAGCTGGGCACTGACAGAAAGACTCTGAATTGATAATTATGAGAAAAATATAACTAACTTGTGACATCTCTCACTATGGTGGGCATCCCTTCTTGAGTTTTATGAATTTGGTTTTTCTGAAAGATGGTATTGAGGAGTAGCAGGAAAGAAATGTAATTTGTGAATTCTGCTTTACTGGTCCTGGATGAGTGTGTAGACCTTGTACAAGAACACTCTGTATGCACTTCTAACTACACATACATATATTTAAAAAACGCACATACAGAGTGGTGGAAATAAAAGCTTTGTTAAACTGAAGCAAACAAATTATACTGAATATACACAAATAAAGGGTAATGACTGTTGCACAGGTGAAAGGAAGTGATCTGTTCCATTGCATGAAACTATAATATATGTGGTTGGCAAAAAGGAGAAGGGAAAACCTTTTCCTTCTCACACACAGCAGCAATCCAGAACAATGATTCTTTTGTGTGATTAACTCTGTGAATGTTGATGCCAGGTTCCAAAAGTGAATCCACATGGTTTCACGTTGGTAGATAATTGCCCTCACTTGTGGTGTTGGCTAAATGAAATTTCCTTCCTGAGAGCTTGCTTCATAGCCCCTTCGATCACTCCGCATAACAAGAGGATTCATCTCACAATGTCTGTCTGGTGTTAACATACTGGTTTGATTTCAGAATAGTAAACAAATACGCTATTGCAACAGGTCAAGCATTGTTAGACCATTAATATGTACTTTGGACATGTGAGAAGGCACGTCTTCTGAATTTAAAAATAAAACTTCACCATGGCTCAGATGTGGAGGATAACTGAGGCAGGGAATGTTTTAATGGTGCTCTTGTGAAGATCATCTTGAGTTATTTTGTTTAGTGTGTTTAAAGTACAGTTTAAATATGTTTAAATATTTGATTTCGTCCCTTCCAATCAGCCTTCCTGGTGGTGCTTACAGAGCAACTCCCTTTCAAATCTAAGTAGGCAGCTGTTAAACTGCCTGTATTAGGCAATGTGCTTAAACCTTAAGTAAAGGTTAGGATCTGATGCATTTAGGAACAACAGCCTAAGGTGTTACCAGATACAGCCATCTGTTTTGCTGTAAGCGCCTACCCCTGTAGTAGACTATAGTGTGAAGTGCATCCCTTGCTTAGCTGCTTCAGACCAGTCCCCTTTGCTGGCTTAAACTGCTGAAAAAGGTGGGTTTGAGCTGGACTGTGAATTAAGATACAGGCACGCACACACTGGCTTGGCTTTGTAATGGAGGTTGTGACCTCTGAAAGTGGTAACATTACCACATCTCTTTCCATGAGATTTTTTTTGGAGGTACAGCATTGCTTTCGTAAGTCACCTCATTTGTACTGTGGCTTTGGGCCATGGAGTGCAAGGGTCAGTTTTAGTACCCTAAAGACAGGAGAATATTGGCACTCCAATATGTTCTCAAAATAATGCTCTTGAAGATGCATAGCTGAAGGAATGTCGTGTATCAAAATCCTTGCTTTTCTTCACTGTTTTGTTAACACATTTGAAACCTAGATTGAAATGTGCTTTCAGATGATGTTGTTTGTTCTTTAGTGTTAAGGCTTCTATTTACATAGATAAGCAGGCTCATTGACTGCTTGGCCCCAGTAAGCTGACACACGTGTGTATGTGGGTTGTTCTGAAAACCTGCAGAATGTTCATCTTTGCAGTCCTCAAAACATTACAGTGTAGTAATGGAGCTGTACCTTACACTGTAGTTTGGCACCCTCCTCCATAAGATTTCTTTCTTGAAAGCAAAAGATAACAAACTTATTACTTCTAAATTATATTTATTTATATAAATTATATAGTCAGATTCTTTTGCTTCAATTCTGCTTGTAGCTTGTCCTCGGCCACCCCTCGTGCTAGGGCTCTGCTACTTTGACAGCTGTGCTAACTTTTTAACTTCAAATAACATGAAAATACGTATGACCTGCCGGCCCTGCATTTAAAATCAACCAGTGCAAACAAGGAACACTTGTAATAAGGCAATGTGAGAGCTCTGATGTCTTCTACTTTCTTCCTAACATCTGTAACTTGCAGTTTCTGTAATTCTAAATTTTTCCTTCGTTGAATCTAACACTGTAAGACTTTGTTATATTGTATTTTGTTTGACTTTATATAGGCCCTTCACTGTACTCTATTGCTTTTCCTCAGAAGCCTATGGATAATACAATCTTGCCCCACTGCGAGAGCAGGGGCTTTGACTGTTTTTCTGCATCACGAGGCAGCCAAGCTGAAGTCTTTGCTCTGATAAGAGTGCTTTATCCTCGCTCACGCTGATTCAGCAGTGCAGGTACTGAATCTGTGCTCCCCGCTTTGCAGGATGACATTCTAATCTTTTTCTTTCTCTAGTCTCAATCCCCCCTCCAATTTTGAGAAACACCGAGCCAGAACAGCATTTTTCTTCACTGTTCTTGGTTATTGCTAATGCTGATGAGGTAGGCACATTGTAGGTCTACCATGCACAAAGGCAGATCATGCTGTACTGTACACTATGGTCGGTGAACTGAACTTCTAGATGGAAACCCTCCAAAGGGTTAGCAGCTTTTGCTGTTGCTTTTACCACAGCAAGAAGCATGGGTGTGTTTGGGTGTTCGTTCCAGGGACCATTTGTAATGCTAGTGAAGCTATATGACTGTCTACAGGATATACCATAACCTAGTCTCTTTTACTCTAGGCTGTGTTGTTAGATACCATAGGCAGCGTATAATTTTAGAAAGTTAGCTGTTTTCGTTATTGAGCCAATTAATATCTGAACTCTTTCATGCTAATATTGAAGATTTGGGGACTTCCTCAAATTCTTTATATACAGAAACAGTATGTCTGTGATGTTAAGCCATTCACTTGTAGGCAGCTATACAGCTGTGAGTGGAGAATTTAGGAGTTATGTTATTTTTCTGCTTCTTTTACAAGTTACCCGTGTCTCTGGAGAAGCATGCTATTGACCACACAATAAGTAACATACGTAAGAAAACTAAAACATATTTTGGTAGAACAGATAAAATAATTAAGGTTAGTATAGTTTAAATGGGAGCTCAAAGTAATGAGCAAAGTAGAATATTTAATATGAGACAACTGAAAATAGTCTTAGGAGAGGAAAAGTTTGGTCAGTAATGAAGGCTGGTTGTATTCTTCATTCAGGTTATCATAAGATCAAGTTCTGGGAGAATATACCAGTGCAGGAAGGCCGTGGCTGTAGTCTGTGTTGGGAGGAGGGAATTCTTTCTGTTTCCCCTTCATGAATTTTCCTTCTCTCCACAGATTTTGATCTCTCTGGGCACCTGAAACTCTCTTTGGGGCACTTTACCCTAGGTTGGAAGCTGCAGTACAAATTGGTGGTGGGACCCTTTCCTTCCCTCTTATCTTCTCAAGGCAGGCAAGCCCATTACATTGGTGTGATCCTCTCATGCATTTTCAGTACTAACAGACACTGCCACCACCCCTTCCCTTGCTCTGCCCACCCCCAACCCAACCACCGAACCAAAAAAGCCCCACAGCCCAAAACCTCAAGAAGTAACTACTTTAATGTGATATTTAGTGAGGAAGAACTTTGCGCCATCTGGTGCTAGAGTAGATAGGGTGCATACAGGCCAACGTACAGGTCCAGCAGGCTGCAAAGCAGCACAGAAAAGATGAATATTGTGAGAGTGTACTGGTATTGATTCCAAATGTTTTGGATATTGTTTGGTTGCATGTATATTCAGAGTAGCAATATGAATGTTGACTGGCTCTGGTCAAGAAAAAAGTTGAAATAGTGCAACTCCAAATTTCCATGGAGTGAAATCCTGGCTCTAGTACAAGATTTCATGCTGTGTGGTGGTAATTCACTGCATACTTTCTAGTCAGACCTTCCTAACTTCTGAATCTTAAAATGTTCCAGTGTCTCTTCCATAAACATTGGTTGGACGAGTTCTCAGATTGACATGTTTCCCATATTGCTTTGTTAGAAATTCTTTTATTTCGGGGGGCTGGACATGACACTTCAGAAACTTTAGAATGGAGTCAAATTTGACTTAAACAGACTTACACCAGGGATGTGGTGGTATAATTCAGATGAGTTCTGCTCCCTGTATTTTGATTTTGGGAAATGGATTCTTAAATCTGGTTATATAATAGTGAAGCATAACCCCAGTGTTTTCCTTGCCACCTCACCTCAAGACATTGCTTTCTTCTGTGACTGTTTCTGTGACTGAGTGTTAAGGGAATATGTATCTTTCTCAGTCAGATTTAATGCAAGTAGTAACCTCACAGAGTTAGTTTGCAAGTCCAAGGCCGCTGTTTCATTCTGTAACTCTAATAAAAGAGGGTTAAAGGTGGAAAAGACCTAGAAGTCATACTGTCCATTCCTCAGTTGATGCTTGGGTCATGAAGCATTAGACCCTTGTGGCTTTCATTAATGCTGCAGCATGAGATTGTCCAGACTGATTTGTTCATCCACCTATCATCATCTTGGCTTGGAAAATGGTGTCAGATATGATCGTCATTCTTGTGCTTTGTGCTGGCAGATTATTGTTGCTGGTTTCAGCTACCATTGCATCAGGCAAGAAAATAGACCTTTTCCTCCCCCCTCAAATTCAATTACAGCTTTGGTTGTGGATATCAAATACATTCATGATACTTCATAGCATCAAAGAACGAAAATAGTCCAAAGATGTTTGTCATAGCCATAGGCTGCAATATTATACTGACTCATTTCTGTGCACAGTAGAGTATCAGGGAGGGAGAAGGGGGAGATGAAGCAGTGTGCGGATGCTGCGCAAGGCTGTCTAATGCGTAGAAATAGATGTGTAGTTTCTGTGGGGCGAGCCCTTTTCTCATAGGAAACCTTGAATTTACAGATTTGTTCAAAGTTATTTGATCTGTACCGTTTCCTGTCACGCAATGTGCTGTGTTCAGATATTGCAATGCATCTGTTACGACAGATATGGTAGATTCGGGGAGTCGTATGAATAGAGAAGTGGGGAAGCTGAGCTATTCATAATTCTCTTTCAGGATGGCTACCAGAACACGGCCACTTAATTTTGGGGTTGGTGTTTATTCATTCAGTTTATCTCTTAAGGAGAAAAAAATACTCTGGCACTCTGTATACTAACCTTTGCTGAAAACTCGCCTAGTATTGTTGTTGCTGCTGCTGTCGGTCGTCTTTCTGTCTGAGTCTTTGTTGCTTTTTTGTTGTATCATATCTGTAAATGTTTTCTGTGTTCCTTGAGATAGGAAGCATGGCTTTCTATTTTGGTAGACTTTTAGAGTCTTTTTGAGTGCTTCTTCAGGTAGAAAAGGTGAAATAAAAATGTGCCTGCTGACTAGCAGAGAGGATGCTTCCTCCCTGGTGAGAGCTTCCCTGTTTGTTGATACCCTGTACAAACCGGAATGGATCTCGGGAGACCTCTGTGTGAAATTCCTCCTTCGCCACACCTCTTTCTGCTGTATAGACCTTGTTAGGGTAAGCCATGACTGAATTAGCATTTCAGAGCTAGTGCAGTGTCTCAGATGTTTTTGGTTTTGTATTTTGTGTGGGGGTTTTCTTTCCCTCCTACCCTTCTCCTATTAATTAGTTAGTGCTATGTGGAAAATCTGATCTGCTTGCTGATTGTTGTCTTCATTATTGAGTTGTAGCACTAAGGCAGTGTCATTATCCCATGAACATACTTTTATGTCTGTAATAAATTCACTCTTACTCTTCTACACAGGATGTTAGATTGATGGAAAAAACTCAAGATGAGAGACCAAGTTTCCTCCTTGTGTTGTGCTAATGTTCCGTCTCCTTTGAGCTGCTGGTCCTTGAGCCATAGGAGTAAGGAGCACAGTCATCTAAATTGTGGCTTTTCAGTGAAAAAATGGGGAGTACGTTACAGTGGGTACCTCATCATTACAGAGTAGTGTGAATGTGTTCATGTGAATCCTAAAATATGATGAATGCACAGTTGGATTTTTTTCCTCCTTGAAATGAACGTGTGTTTATGTTCATGTTGTATGCATATATGTTCCCAATATCAGAAATAAAATGGGAGAGTTCCTTGCCCAAAGACAGGCTGGCTTTTCTCTTTTGCTTTAATTTCCAGTTGTCATACAATCTGATTATGCATTCGTACATTGAATTACTTCTACCACTAGGAGAAAATAAAAAAAAAAAAAGGCCTTGGAAGACTTTCTTAAAATAGTCTAGGAAGTAGAAGCTGAAGTTGAAAAGTCTTGTATATTAATTCTGTCTTTTTTTTTTTCGACCCTTACTTCTCAGTCTTAGCTCATAGTCTTAAACTGAATCACAGCTTGTCCAATACAGCAAGTTTAGCGAGTGAGTTAATGCTTGTTTCCAGTTCTTCAGACCACACATAGAAATCCATTTCCTGGGTAGTTGGGCTCTAGGGCAAATCTCACGTGCACGCTCACAGTAGGAATGACCACTCAATCCAGAATGACAGAGCAGCAAAACTAGTGGGAAGCATGTTGTGCCATCAGAAGAGCGAGCTGTGTGCCTGTTCTGACAGAACAAGGATATGGGGAATGTATTAATTTTACCCAGTTGCTGGACATTAAACCTGCGTAACCCTGGGTACATCATACCTCACTGATACTGTATGATAGAGTTTGGACTCCCATCTTCATGTTCATTATCTGTTTCAGCGTGGGCACAGGCAGAATAGTGGCAGCCAATCTAGCATAATTGTGTTAAATTCTCTTAAAGCATTTCATTGTTTATCAGGATTAGCAGACTGTTTTCTTTTGTAGCTATACTGTTCTATTACCTCTCTCCTTCATGAGACCCTTTCTTCCTCAGTGAAAGATGGCTGTATTTGTCTTGCTATTGCTCACATGGAGGATGAACTTCTGTAAGTGAAACTTGTAAAATCCTTTCCTCAGATAAAATTATTGTGATTCTTCCTTGTGTCAAGTAACTACTTCTCTTCAAGTACACGCTGCCTAAGTAAGGGCCATGCTCTTCAAAGCCCATCTTTCATCTCCTTTTCAAACCAGAATTAATTTCTGGCATGTCAGTCACCTCCATGAATTGTGTCATTGTCACTACAGGATTATACTGGATTATTCTTTTAATAATCTTCCTAAAGTAACATTTGGACACATATCCAGAATTAATATAGCTATAGAAATCTGTAGTAGATAATGAGTTGGCAGAGAAGCTGCCTTATTTTGGTTAAAGCTGTTTAGAACAGCAAGGTCTCTAATGACATAAGCAAAGTGGAGGCAGAAACAAGTCAGTTGATTGCTTCTTGTGTAATTGTCTAATTTTCCTTCCGTTGGCATCCTTTCTGAACTTACCAGACTGCATGGAGATCTTAAGACTGATACAAAGGAAGTGTTCACAGTATAAAGATGGACCTGCGTCAGTGACAAGGTACCCTGTAGTTTGTCTTATCAGCCACATCAGATTGGGAAGGAAGTTACCTTGACATTTGCATATTAATTGTTTTTAATAAACTCTCAGTTTACAAACTCTTAAGGGTAGAGTTAAATTCATTCTCTCTCCTGGTAATAAACTTCCCTGGGAGAATTCTGGAAATGGTCTGTGCTGACACTTCAGGTGGAAAGAAGCTGAGGTGTTAGTTTCTTCCTGTGTGCAGCAGACCTATGCGGGGTGTAGGCGTCACGGCCCTTTGTGTCCTATCTCCCCTTTCTTCCTGCTTAGTCTAAAGCACACAAACTGAAGGAGGAAGAGTCTTTAGAAGAAGAAAGATATGGCCATTTGTGGGTGTGCTTTGCTAAAGCATCATTGCAAGTCTTCACTGAGTATTGATTCCCATGACTTTCGAGAAAGAAAGTGCAAGTAATCCTACTTCGTGAGTGAGGAGACTGCATAAAAAAGAAGCTTATTGAGTTGTCCAAAACTACACGGCAAGAGAGTGATGAAGCCAGGGAATCCCTAGTACTCTACCCTCCTACTCTGACAACTTGCTCTCTCACTGGCCACAGCAGCGTTTATAACCTTAAAGTTGTGATGCAGTCTGATACGTTCCAGAAGTATGCGTTCTGCTCTTGCATGAAGTATGTCTTCACTCAGCTCCCTAGGTTAGACTAAATAAGGGTTGTAGCCCATTTTTGTTAATGGCCTTGTTTATTTCCCAGTGCACTGTCACGTTAGCTGTGCGATGCTTCCAGTGCACACTCGGAGTGCTGTTCGGTGCTGATGCTGCCTGGCACCGCTCCGCCTCCTGCTGAGAGCAGCCTTTATGTAGCAGTGAAAGTTGGAAGCAGAAAGCTTGGGATGGTGGAGTAAATCAGCACTTTGAAAGGAGCACAGTGCGGCTGTGGTGGGATTTGTATTCTCAGGTTTATCGTAGCTATTCGTAACTGCGCTTTCCCACTGTTGTTCAGAATAAACAGAAGCTCTGATTTACTGTTGAAAATAGGTTTTGTTTTGGAGATTGTTCTGGTGGAATGGGCTCTTTAATGTTTTTTCTGTTCCTGCAAGGACACTGGAGTAGCTCTTCTGTCTAATGAAAGAGAACTCTTTATTAAGTGGCAAATTAATGCAGGGTATTTAAAACTCTCAAGTGACTCTCTGGCTATGGTGAAAAGTACTTTTTCTCTTAGAACTTTACTGTGGGCATTGTACTTTTTCTCTAAACTTTAATAATGATCCTTGCAAGGTAAGCTGTTCTTCCCATGTGTTGCTTTTGTGAGAAAGCTGAGCTTTGTATAGTTACAGGCACATCTTAAATGTAACTTACTGTGTCTTCTCTTTACAGTCTTCATAGAAGACTTCGTCTGAAGATGGTAGTATCCACCAGCAGGACTGCTATGTAGTACTTTCAGCTTAGCCTTTCCATTATAGATCTCCCTTGTGAGTGGCTTATCCTCTAGCTCAGATGTTTGAAGTGCTTTCAGGCTGAAACTAAACGTGAGTTCTCTGCCTAGAAGCAATCCCCACCCTAATATTCCCTTAAAAGCAGGTTAGCTGCAGAGAGCGTAATGTAATCCTCTGTCTGCCTTCAGCACTTTCCAACTGAAAGTGTTTAAACGCTTTCCAAACATTAAATTAATACTTGCAGCACTTCTGTCAAATCAGTGGCTTGATGCTAAGGATAAGTAGATCAATTTTACACATACGAAAACAGAAGCAAAGAGCAGAGTGGTGTACAGAAGGTCACGATTGCAGAGCTGGGAATACAAGAGTCTAGTGTCACAGATTCCAGCCTTGTTTAAGAATGAGAGTACTTAAAACAGCTGATGTGGTGGTGTTTATTTTTTGTGTTTCTTCCACCTGAGATCATCTTGTTGTTGCCTGAGATCTGTGTGGTGGTGGTAAGTCTCTTTTTTTTTTTTTTTAATGTCCTTGTATGGCTCTTGACTAACTGAGCCATCCTCTTGGTTGGGTTTTCTAAAAGTAGCCTTAATAAAATAATAACTCGTGTTAAGATTCTGTAATAAGTGACCTAATTATGTAGCACTCTTAAGTAGGAAATACAGTGCTTTAGAGCTTCCCGGTGTCTGCTTTCAAAAACTTCTTTAAATGGGTTGCATACATGGGTGTATACTTCAGTCAGGCAAAATAAAGATAAACATTACCTTGCATTTGTGCTAAGAAACATATCATGTTAAGAATGGACTTTTTTGTTTAAACTTGACAGAATTATGCCAGTTTCTCTCAGGAAAACAAAAGCCTTTGCTGTCAATGCTCCTGTGCTTGTAGGGTGCAGCAAGATTGTTGGAATATGTTTAGTAATAGTTTAACTAAAGAAGGAACCTTATGATCTGCATCAATTGGATGGGTAAGTCTTTTGCTTTAGTTTCTGCCCTTTTCCCCTTTCTCTGTATTCTTCTGTTTTAGTTCTGACGGATACAAAAATGGAAAAATATGATTTTGATTTGATCTTTGGATGTCATGTGAGTTGTCTCTGTCTTCTCAGTGCATATGCCCTCATGACACATCTTAGCCTCAGTGATTTCCTCAGGCTGTTGTTCTTATTCACTTGCCTCTGGACAGTGGTTGGCCTCTTTGTTATTTGGATGCTCTTCCAAAAATGTCTTCCTGTAAGCAATTGGTCACTGTATGTCTGTCTAGCTATTTCCTAGTCTAACGACCTAGTCAAAACTAGCAACTGTGAAGTCAGCTGTTTGGCATGGGTATTTGGAGAACTGTGGGAGGCTTGGGTATACAGAAGCCTTAGTAGATGCTTGAGGCAATCATCTTGCTTGTCTAACCTGAAATCTCTCATCTGGGAGAAGGAGATATATTACAGCATGGAACAAACCACTTTCCAAAATGTTTAAATGGATTAAAAAAAAGGAAATAGTGAATTTAGGCTTCTACAAAGTCTTTGACTCAGCCCCTTGTGTCTACCTGTTAAACAACTCTTTGCTACGCAGCAATACAAATAACTGAGTTTCTACGCTATCATCACTTTAAGACCAAATGGCAGCATTTATATATTTGTGTTTAATAATATAGAATGGAGCGCAGGCCTTTAGTTCCCTGCAGAGACCACAGTTGAAACGTGTGAAGTCTACACAAATGAATCAAGAATTTGAAGATTAACTTACTTTATGAATTCCAATAGGTCTCTGTTTGCTATTGCATGCTAATAGGAAGATGAAGGAGGAAAGCGATAAAGACACAGCGTGGGTGAAAATAGCTTCCATCAACCTGAGATCCTGTGGTTTCTGATGCTTGAGCATTACTCAGTATGCATCTGCTCTTGAGACCTAGTTACTTCAGGGCACAACTTTATGTATACGAAGGGATCCAAGGGTGATTTTCCAGGTCTGTGTAGGGACAGATGATTGCTGTGACTTGAGCAATTGTATAATGGCCTCCTACATCTCATGCTTGTTGCTATGACTTAAATAGGGAGATTACCAAAAGCTGAAGGATATCTGAATAAAGAGGTTAAAGGAGACAGTGTAATCGGAGATGGTACTACCAAAGACTGGGGAGAGTGCAGAGAGGGACAAAGAAAACAAATTGTTCAACAACAACGGTTTCAAGTTCAAAACACACTGGGAAAAGTAAGCTGTATGATTTTGACCTCGTGTGCTGCATTTTAATTTTTCTTCCTCCACGAACAAGTAAATTAGAGACAGCCTTCAAAGAAAAGTTTGCAATCTTTTCTTCTCCCCTAATCTGCAGCTCTGTTTCTTTTGTAGAATTATCTGCATTCATGTGGCAACCAGATCGTTGCTGCTGGTACCTGTAGAAGCTCACATTAAAAAAATCTACATATGCATAGAATCATAGAATCGTTTAGGTTGGAAAAGACCTTTAAGATCATCTAGTCCAACCATTGACCCTACTCTGCCAGGTCTGCCACTAAACCATGTCTCCAAGCACCACATCTACACGACTTTTAAACACCTCTAGGGATGGTGACTCAACCACCTCCCTGGGCAGCCTGTTCCAATGCTTGATAACTCTTTCAGTGAAAAATTTTTTCCTCATGTCTAGCCTAAACCTCCCCTGGCGCAGCTTGAACCCATTTTGTCTTGTTCTATCGCTAGATACTTGGGAGAAGAGATCAGCTCCCATCTCACTACAACCTGAGAGCAATAAGGTCTCCCCTCAACCTTCTCTTCTGCAGACTAAACAATCCTAATTCCTTCAGCTGCTCCTCATAAGACATGTTCTCCAAACCCCTCACCAGCTTTGTTGCCCTTCTCTGNTGCCACCAGCTGGATTTAACGCCATTTACCACAACTCTCTGGGCTCGGCCGTCCAGCCAGTTTTTAATCCAGCGAAGAGTACACCTGTCTAAGCCACGGGCTGCCAGCTTCTCTAGCAGAATGCTGTGGGAGACTGTGTCAAAGGCCTTGCTAAAGTCCAAGTAGACAACATCCACAGCCTTTCCTTCATCCACCAGGTGGGTCACCTGGTCGTAAAAGGAGATCAGGTTGGTCAAACAGGACCTGCCTTTCATGAACCCATGCTGTTTGGGCAGCATTCCTCTTCGCACCTGTTTCCAGAAGTGCTTACCCACAAGCAAAGGCAGTACACAGGTGACACTGTACTCCATTGCTCTGCTTACCCATGAACTACTGGAGAGCTTCAGGTCATACTTAGATCTTGTGGAACACACAGTGCAACCAAACCTACTGCATTTGTTGCATTGCAGATTTTTAGTTGGTAGACTGAACGCAAACAAGCCTTTTTTTTTTTTTTCCCTCTTTTCTTTTTATTTTTTCTTTTCTACTTCTGTAAAGATAAGTGCTGTTCCTCAAAGTCAAAAATATGTGATTTTGATGCTTTTGCTGAACAGCCTTGTTGGGTCTCTCGAAGTCTCTGGCATATATTGGCACAGATGTATGATTCAGTGATGAGCACACATAGATTTTAATTTGTATCCCTTTTAAAAATTCCTTTGACATAGAACCTCTTGTGAGCTGAACTAGAGCAGATTAGCTTCCTGTGCAGGGGCAAGGCAGAGGATCTATTAAAAATTCTTGATATAATTCTGTTTTATGAGATCATGTGTATGTGAGTACCTATAGCAACACTTCCTGCGTTTGTCTTGAAGAGTAGAGGATTGTAGCAATATCTGGCACAATAGGTGGCACTGTCTTTTATATTGCATGTAAGCTTACAGATCTGCTTTACTGCATTGTTAGAAATCAGTATCAGAAGTTCGTGCTTGTATTTTTTTTTTTTATAAACTGTAATTTGTTCCTTGCTTACATACTATTCTTGTTTCCCTTACTGTTACTTATAAGAGCTTTAGCAAATATTCATGATTGTACTTCTGTCTTTGCACCCTACCATGAAGAGCGTCCACCTTTGCTTATCCACAGTCTGTGCTCATGTGAACATTGGATTTTTTTGTTTTTTTTATTTTTGGGTAGCTGGACTGAAAGACATCATGCTACCATTTTAAAGAGATACTGTAGTGTTGGGAGAGCTGTGAGTAGGGGGAAGGCAAACACGTTATAATCAGTCAGTTGATGGTATTCATTCAGACCCCTATGCAGACAATTGTTCGTTAATTTTTCAAATTAGCCCCCAAAATAGGTAGCTTCTGATTGTTATGGTACTGAGCATTGGTTTACCAGTCAGATTCAAGTTACTGCTCCTGGCAGCCAAACTGCAAAAAAGGATAGAATCTTTGCAGTCAAATATGCAAGACCTTTCACCCAACAGGACCTCCAAGCACCTCCCATAGGAGAAATATCAGATGCAATGATGAACTTAAATTCTGAAGGTCACAGCTTGTCTGTAACTAGCAAATCTCTGAACCCTGAGAAGACAGCTAAGTAAAGTATGCACTGACTTTTCGCAGCTGCTAGATGCTCCCATGTGCCATGCTGTGCTCTGGGGACTTGTCATGACAGCATGGTCTCTGGCTGCCAAAATGCAGGGTTATTATCCCTGCCAAGGAAAGTCCATGTGCTCTGAGCACCTGTGGTGCAGGTAAAAAACTAACAAATTAATCAAAGATGGGAAAACAAAGGCTGCTTTTGTCTTAGTTTTGCCCAGCTGCTCAAGCTGTGGCCATCACTAATTTGTGCGTTGCTACACAGGTGCATGTCTCTCCTAAATGCTACCAATGTATGCCTGTCCTGACGCTTTGGTATTTGGCAAGGAAGAGATTTTAAGATGTAACTTTATTGTCTTAAATAACAAATTAGTTTTCTCATCTTTGTGCTGCCTTATTTCCGTTGACTCTGTACAGTCAGTGGAAGGAAAGAGGAAGGTTTTCTCAAGGGAGACAATAAAGCAAGAGCCCAATGTAACTGTTCTGGACTGTCTCCTAGAAGACTCTTGATCTCCTTGTGTTGGCTACACAGGGATGTTATACAGCTGCAGACCCATGACCTACAGTTATGCATTATAAACAGTCCCCAGTGTTTTTAACCAGTGTTCATAGAAGTGGTTTGATTTAGTAACCTCATGGAATGTTGGTTTCATAATGATACCACTTTCAAACTAAATGGTTAACTAAGGGTTAACTTGTGATGATCGTGGTAACATCAGAAGTAGATTTGATCCTGTCTTCCTTTGCTCAAAGGCCACAATCTACCCTTGTAAGGTTCCAGTCTCTTGTTATAGACTGAAGTTCCTAAGAGCTTTTTTGCCATCTTCTTTTCTAGGGTGCATCTTTCCCCTGTTCTGCGAGTCTCTATTGCGTAGGATCTCTTGATGTTCAGTTATATCTATACTCAGATTCTAAACTCCTTCAAGTTGTGTGTTATCAAAATTAAGTCTTATCTGAGCTCTTGCAGAAGCAGTGATTAAATAACCCAATTTAAAATAAAAGCAATGGTTTTGAGGGGAACAAATCTTTTTTACCTTTTCCAAGATTCCAGCTGCATGCAAGTGTCCAGTGACAACCTGATCTGTGGTCACGTAATGCTGTCTCTGTAATGAGCATCAGCACAAAGCAAGAATGTGATTATATTGTCATTCTACAGGCAGGATATAAATAGAGTTTTAGTGGATTCCATATCACTTGTAAGGCTCCTGCTGCTCACTGGTGGTGGTGATGCCTTGAAACGTTCATTAAAATGACTCAAAGTGTTGTTTAAGCAGAGTGTCTCGCACAGTCAGCTAAGTCAGCTGCTGTTTTCAATTCACTGTATCAATCAGGACTTCAAGTCTCTACATATTAATTTCTTTTGCGTCAGAATCAACTTTGTCGGCTCGTTTGTGCACCTCAGTTGCGTAAATTGCCTCCTCAGCTGTCAAAAGTAGGTAATGGACTGCTTTGTAAAGAGCCCATACTCTGAGGACTTTGGAAAGCTTTTTTAGAGTCCAAACTTATGAAAAACAGTTTTAGCGTTCTCTTCTGGAGTTTAAATATTACAAATTAGGCACTGTCTAGTATTTTTAGCAGCTGATGGTAAAGGTTCAGTCACAGAACCTACTAGTCGCTAATTGCTGACAAGGAGTGTCAAACACTGAGTGCGTTAGATGAGTTTGGCAGGACTTCAGGATTCTGACCAAGCACACAGAAGTAGAGTACCAATGAGTGTCCAGAGCTCAAGTGATTTATTTTATTTTTTTGTTTTATTTTCTTAAAACTTGAAAAGGTGAAAATCTAGGCTTTCACATTCCAGATTGATTCTCTCTGCCTTAGGGAAGCAACAGGAAAGAGAATGTTGAAAGCAATGGCGCTGGCCTACCACAGCTGTGAATGTTCAGTAGTTCTGGTACCGACACTGTGTTTTAACTCATCTCTGATATTCCCATTGTAAAATCATAAAACTGATTAATGACTTAGCATTTTTACAATCTGAAACCTGTGAACAGCCTTCAGAAGAAGCCTGACGTCTTCTAGCTCTTCGTAAAAATGCATATGGATGAGTTTTCTTCCTTGTATCTTCATCCTGTGTCATAATGTGCAAGTCCGGCACCTTGTTTGTATCAGGCAGGGCCGTATAACCTTCTACATAAAATGATGAGAGTGCCTCTTGAGGCTAGTTAAATTATTGGTCCTTGGAGTAAGTATCTCTTCTTGCAGTTAGAAATCTCTTAACTCCTTGTCTAAAAGGGCACTAGAGCATGTCAGCAGTTTGGATCCTTGAGACTGTAAAGAGATTAGCCACAACTTTCTTCTCAAGCTTCATGACTGGCCCTTTTTCACGAATGCAATCCCTGGCTTAGGAGCTAAAAATTAAAACATTGTATGTTCTGTTTACGTATGCTCCCTCTCTTTTTCTTCTGACTAGTGGATTTATACAGCAATTAAAATCTTATTGTTTTCCTCAGTAATGGTTGCACCAAACACTGAGTATATTTTGGGATTTCAAATTTCTGTTTTCTTATTAGAAAATATTCTGGCTCTGTCACTTCTGTCACAACCTTATAAAGGTGAGCTGTCTGAATAACTCTTTGGGGACAGTCAGTTCTATCTCTGCTTTCCCTTAAGATGAGACTGCAGTGAGCTTGGCAGTTGTTGGAATTTGAATTTCTAATGAGTGTCAGAAGAAAAGGATCTCTGCATTAATGATTATTCATGATACTTTTAAAATTCCCATAAACTTTCAGTGGCTATATCCAAGCTTAAAGGGTAACAGTTGTGCATAGTGACACACTGATAGTAGATGGTAATTTGAAATTTGTTTGCGGAAAAACTCCTGTGTCTGAGTGTTTCAGCTAATAATGATAATAATGTCTTTAAATACTTGAAATATGTGCTAGCGTGAGACTGGGTAGATCAATGTTCTGTGGAAGCCAGTAGTGGCACAGTCTTCATTGTCCAACATTTGATCCTGCAGAATAGCTGCTGGAATAGCTTATTGTATTTAACTGTCTTATTTCAGCGTGTTTGAGGCAGAAAATAGTCCAGTGGTACGGAAAGAATCCTTCACCCAAAGCCTGCAGGATCTGTTGCATCTCGGAAAAGGGGCGACAGATTTCATATTGATCTGCCAGATCAGTGCAGTTGTCCGTGAGTTTACAGTGGCAGCAAGGATACTGTGGGTCTGAAAAGTTCACACTTACGGTATTTCTTTGCAGTTATCCTGAAACTATTCCTCTAGTAACAGCAGAAATGCAAAACCCAAACTATGAATTTAGGTTCAGTTTATGCATGCTTCCACTCCCACCCTCAAATTTTCACTTTGTTATAGCCGTTATTCTCAGTAATGCGTTGGAAATGCAGCATCCAATATGAAATGCCTTCCCCCTCCCGCAAGTGAAATGAGGTTGGTGATTCTAGATGAGGTCTTAATTGCTTTTAGTTCACAACGTACTCTGTGTTGCTAGGTAGTACATAGCTCAGCACTACATCGGTCAGCTGAAGTGAGTCTCAGGAGAGGAATAACAGGATTGAGGAGCTTGCAAATTAGGTGTGATGTACAATGTCAAAAGAAGTGGTGGAGGAGTGGACTAGAATTGGCCTTCAACAGCTTTTTCTAGTCCAAGAATAAGAGGAAGTGGCCCAGAAATTAATTTAACCCAGGGAGTCAGAACTGCAGTAGCTGTCTGGGCTGCAGGTCAGAGCTGAGGTAGACCATCAGAGCTCCGTCTGAAGGTTTTAACAGCATCTGCCTTCTCTCTGCTTGACTTTTAGTCTATGAACTTGCTTTCATGAGTGCTAAAATATGCTTGTATAAAAATATCTATCATATAGTATGTGTAAAGGCTTTCTATAGGTTACTTGAGAAGAAGTGAGAAGGATATAGACTCTTCTAGCTGTGTGTGCTTGGAGATGGCAAGTCAGCTTTGTCAGCTCTGATGATTTCCTTGAAAGGGCATGCTCTAAAGACACAGTGAACAGCAAAGCACTGAGAAGAGAAAGTTATAAAAAGGGTACATAGCTGAATAAATGGCTGCCAACCTCATTGTATTCCTAATAATCCATCTCACAAGAAGAAAAACTTCTGGTGCACAGCCTTGAATTTATTTTATATCTGTCATGTTTTGCAGTCCTGGCACTGTCTCCGACTCAGATTTTTCATACTCTTCATCTCTCAGGTAAATTAAGTACTATTGAAACAGCTGTTTGTTGCCTCTGAGGGTATTGCTTCTATGTGAAAAACAGCAGTTTTCCATAGGACAGAAATTAGATAGGCTCCTCTGGGGAGAAATATTTGTAAGTCTAAATGCCAGCCAGTGGAGTGCAACACCCATATTCTCATGTGTTTTTTAGTGTTGATCTCTGCTTTTATTGCTGAAAAAGTGTGTCCTGACACAAGGTGGGCAAGTGAGAATGAAACATCTGCTAAGGATCAGGGACAAAAAGATGTACTTCATATGTTGCTAGTTGAGAGTATTGCATGCATTTGACCCGCAGCTTTTGAAAATGGCATCTGTGGGATCACTTTCATTCAATTAGTGCAGTAATTTTATGAAAAGAAGGCAGGCAAGGCTTTTTGACACTTGGTCCTTGTGAACACAATGCTGGTTTTTGCTCACGGTTTTATCCTCTGGTTATTTAAATATTCATTTTATAAATATTTTTCTAGTAAAATATCTGTACAAAGAGTGGAGAGGTTTGTGAAGAACCTGTGCTACCTTCTCAACTTTTTCCTCTCCTTTTCTCATTCTTTCCTTTTCCTGCGGTACTCAAAGAACAAAAATTATCATGCACTTAGCTATGCCAGCTAATATTTTGAGGTTCTGAGATGGATATTATTTTGTCCCACTGATATTTGTTATAAATACTGCATATACATAGACTACATTATGAGAATGTGAAGTGATGCACTCGTGTTTTAAAAAATGCTTTAGTTAACCTTTAGCCACTCCCTCTGCTCATCTGTATTACGATACTGTTTAGTAACATGTTCACATAGTACTGCAATTTCCCACAGATTACCTGCTTTAGTGCATTTGCTTTTTCTCATTCCTTCTGAGACTATGTCTTAAGTACTGCATACAATGCAAATCTTACGGTCAGGTCAGAAGTAATTTCTTCTTATGGGCGGTTCTGTAATATTACTGTGATACCAGTGTTTCACAAAGTATGTGTATAGTTGCATTGTAGCAGTGAAGTGTTTTCATCTCGACAGAAACTGAAGCACAACAGGATTTTTGATTGGGTTGTGCTTTGGGTTCAGCATTACAGCACGTAGCTGGGCAGCTTTCTCGTGTTGGCAGAAAGGACGGGTAGGAGCAGAGCTTCTCCTGCTTCAGTGCTGTGACAGAACCTGGTGCTGCAGCTGTGAAGACCTCTACTCCAGGCGGCCGAGGCAGGTGGAATCAGAGGCTGTGATCTTCTTTCCTGCTGAGATGTGCAAAATGGATTTTTTCAAAAGCTTGTAAACAAGTAAAACCACCGTGTTCTGGATTTCTTAAAGTGGGGAAAATTTGGGTTCACAAGCGTCATGTGGTTGTCACATGTTTTGCCTCCTGCTTGCTGATAATCTTTAGAAGTTAATGAGTGGTGGTTGGCCTTTGATTGTATCTTGATGTGAAGTCACTCATGTGTTGGCAGCCCTTGATAATTAATTGGTAACAGACCAAACGTTTCTGTGTGAATCATTCTCACCTTCATTTTCTAATTCCAAATGCCATCCAAAACCTCTTAGTTCTAGTAGGTCACAAAACAACTGGATAACCAAATTGCAGAAGTTTTCAACATCTCTGGTAACATGTGTGGGAATTATTTTTTTCCGTTGTACGAGTGTGCTTCTGTTATGGAACAATACAGAGACTCTGCTTCAATGACGCCGCTATGGCTACCTCTGAGCCTATAGAAAACAGAGGCCCAACTGAGGTTGTAGGAGAACATATGCAAACATTTCTTCAGAAAATGGATGTTCTGTGGCAGATGGAATGGAAGTAATGATAAACTCCTTTTGCAGGCTTTCCTTTCCTGTTTCTGTTGGCTAATAGAATATGTAATGAGGTAGTTCCTGTGTAGTCCAGGGTTGTCCTTGTTTTTGTGCATTTTCTACAGGGGGAGTTATTGCATTGATATGTTTGGTGGCATGTAATAAGTAGCAATTGTAATGTGGAAGTCTGAAATATTTTGTTTAGTTATCCTCGGGTTAAATTAATTTTCTTTGAAGTAATGGAAAAGCTCGGATAAAATTGTTGGAAGGAGTTAGGTTTTACATTCTGATGTGCTAGAGTATCTTTTCTGCCAAATAAAATTGATATTCCATACTATGTCTACAAACAAAAAAGATCACCCTTTTTTTTCCTACGTTTAACCCCTCTTGTGTCACTAGCTCCCAATGGAGTTTATGCAAACGCTTGCAATTATAAAAAAAGAAATAATCAAATGGGTACTCAAGTGTTGCAGGCAAATAATTCCAACTTTAAAAATTCATGAGATGTCAAAAAAAAAAAAAAAA
>VYXH01006457.1:48690-59139 GCA_013397275.1 Burhinus bistriatus
CAAGCATAGAAGACGCTTGGGCATCAAAGTGTTCTGTCCAAGAGTAAATGAGGGCTGCATAAACAAATGGGACCTGGACGATCCTCACTTCCCATTCAGTAGGAGCCAGAAAAGAACGTGAAGTCAGCTGGGAATTGTGTAGTTGTCTTCATGGTGTGAGCCATAAGGCTGAGTCCTAAACGCATGGAACCAATCTTGCATGCTTTTAAACAAGAGAATTAGGTTATAAATCTCCAGCTGTTGTGTGCTGAAGCACAGGATGTGTGAGTTTACTTGCCAGGCTTTAGATTTCTAGCTGGCATTTTGTTTGAACTGGGAAATCAAGGTCTTACGGAATACCAGCCAGATTGGCAAGAACAGACACGAAAAGTATTGAGTTGGAACAGTCCCATCTATGCTGCTGAACACTACTGATAAGAGAGCTTCAGCTCAACCGATCATGACCAGTATATAACCCTGTTAAAGGCATTAGGAGCCCTTTTGCCCGAAGTAACTACAGTGTTTTAAAGGTGCCTTGTCTCCACCAGCCCAAAGCTATGCTAGCTGAAGCCAGTTGTTTACAACACTGACTTCAGCAGTGCATGCAGCCTCTGGGTATCCTTTGTGAAATGTACCTTTGCCGGCTTAAAGCTAAGGTGGATCTCTGAGAGACTGTTTTTAATTCTTTTCAGTTTACTTACACTTCATTAGAGCTCAGAGCTCCGTATACATAGCATGTATAATCCTCTCTAGAGGAAAGGCAGTGCCACCGAGGAACAGACTGTTGCTACAGACGGTCGCTTCTGTACTTTCAGTTTTCATCCAGAAACATAACAAAGTTAATGCTAGGTAAGAATTTCCAAAGTGATTCCCAGACTCTTGCTGGGGTGGGTGGGTTGTGGGGTGTTGATGAATATGAAAGGCAGGGTGTGAAAGGCTCTTGATAGTAGGAGAAAAGCAAAGCTCAGTCATAACCTAAACATCGAACAAGTGGACAAAGTTCATAATCAGCTTAATTGAGTATCTGGGACACTGAATGCTGTTTAAATTGATGAGATAACGTGTTTTGTCCAGTGTCTCTTGGGAAGTATGTGGAGAGCAAGGTCTGAAACCAAAGTTTTTCATGCTCCTACGATTGACTTATCCTCTGAACTATCCTTTCCCAGATCTAGTTACAAATTACCAGAGTCACCCAGCATTAGTCATCCATCTTATTAGCAGTGACACTTGCAACCGGGCTTTATGAGAAATAAGGTGAATTTTAGTTCTGAAGTGCTGTACTTTGTTCACTACCTAAGGTTTGCATAGCCCCTGTCCATATTTTGTCTCTCCTGTAGATAAACAGAGGATGTGTTTTAGAGCCATCCAGCCTGCAAATCAGCTAAAATGACCTCTTACTGCTCCAGGGAGGCTTATTTTGTATCAGTGCTGGAATAATTCCATAGATGTCCCTACTTCAGCTCTGGTTAGATTTTCCAGACTAATTTAATGCCAGATATAAGAGGTAGTGAAGACATGGCTGGTCATCTACTCTCTCGCGAGTCCTTGTGATATGTGAGATTGTCCCTACTGAATATTTATGAAGGCTTATCTATTTTATTTCTGAATATTTATCCAGGAGCAGGTGCTTGCACTCTTGCCTTGAAAAGCATGCCGTATTCTCGTTCTTCTAACTCTGGAAGCTTTTCATAGTAGCAAGACTTGGTTCTCTCCAGAGTTATGTTCTTGCTAACATCTTGAATAGTATATTTTACTGCCTCTCCAAAGATGCTTTGAAGATACTGGCAGGCTGTTATCTTGGCATCTAATATCTTTTACCTTCAAAACTGTAAATATTTTTCTGTCTTCATGTGTCTGTTTCTGTCTGGTTTTTATGTTATTCATGGCTGCCTGTTTTCATTTTGCTTCTTTTTATCTGAAGTCTCATGACTTTGGGGAAAGGGTTATTTAGACCACTGCATACTGAGCCAGCAAATGCATTAATGGAACAGTTTAGGGAGCCTGCATGCCTGTAGCACTGATTCCTCCCTCTCCCCCCCCTTCAGGGGACTAACTATAAATTAATTTCCACCTGGTGAGGACTCAGGGATATAATTTATACCTTGAGTAGATCGATGAAATTTGGACACGTTTTGTTAGTCTGTGTGGGTTTTGTTTTGTTTTTTAAAAGTTTTCATGCTAACCAAGTGTTGCCATGCAAGTGGCTGGTACTGACCCCTTGTTCCATTTCATTGTGCAGACCATGCATATTGTAGGGACAGTGGATTTGGTGCTAAAGCACGGGCAGAGCATAGAAATGTTCACGTCTCCAGTGGGGTGATTGTGATTTGAGCACAAAGGTTTGGGGACTTGTTCTCAAAACCCCTCTCTATCCTTAGGTTTTGGACAAGTTACGTTCAAGTATGTTCCTCATCTCTGCTATTCCACCTTTCAATTTAAAAAAATGAAGCAAACAAAACCCAACAACAACAAACCCCACTCTAGCTGCCTAATCCCCTCGACATTGCAGAGTTTTCCCATGCCTTACAAAGCGTTAATAAGTTGCAACAAACATGAAAAGTGCTGTGCATTATTAATTGTAACTTCACAGCATGCACTTGCATTTTCCTGACAAAGGATTGGCTTTGACCATTTCAACAGGTCAGGTTTCTCCGAGACCTTTGAAAAGAAATACCAGCTAGTGCAGCTTCTGTCGCAGAAAGGTGATGGCATGCTTTCCTTACATGAGTACTGTTTTTTTGTAAAGGAACCCAGGCTTTCTTCTGAGTTGCTGACCTCAGCCAAAGACTTTGCCTGCTGTTTCTGTGGAAGGACGGAGATGTCCTCTAGCTGCCTGCAGCAAGGAGTGGCCCTGGGGAGTTCCCAGACAGCTGTACAAACCACATAGTTCAGTTCGCAAGGGAAGAGTGCAAGACCCTCTCAGGCAATGCTCCTGTAAAGCAGTGTTGGAAGAAGAGGAGAGAGGAGGAATGATCCAGAAGTCTTCCTCAAAGGTGTGCTATGCAGCATAATGACCTGTAGCCTGGTAAAGCTAGACCATCCCTATTGTGTAAGTCATAAAAAGCTGGTTGGAAACACCATGTTTAAGTGAAAGCTGGGAAGAGAAGTGAATAGGAAATTAAATGTCATTTCTGCAGCTATTTCTTAGTTCTCCACTGCTTCCTGTAAAATTGTTCCAATTTCAGTCATTGTTGTGGATATTCGGTTCCCATTTGGGCAACACAGGGAAATGGTCAGCTGCCATCTGCTAACAAAAGTACCAGCTCTCCCTGCAGTGTACACAGATGTGGCTGGAAGATCCCACTACACAGCCAGATACTGCATGTGTGAACTTGAAATAAAATTGGCGAGTGCCCTGGGAGTGTTGCTTTCTGGGAGTCATGCCCATCACCAAGCTGATTGCATCCATGTGTTTCAGTGCTGTACAGCCTTTAAAAGAAATCTGAAGGATTGCTTTTGAATATCTCTAATAGAGGAGGATGTGATTTGAAAGGCACTTCTAAAACTACCTAGGTAAAAATAAGTGAAATATGCTGGATAATGAAAAGCCTTTGAACTCCAGTGATGCATCGAGAGTGGTAATGTTCACTGCTTGTTTCTCTCTTATTAAATGTATAGTAGCACTTAAATTGCTTTGCTTTAACACCTCTACATAGCACATGCTGTAAAAAAGGAGAGTTGGCTTCACAGTAACTGTTAGCTAGGGACTCTCGAGTCGCACAGCATTATCACTGCTATTGTATATTCTTTTGAGCATATAGATAGGAGGGACCGTTGGGTCACTGAGTGTGCTTCTCCATAACAGCAACAACTGTGTTGAGCTTAGAAGTATTCACAGAATATGAACTCCACATATTATGGGTAATGGTGTGCTTCTTAACAATGTAGTATGGTTTGATAACCTGTAATAAAAGATCAGATGGTGCAACTAGAATGTTCCATAAAGCAGAGCAGGAGAGTTTGAGGATATCCCTAGTGTCTTAGGCCTATGCATTTGCATAGTATTTATTAGATAATATTTGTAGATTTACCTAGGAATTGGTCTTTGTACCTCATTATAGGGGATGGCAAAAACCAAAGCAAAAAACCTCCTAGAATTCTGACTGGGCTATGAGGCAGTGGCACAGTATAGAGTTTCCTGCCACTCCAAATTTTTGTAAATGATTTAACATCAAACATGAGCAGGTTACATGACTTTGGCTGCTGTTCGTATAATTGCACTAAGAACAGCAACACATCCTGTGCAACTTTCTGACCAACTGTGGCCACTGTCTAGGGCTTTGAAAGAGAAGAAAGCATGGACTGGGAGAAGGAAGACTTCTGTTTTGAATTCTCCAAATGACTCATGAAGATCGAAATCTGGTATTTGTAGAACATAAAAACAGTGGAAACAAACGGATCCAATCCTGTTTCAAGCCTTCTTCAGAGAGCAAGTAACTTACACTGGTTCTTTCGTCAGCTTTTCAGGATGTCTTCAAACACCACAAGTGATTATTGCTCCCTCTCTGCCTCCTAAATATGGGAAAACCATTCTAGAACTTCATTCTAGATTCTATGTTCATTTTGATTTCCAGTCTGATGCAACTTCTTGGATGCAACCATTGTATAACTACTTGGTCCCCTGCTGAAACATTGTCCTTCAGCTGAAATAGTTTGTAATTCTTCCTGCCTGCTTCTCCCTCTGTCTACCCTTCCCATATTTGAAAAGAGTAATTGTAATTTCTTGTCATTTCTCTCTTCTAAAGACTCCATTTCTCTAATCATTTTTGTAACCTTTGTTTGCAACTTTCCCAGTTTAAGCTCCTCTTCTTTGAATGTAGATGACCAGAGTGGTGGTACAGTATTTCAAATGAGGTTCCTGGAACAATATTCAGAAATGACTGGCTGCAGTACATGAGGCATTTGAGAGCTGGGAAGGGAGAAGGCAGCAGTTCCCCTGGAGCACTTGCCCAAACCCTCTCCCTGCAGGGAGCCCAGTCTATAAGGGCTACTTCCCCCAGCGTCTTGGAGCCTCGTTTGCCTTCTGCACCGTTACTCAGCACATGTGCTCAAACCCATACCCTCCCACTCCTCGGGAAGAAAAGTGGCGGCCAGAACAGTAAACAGAACTTTATCTTACTCACAACAGGTTTGCTCTCAAAAACAAGAGAGGGGATTTGGAAAAGTGTTTGGCAGAGGTCCTTCTTCAGTCCCAGGTTTGAAAGGGTCAGCGAGGTTAGACTCGAGTCCTCTGTCCTCTCTCCATTCCTGAGCTCTTACAGCCGGCTAGTCTATCTCTCTCTGCAGCTGTTTGAGTAAGCTTTCCTAACTGATTTGCTCCTATCTTTTTGCTGCTTTTGTACTGCATATCTGTCCTGAAAACAAGCTGGTGTCTTACCTTCCGATCTCCTTGCTTTGAGCAATCAGCGTGTGGTCTCTGGCGAGGAGAGAATGAGAGACTGGAGTGGGAGGCTTGTGATGACAGCAAATCGAGTCCTCTCACGCACTGGAGTAAATGTGGAGTAGTTTTTACTTGGGCTCTGCATAGGTGCTACCAAGGTCAAAACACTGTTCATTTGCAAATCTGTCCTTAGCACACACAGATGCCTACTGAGCACCCAAATCATATGGAGATGAAATGGAAACAAATCTGCTTCGTAGCTTCCCAAACTTAAAGTTAGCAGATGTGTGTTTGTTTCTTCCTCATGCTGCAAAATCCCTTATGTCAGCGCTGGGGACAGAGTTGCAGATATTTGCTGCCTTTTGATATTGGTCTTTGTTTTCTCCTTGCATTTGAATCGTTTCTGTATTGGTATTTTTCACCTAGTGGATGAGAAAGTGACAAGAAAAAATATTTTCTTTATCTTTACCTTAGAAGTGTGACGGATATGGGCTCTTGAGCTCCACCATTGCTAAATTGTGATATGTTATTGCTTCTATTTCTTTGCTTTTTCATTCTGCAGCTGGAAGGATAGGGAGTTTAGGAGAAAACAAAGGGGCAGGCTGCTTTCAGAGTGAGAAACCTGAGGAAGGAAAACCATCAAAACCAGCAGTAAGAAAAAGGACACATTGGAAAAGAAAAGGTGCCTGGTGGAGGTTCAGGGTGGGGGTCTGGAGCAGCCGTCAGAGCAGCGGGGCTGTTATCTTCATGTGCAGCTGGAGGAAGGGAAGTATGAAGGAATACCTTGAAAGAACTAGGGGGGGGGGGGGGGGGGGGGGGCAGCCGNAAATAACCTTAGCCAGCGTGGGGGGGGGGGGGGGGGGGGGGGGGTGGAGGAGGGGCAGTCATAATGTGCTTGCTTTTTTTTTTTCTTTTTTCTGCTGGAAATTAGGCTAAGAATTTTGCTGTAACTTTTCTGAGAGAGAGCAGCACTTGATTGATTGTTTTTCTAATTAGGCGCAGTAACATGCAGATGCTGTGGATGCACGTCTCTGAAAATTTTGCCCTAAATGAACTCAATAGTAGAAAGACTGGTTTTCATGCAGTTAACAAAAAAACCACGAAAACCCAAACAGAAAAATGCCCTTTAACCCTCATTCATTTGTGGACAGTTTAATTCTTAATTTAGCAATGTTACTTAAATTCTAATCTCATCTTCTGATGTGGTATATGAGCACCTTTTAATTGTTGGGTCACTTCAGTGATGACTTAGGAAAGCAGACTTGCTAATTGGATGCTTCAGACAGCTTTTAAATCCGGTTAAAATTGGGGTACCTTGGGCACATGCTGGTTTTAAGACATGAATTTGACTACTTTGCTGAATAAGAGTTGAGTGTGGGCTTTCCAAACTCGAATGTCTTCACAGTACCCATTATTCCTCATAGAAGCAACAAAGGCAACAAAACACTTACTTTAGTTGAATAAGGTATTAAATTGTCTACTGAACTTTTGGGAAAACATTTTTACCCTTTTCAACACTGGAAAAAAACCAAGGCAACTTATTTTCATTTTGGAGGGATTTATAGTTTTAATAATGCAGCATTCCCCAATAATACTGCCATCCTATTTTGTTCTCTGTAAAGATGATTTGGAAATTAAAACATAAATCTCTGTATTTTTTTTAAATAAATCTGATCATGATAAATTGAACATCAGTAGTTTTCACAGGAACTCTGGTCTAAGTCCATTAAAGTAGACATGAAGAATTTTTTTGAGTATTTTTCCTTTCGGTATCCAGAACTCTCCATTCAAGAGATAAATAAGTTAAAGCTTGTCAAGCTGTGGAATTCCCATCTGAATTTTAAGAAGTAGGCTAAAAATTTGAGAATGTTCCGCAGAAGTGATTTTAAATATAAATTATGATTTCAAGATTTTACATGAAACTTATGCCGAAGAACTGAAGCTTTCAGCTCTTGGTGCAGCAATAGCTTTCAGGCTGTCGGCTCATATGTTCCTTGCCTTGCTTAGGACAATGAGTGGCTGATGAGATGGGGCTGATCTCGCGGGTGAGTTTCTGATTTGAACCTGTCTAGCCAGCCAGTCTGGAAGCTTGTGTGTGGTTTGTCAGATGGTGCGTTAGTATCAGTATCGTTTTGCTTGTGATGAATCGACTTGAAATTTAGACAATCTTAAAGCATAGTCCTTCATATGTGTATTTCATGTGTATTGTGATAAACAGAGGAGCAAGGGATGTGTCAGTAATGATGAGAGAATTACTTTCAGTGACTCCTCAGGTATATTGAGAACCTGATGTCTGCTTACCCCTGGACTGTTTAACAGTGGTACTGGAAAGAGTCTTCCAGAATTTGAGTATTTTATTAGTTGGGAAGACACTAAAGCAGTTTGTTTTCTAATCTCTGCTTTTATGACATGCAGTTAAAATAGAAAGGTATAATCCCTCTCCTTCCTCCTGACCCTGCCCTCTGACAGAAAGGTCAATATATGTTTGTGATCTCCTCTCTCATTTATCATGCTCTGTTGACTTGGTGTACATTTGTAATGCATCACAAGTTCGTAAATGACAACAGCAACATAACAAGGGGTAGAGACCTAAAGGCAAAGGGATTTTGCAATGTCAGCTTTATTAACATGTAAGCTACTCTTTTTTATTTGTGGTAGCTTATATTGCATCTCTTCCCAGTTTTTTGATTCTCGTTGACAGGAAATGTGGTTTGTGACTTTTATCTGATTAAGTATTTTGATTATGAATGATTAAACCATTGATTTCTGGTGAGTATTACAGGGGGAAGTCATATTTCCAATGTATTGGCCCTTGAAAGTGAAGGCCCCTTCCTTAATGGTTCCAGGTTTATTAGTTGGTTAAAAACAAGCTTTTACAATATGCAATTCTCCTTTAGAAAAGTTGTTATTCACCCAAATGTAGCTTGTGGAAGTAGACAGAAGGCTTTGAGATGGAGGATTAAGGATTATTTGGAGACCTTTCTCAATGTATTCTAACTTTCTGAGATGTAAAGCTCTTGCAAGGATAGAAAATAAATGACTTTTCAGAGGTTGGATGGGAACTAATTCCATATGTTGCTCTGGGTAGTAAACATTGATTTCCTCTTCGATTCAAGAAGCTTATAACGTGTGAAATCCTTTAAGGCAAAGAGCTCCCAGAGCATCAGTAGGGCTAGGTTTTGCTGCAGTTACTGCAGTTTACTGCAACTCTTAGGCTGTTGTGAATTTAGTGAGGACTTTCTTTTAGCTTTTCTCAGTACATAAATTTGCAGAGGTTAAACTGGGAGGCAAAAGGTCTTCCTCGTGATACACTTTTGGAAGGTGTTCTGCATGTGGCTATTTTCCAGTCTTACTCTTAATTTTAAAATCAATAGAAGCTTATGACCATAAACCTCTCTTTTAAAAATATTAATTGATGGTCAGTTATTGAGAGCGAATTACTGCAATACTGTATTGGGTTTCTAAGGGCGACAGAGAGGTGTCCATCTAGTGTTACTATTGCCGTTCTATTTTAGCAGATGTCTTTTCTTTCCCTGTCTGTCACCATACTGAAAAATATATGGGGTTAGTAATTTGGATGAGCTAGATGCATTCCTGAGTTTTTTTGGTTTTGTTTTTTTTAAAAAGAGTGATAAGTTTTAGAATTCCAGGACAAATAAAATGGCTTTTCCTTCATAACAGTGTGGTCTAAAGTCTTAACTTTAACAGCAGTTGGCATCCCAAGTGCTGTGTTTGGTTCTGCCATAGGTGGTCACCAAACATCTACTTTAGCAGACTTTACCAAGGCATTGTCTCAGTAAAGCACTATTATTAGTTAATATACTTCATCTTCTTCTGAAGAAGTGACGCCTTTTTCTCAATTTCTCTAAAGTCAGATAATATCAAAACAAGAACTGTAGTAATGATGGATCCATATATAGTATTTGTTTGACACCTCCTTGACGAAGGCTGTCAAAGTACTTCATTTCTATGGACATAATCAAATGCCTGGATTCTCTTGAGGTATAGAGAAACCAAAGCCAAGCCTGTCCTCACCCTTCTCAAGGAATAGAAAAGTTAATGGGCAATGAACATAGTGCAATTGTATTCATAATCCCCGGTTTTGCAGGTTATAGAAAGATTAAAGCACTGGATTTTTTTGGTGCTTGTCAAAAAGGAGGAGGATACATCTGCTCATATATAAACATACGTTCTCAGATAAAGCTTGAGACAAGTCCTCTGGTGAAGAGCTGGTAGATTACTCCATTTGTCTCTGCCAATATAAATTTCAATAACATGTTTAATAGTATCTAGATATTATTTTGGGAGCAGTTTGAGTGTCTGTTATAGATCTGTTTTGGGAAATAAAGTAGAAGATTCCTGTCATAGTATTTATATCTGGAAAGGAGCTGAGTCTCCGGTATGAAGAGTGCAAAAGCAGTGCACTCGCTGTACCTGTTAATTCACTCTCGGATTGGGGGAGATAGTGATCTGCAGGGTCAGTTCGGGACCAGTAATACTCAGCGCTTTCATTTTCTCATCTGGATTATAATTACTAAATTTGCAAATGATATGAAATTGGGAGGGATTGCAAATATGTTGAAGGACACAGTGAGAACTGAGTATAGTCTTGGCACGTTGGAGAAGTGGTTTGGGAGGAAGGTGGAATGACACCATGTAAGGAATTGTGCAGTTTCCTAGACTTCAGAATAATAAAGTGCATAAAATGCATGAACACAGAGTAGAGAATAACTCGCTAGTGAGTAGTTTTGTAGCAAAACGATCTGACGTTAGCATTTAATCTGTGATCCACCTAAGCTGAAGTGTTAGACTTGCAGAAAAGGATGTCAGAGGGTGTATATAAAAAGACTCATGAAATAATCCCGAAGACCTCAACTGGAGTGTGGTGTTTGGTTCTGTGCATGCTCCAGGGAGGAGGTGAAGCAGTGGCAGAAAGTGCAGAGGAGAGCAACGAAGAGGATAACTTAGCGTTTGAAGGAGAACTGAAAGATCTGTCCTGGTTAATCTCAAGAAGAGAAGATGGGAGAAGGGCATTCCTCCAGGGTCAATACTGGGACTGGTACTATTTAACATCTTTGTCGATGACATGG
>VYXH01006457.1:59425-134350 GCA_013397275.1 Burhinus bistriatus
CCCATCCCTGGAAGTGTTCAAGGCCAGGTTGGATGGGGCTTTGAGCAACCTAGTCTAGAGGGTGGTGTCCTTGCCCATGGCAAGGGATTGGAACTAGATGATCTTTAAGGTCCCTTCCAACTCTAGCCATTCTGTCATTCTATGATCTTTAATGTCCCTTCCAACTCTAGCCATTCTGTCATTCTATGATCTTAAGAATAATCTTCAAACATTTAAAAGCTGCTGAAGAAAGAAAATGAACCTGAACTCTGTATACAGAGTGGCTAGAAGAAGTGGTAAAGAGCTCTAAAGTGCTCTAGTAAGGTAGATTCAAGTTAGGAAAATACTTCTAACAGGAAGACTTCTGTCAGGTAGTGGAGTAGTTTGGGACACCATGGATCGTTGGACTAGATGATTTTTTAAGATTCCTTATAGCCCTGTGGGGTTTTTGTTTCTTTCTGCAATTTATATTAGACTGCAGATCTGTCTCAAGTGCTTTTAAGGATGAGACATCTTGTAAACATCTTTTCAAGTATGTAAACTAGTATAAATTATCCTGCTGGTTCCAAATTTCTCTCTACCATTCTGTACAAGATCTAGTAGCAACAGTACTCTTTATAAAGAATACCAACTTTTAGAGACAGTAAAAAATGGGTAATTTTCCTCCATAGAAGGGTGTTCTGAGAATTATGGCTTGGGGTCACATCAAAAACTGCAAGCAAATTTGAGAGTGAAATTGTTTCATTGTCCCTCCTCCTTTCCATTTTATCAAACTGACAATAGTGGAGAGATGTTTTAATTTTTCATATTTCACTTTTTAACTTGATCTATTAAATGAATTTTAAATATAAACTAGCGTCTTGCACTTACTTAAGACCCTTTTACAATCTGAGTATCTCGGCACATTTAATATAAGTGGAAAATTGTGTAGAAATTACCTTAACATCTATTCTGTATTGCTTTTTACTGCCGACCTCATCATTCAAATACACATAGCACATGCCCAGCTGGTATAACTTAATTATGTTCAATTTATGTAACTTAATTATTAAAGACCGGTTTTTAGAGAGTTGATTTCTGTGCTTCATCCAGCACTGTTGCTGGCTTAAAGGAACAGCTATATAGAAAAATTTTCAAGAACATTTTCAAGAAGACATGCTTTAAAAATTACACATTTGTTTTTACTTTCTTTTTCCCCCTCTTTTTTCTGGGATCCTTTTCTTTCCAAATCTCAATTAGATCAGTCAAATTCTACTTTAAAAACAAAACAATCTAACTTATGCAATAAGGAACAGAACATAAAGGTATAGTTTGTCTAAAATTAATTTAAAATAGTCTCATAAATGAGACCTTGACATAGATGGTACATCTTAGACCTTAAGATGTAATAGCGGGACAATTTTTTTTCCTGCTTCTCAGCAGAGACTACATTGCATGGTTGTCTGAACACAGTGCTCCGAGTGTCAGGCTGAAAACTTTTCTGCTGACACTGGAAGATCACAGATCACCTGTTGTACGGCTGAATGGGCAAGAAGTTTTGTGGGATGGAATTAGATTGCCTGGGAAGAGAAAGGGAACTGGAGAGCCGAGTGGTGTGTACATGTAGACACCACTCATATAAATGTACATCACTCTGTTCCTTCCACAGTCAGTGAGGCACTTCTCAAGGGTGACTCAGAACTTGGGGTGAATCATCTTCTGGAAGTCTTGTCTGTGTAGGAAGATTAGGAAAATTGGGCCTTTCATTCAGGGCTTCAGTCAACTGCTGAAAACTAGGCTGGGTGGATCTGAGCAAAGGTCTCTGCGTCTTTGAAAATTAAAAATGAAAGAACAAATGAGAAACCATATTAGTGTTAGCTGCTTCAGTATGTTAAATCTGTTTCGGAATGTGAGATGACCATTTAAAACACGAGTTATCAGTGTGCTGAGACCCCTGTTCCATTCTCCTTGCACTCTTGGCACGTGTGTCATGGCTGTGTTCCAGGCTTTAGACGGGCATACCAGTTTGCACGTGAGAACATAAAATGGTTTGTGTGGTCAAAAGTCCCAGCTGAAAAATCAATTCACAGTAAGCCTTACTATCGTAAAATAAATAAATACATACACGAATACTTCCTCCCCCCCCAATTTCTAGAAGTTTTACTGGGGAGAGGAGAATGGTTCTCCTACTTGTGGAGCAGGAGAGCAGTTCTGATCACCACTGTGGTGGTGTTACGAACACATCAGTTTTGCACCATGTTGGCAGAGTTGGTTTGGACCAAATAAAGTATCCCTAAAACTCTTATGATGTGAGCCTCCTTAAGTTCACTGAGCTCCGTAATGTAGACACTAGGACTGTCCACATATTAAATTCAGTGACTGAACTGAAAACAAATAGAATTAACCTAAACTTCCATTTGACAGAAAATGTTTTTGAGCATGTATTTTGAATATTATTTCTAGAATGCATGCCATTTTAAAGCAAAAAGTCCACAGTGAAAATTTTGATAATTTTTCTTAAATTGTTTTGCTTAGGAGTTGGGTTTATTCCAGGAGGAAAGATAATTTCAGATGTTTTTCTTCTTCACTGATGCATTTTTTTTCTAGCCATTCATTAACCACAGCAAAAATATTTGCCCTGCTTTGTTAGGTGTGTCCTTCTGGACAGCATCTTATAGGCTGTGTTTGGACTAAATTTAGAGGGAGCTTCACCATTCGTTGCAGCTCTCTAATTATAACTGCAACAGCCACGAAATTGATCCAAACTAAATTAAAAACCAAATTGCTGCTGCTGCTGTTCCCAGTGTTCGGATCACCTGAATATTTATTCAGCTAGTGATTCTTCTGAAATTGGAGAATTTTTTGGTTTTGAAGAAGGGGGAGAAAAATAGCCCAGCTGAGCTTTGACATCAGAAACCTCTCTTGGTCCTATTTCTGATTAATTTTTTTTAAGTTTCCCTCTTGCCCCCCTCCCTTTTTTTTTTTTTTTTTTAAATCCACTTATGAACCCCTGTGGCAAAGTGCACTAGCCCTGCTGGTGAGAAGACGTCAATAATTCAGATCACATTATGCTGGCAATTCAATCAAATACAAAGTTACCTACGTTTCAGAAACATTTAAAATTCCTAGTTATGTAGGAAGTTAATTTGAAAGAGCAGCTGAATGCCTCCTGGAAACTGCTGAGAGTTTCCCTTTAGTACCCATTCTGCTTGCTTGTTCTTATTGTATATTTTCTGCATTTCTCTAACCTTGTTCTTGATGACAAAAGACATTTGCATGAAAACAGGATCTTTGTTTCTTAAGTGTTCATCTGTTCCTGCTGTTTATTTCCCACCTAAAGTCATAATCCTCTGTTTGTGGCATCACAATTGGTTGCAGTGGAAATTATTATGGCGTCACAAACGGAGGATTATGACTTCAGGTGGGGGGATAAGCAGCAGGAACAGATGAACTCTTAAAAGCAAAAATGCTGTTTCATGTAAATGTCCCTGGTAATAAAGAAGAAAGGGAGGCGAAATACAGAGAAACAGCAAATTGGTATGAGCAGACTTGTGCCTGAACAGTAGGGCAGCAGATTTTCCTTCAGGCAGGAGCAGCAGTTTTAAATTAGGAACATGTCCATGTAGAATTTATGCTTTTAAATATTTTCACCTCAATTAAAAAAAATATAAATACTGATGTTGCTACTCAAATACTGAAATGACTACTCAGTTCAGTGAGGGATTTTTCATCTTTGTCAAGATTGCTTTTATTCCTTTGTCTGTGTGTTTGTCAAGTCACTTTTAATCTTAAGGGAGTTTCCCTTTTTGTGCCTGCTGATAGGTTTTTCAAGCCCAAACCCCACCATTTGGAATGGAGCATCTGCCCTGTGTAAAGCAGGTTGACCATGCTGGAAGCTCATCTAAACCACGCTGCTGAGCCAATCAGCCAAATGCTTTTCATGGACTGCTTCCATTTAAAACCACAAGCAGCAAGCTGACATTTCTCTTCAGCATCATAAGATGGAAAGCTCTGAAATACCCAGTAGCAATCTCAGCTTGTGCCTTATTTGGGTTTTATCTGAGCTCCCACCCCCCCTCCATGTTGCAGCTGCTCTATTCTTTAGTAACAGGAGGTTAAAAAAATTATTGGTGCAAACCAAAAGGTTTATAAGAACAGAAACTAAAATATTGAGTAGAAATGAGGGTAGAGAAAGATTAATAACAAAGCCCATTGTGTGCTTCCTGTGGTAGCAGCCAATTTGACTTGCTTTCATTAAAATTCTCCTTGTTAGCTCGGGTGATGTGTTGGGGTGATGGACTATTTGATGTCTGAGAAGTGGTGAGAAGTTAGCTGTCTAATGATGGACTAATTAGAAAGCCCATCCTAGCAGGATCCATGGAAATTGATTTGCACAGTGCCATTTTTGCTAATGAGAATCATGAATACATGTTTGCAGTCCTTTACTTACTCTTCCTACCCACAGCTAATGAAAGAGGAGCAATCATTAAGAGCTCAGCTACAATCTATCCAGAGTTTCGTTTGCCTTGTAGCTGTACTTTTAGGAACTAAAGTTTTAAATAATACTCTTCATAGAGATAAATAATCCTCTTCATAGAGAAGCAAGGTCCGCATGTCTCCCTCCGATAAAATGAGTTTGTTTTCTAATGCAGCTCTTCTCAAGAGTTATCCTCACTGAATAGGGAGTCAATATCTTCTCTCTGCAATTTACAGAAAATTACCATTACAGCATGGGACTGGAAGAAACCATAAATATGTAGTCTGAGTAAAATTAAAATTAGATTATTTTTTTCCTACAAGGGCATAACATGTCCATCCACAATTAGGTCAAACATTTTTAGTATTTATGTGTCTGAGACAAATAAAAAAGTATTACTTTTAGTATCTCATCCTATGATTTTATTTGAGTTCACATTTACCCAGTTGCTTTCAGATGCCTTTAATCAGCCCAGATGATATATGCCCAACCAGGCCCATGTGGCCCAGAGAAGTATATCCACAAAACTAGATTTTTTTGCAAAAACACCTCCTGAATAAAATACGGTGTTGATCGATGCAGTGTGGCTGCCCATAAGTATATCCTCTGTTGTCCGTAGGACTCTAGCCTCCTATAACCTCCCAAGCTTCTCGAGGCCTTCTCTGGCCAGTAATGATCTGGCATTGCATTGCTTTTCTCTTTCACCTGCATATGCTCCTGTAAATTTTACCATAATTAAAGAAAACTATAGACCTGTTAAATTATCACTTAACCTAGTTCTTTTAGGTGCATTTTGACTGTTGTAACCAATAGCTGGGGATACAGCATTAGGCCCTAGGAGCTGGCTGTAGTGAAGTTTTAATATATTCGCAGTGAAATGGATGTCCCATAAATGCCGTCAGGCAAAGGTGATGTTGAAGACATAAAAGCTAAAAGTACAAGCTGACAAGCAGCTGAGGCTTGAAAGTAAGAAGGCAAGCAAGGCAATGGTGAAACGTCTTTGTAGGCAGCAGCGAAGGAGTTGGAGCCTGAGGTGGTGTAGTGAAGACTAGAAACAAGCAGAATGGATTGCTTGAAGCTATTGTTACCTGAAGGAGGGGTAGCAGAGGAATCAGAGTGAGTTATCAGAAGGGAAAATAAGAATGGAAAAGGAAGGAGGGAGGTTCAAATCACTGTGTCTGAATTTCTTAGGTTTCTTCTTAGTTAAAAGAGAAAAAAAGGAAAAAGGAATTCTTGAGGAGCCAGAGATAGCAAGCAGGTGGGGAAACTTGCAAATCTTCACGAGAGATTCTGATACGAGGACAGTAATTTGCTCTGGGACAGGGAGATTACATGTAGATAGTATCACAAAACAACATGATATTGGTGTCGATGTCTGACTTAAATATGAACAACAGAAGTCCAATTTATTGTAATGAAACTGAGTTACCTCAACATAACCAGGAAGAAGATGATCTTCCATTTTGCCACAAAGGAATTTAGGTGAGGTCAGCACTTTAATTTATTTCTGAGGTTGAGCCTGCCCAGATTATCTTGTGCTTGCATTCACTGTTTTACTTCAAGGAAGTTCCTATGCATTAGTTCCCTGAAGCAAAATCCTTATCTGATTTTAGCAGCGAAAACAACTGTAAGTGTATTCATCTAAAGGCTTGCTTTTTCCCCTGAAAGAAGGGATTTTCTAATTTAAAAATTTCCTTTTAACTCCTTCATTCATGTTTTGTGATGTAGCATCTGTAAAACGTGTATACATGTGTATATTCCATTTATATGTATGAAAAGTATTTGGATATGGTAGGTACAAGATTTTGAATTTCTTTGCTGTTCTGTTTTACCGCCCAGCATTAGCTACTCATTAGTTTTGTGGTTTTTTAAATATTTATTCCTTTTTGTTCCTGTAATGGAACCTACATAAGAGATTATGAAGAAATGTCAAACCCTTATGCACTTTCTGCACTGTTATTGGAGTGGGTTTTCTGTCATCTTGTAACGCAGACCATTCAACATCTTAGTATGCTAACACATAAAAAAGAAACGAAAAACTAACACTTTCTTTAAATTAGCCTTCTCGGACATTTTTTATGTGCAAATCTTATTTAAAAATGAAAATGAACCTGCAAAAGCAATCGGATGGATGCATAGCTCAGACAGAGATATTCCAAAATGGCAATCAAGGAAGACTATCCAGTATAGCAGACTAGGAAAGATTTATTTGTAGACCATGTTAGGACTTTCAGAACTGATATTTATTTAGAAAAATAAATGATGAAAAGCATGGATATACAGTAATGCGATCCACTAGCATCTCATAACATACAATATTGGTGACTGATTATCTTTTTGAAGAAGTGTTGCTATATACAGGCTCAAACATTCGAGTTTAAATTAAAGTCCAGTTCATATAGATGTTTACTTATAAATGAATAGTCTAGGTTAATGACATGTTGGCCTGCTTGGGACAAAGAAAAGAGTTGATATAGGCAAGTGGTTTGTAGTGTCTTTTACTCTTGTGCAATTCTGATAAACATACTAGTTAACTGTAGTATATGGTATAAAGCAAAGATAAAAACATACTGGGTGATAGGATTTTGCTAAGATGTCATTAATGTTGGTCATGTAGCTAAGTATCTAGGCAGTGCACTGAAGTCTGCCATGTTCTTTCTGTATAGAAAATGTCCATGTATCCAAAGAGCTGCCGTTTTCTAGAAGATTTGATAGCTATTAAAAATAGATGTAGTGGGGAGTAGGCAGCCACTGGACAGTGAATTCGCTGTAATAATTATGGAATGCTCCGGGAGCAAACCTCTTACCCTTCCAGTGTTCAGGTCAGAGGCATAGTCTTGATAGCCACAGAACTACTTGGCTGCAGTGAACTAAAACAATACAGGAAAGGCCACATTAATGAAAAAGCAATGAGTGATGTCAGAGACCTACGACACTCTGGTAGAAAAACACTAGTGATCTACCTAGCTGGTATCTGGTGTCCTGCCATGTAAAAAGAAATCACCTACACGGTTCTATTCTTACCTAAATGCAGCCTTTGTTCCGCTTTACACTCTCTCCCCCTTCACATATGCTTCTCATCTTTCTTCCCTTAACGTGCTCCTTCCATTTCATTTTCCCAGTGGAATTGCACTACCTCCTATGCAGGCTCCTTTTCCCACTGCTGAGAACCTCATATCCTCTCTTCTCTTTCTTCCTCGGTATATTGCATTTATTTGCCACTAAAATTCGCTTTTATGAGCTATGGTATTCTTGCTTTTCCTCAATTGTATCTTAAGAGGGGAAGAATTTGGTTTCATTTTATGGTTGTCAGTCTTTTAAGGTGCATGCATACCGTGGGACTTGTGTAGCTCTCCACTGGGAGTTTTCCTTAAGCAGAGCCAGTGCCCTTGTGAAGCACAAAGGTTAGATGATCGCTGTTGCTACTCCTTGCTGAAGTTGGAGATCGTTGCATTGGACCCAGTGAAATACCTAGGTTTTTGTATCGTGCTTTATTGGGCAACTGTTTTTATAATGTGCTTAGGTTTACTTTTTGAAATTTAAAAATATTTTTGTTGTCCTTGTCATCTGTTCACTTGAGTTTACTGCAGTGAGAGTGCAGTGGCAAAAGCCTAGACAAGCAGCTAGCTTTGGGTAGACTTTAATGCCAGGAGCTCCTCCTGGGCTGCCATTGCTTGGATGACAAATCTTTTCTGAGTTTTGCTCCAGGTTTTACCTACCTTTAAGATGGTGTTAAAACTTAACCCTTCACAACCAGGGAGATCAAAGCACTTGAGCAGTTGGTAAAGTAAGCATTTGTATTTTGGCAAATGTACCCTGGATTTCATAATTTATTTAAGACTAGTGAAGTATTGGAAATATCTTCACTGTTTGCTGAAGTGTAGTTGGAGAAAGCAGTTACAGAAGGCCTTTTGTGCATTTTCAGTGGGATGGTTAGGAATCCTAGTCAGGGAACAGAAGTTGTCCTTGGAATTAAGGTGATGAATCAACGTTAAAGTTCAGCAGCAATGAATATTAGAATAATTTTTGAGGAAATCATTGACTGAAATTTGTTTTTAATAGTCTTACTTCATGTTACATACTTAAGAAATGGAAACCTTCAAAATTTTTTTAATGTAAGGGATGCATATAAAGAATTGGTAGTCAGACACGAGTAGAATATTCTTGTGTTACCTGTTCATCAGTGACATAAATTTGCTGCACACACTGATTTCATCAGAGAGAAGTTTGTTTATCCCTGGGGAGTTGGAACAATGAGCTTGTGAATCATCCTACACTTGGGTAGCCCTCCTAATCTACCCTCTCTCAGCAACCTGTCCTAGCAAACCCAAAAACCATTCTGCTTTGCACCTCTGGGTCCCCTCCCACCCCCCAAGTATCCTTGGCTGAGTGAAGTCTATTGTCTCTGTGGTTTAACAAACCAGGTGAGGTGAGAAAGAGGACCCCACCGGATTTTTCTAACTAACCATGTTGAGGACCAGCTTGGCTTATGCGGACTGCCTACCCAGAGCTGTGATTTGATTTTTCTCTTTTATTGCCTTCACAGTTGGATAGCATCATTTTAAAAAAACAACAACGAAATCCTCACAACAACTTTGAAAATCTGCAGTAAAGAATGGAATCCATAGCTTTATTCAAAACTTGAGACAGAATAAAAAAAGGCATGTTTATAGTTTACTCTACTGACATTTTTCAGTCCATGCTGAAAAGAAACGAAGACACTTGCCTAGGGAAACATCTTGCAGAAAACAGTTAGGAAAAAAAATAGTTCAGTTAACTAAATTTTTGATTCATTTCTTAGTTCCTGTATCTACCCTACAGCCTTAAGCCCCCCAGAGTATTATGTTTGCATAGAAGTGGTCATGGGTCATAGAATACCAGGTTTTTCAGTGCATTTTTGTTAGGATTAACTCTTTGTCTCAAGAATTCACAGAAGTTTGATACGCCAAAAGTTCAGTGCATGAAAGCCAAAGAACAGATACAATAATGTGATGAGCAGTGAAACCATCGTTGAGTGTAACACTTTGCTCCTATAGTCTCGCTTGTTTTGTCCGAATGGCTCAACAGAACAAAAATTTTGAAAACTGCAGCTCAGATATGAAACGTCTGTTAACACCAAGCAATTAATTAACTTAGAAACAATTGTGGTTGGTTTCCCATAGTGAACATGCATTGTATGCATTGTCTCTGCGGTGCAAGGATTTAATTCTTAAAGGTAGGTATGATTCCATTTAATTTCAACATGTACATTTTCATCCAAATCCAGTTGCACAGAGTAGTTCCTTAATTAAAAGGAATTTAATTTTGAAAGCCTTAGCCCTGACTGAGAGACTGTCACAGATGGAGTGATGCACTTCACTTGCAGAGAGAAGCAGTGATACATTTATTGATACAAAACAGAGATTTAAGGAAATTTGATAGTAACTGTGACAGTGGTTTTAACAATATTCGAGATGGCAAGGCACGCTTGGTTATTTACTGCCTAGAGGACAGGGTCAGACAGAGCTGTCAGGGAGACCCTCCTGTTGAGTCATGAGTTTCAGAGAGGACCCCCTTGCTTTCTAAACTGCTTCTCAGAGAGGAGTCTAGGTGTGGCTCGATCCAATCCTAGTCCCAGACTTGGTCAATGGTTTATGTCTAGAGGATTATATATGTGCAATCAATCCTTTAGATCACTTAGCTAAGATTTCAAACTGCAGCATGCTATTAGTCACTTACCGAGGATCTGTTGCAGCAAGGAATCTCTGAATCTTGAGAAGTAACCTTGAGAGGCATCCCTACTCAAGGGAAGATCCTGGCCTGCAGCCTGCTGCCATTCAGGAGAACTCAAGGAGCTCTTGGGCTGTTCACTATTTATGGGTGTAAGATGATTGACTTATAGTCATATTTGCATATTGACCACAGTACCAGTACTGTGTTTAGGTGGGCGCGTTGCTCAAGTTAGCCCTTGGCTATTGTGTTGTTATCTGTCTCCCTGAAACCATGTTGAGCTGGATGCAGCCATCACGACTAGGTGCACCCATTATGACCACCACAGGTGGTGCTTATCGCGTGGGCAGGGTTACAGGATCTAAAGGTCAGGTTGGTGGTGGAGGACACCGTCACACGGAGACTCTGGACCCGTATCCGGACCCAGCCCAGGTCTTTTCCCCAGGACTTCACCTGTCCAGAGTTCCAGTATGCAAATTCCAGAGCACTGGCACAGTAGACAGGATAGCACTGTAGCCTTTGCTCACTCTCCAAAAAAGCGTACTTATCACCTTGCAAATGCTGGCTATTACTGACACACTATGTGAGTAATTCAGGCAGTTTTCTTGTTTCTGAACTGATGCTTGTGCCCTTGTCCCAGCTGCTCCTGCACCTGCCAGTAACGTCTGGATTCCGATTTACCATGTGACTTAAAAATGTTCCCAAAAGTACTGGCTTTCATGAAAACCAGGTTTCACTCCCCCATGTCTAAAAACTGGGATGCTCTCATAAAGCTATAGAACATCTTTGGGCTGCAACGAATAGTGACAAACCAAGAGGCTGCTTTGTTGGTGTTGGGAGAAAAGGAGCGCACAGTGATTGTTACTGAACAAGGCATCCAGCTTGCTATGACAGGCAAAAATTTTAGTTAGCGCAAGTATGTGTTATGGATGCAAAGAAAGATACGGATGTAGAGAGAACAGTCTAAATACATTACTGTATTTCATATCTGCTGGAAGTACTTAGAAATTGTTAGTAATGGGTAGCGTGTTTGGGGAATTGTACAGTTTATCCAATATTCAAAGCAACAGGTGCATTCAAACTAAGTCAATGCCTCTCTCTCTAAATCCATTTTAAACATGAGGCTATTTTGCCCTGTAATTGTGTATTTCTAATGTGTAAGGAATATCTTCTTGGTTGAGTATTTCACACTCTCTTCCATCCAGGTCAGTCTCTCCTAGAGTAAGATCATTTTCTGTCACTGGAAAAAGAGAGTAACAGATTTATATTGACTGACTAATGGCCCATCCAGTGATTAAAGTTGCTGATTCTTCTGAAATTGCTGGATACTGGCAGGAGAAGCCAGAAGTGAGGGGAAATGAAGAACTACATTGAGAAAAATACCTCTATTAACTGTAAAAATGTAGACATAATATTCTCACTTTACTACTGGATTTTTTTAATCTTAATTTCTCTTTGTGAGAAGAGACAGGTAGTAGACATCCATGCCTGATGTTACTACAAAAGTATTTTTTAATTTATATTAATTTATTGATTATATTAATTTATATTCATGTAAGCAAGTAGAATGCGGATATTCTGCTTTACTGACTTGGAACTATAAACTGCAATATTAATTTCATCCGTCTGCTGTGTTAGACAGCAGAGCAAGTGTGAGACAATCAAGAATGTACCATGAAATATTTTTATCGGACAACTTTAATCACAGGTGCAAGTTGGGATGTAGCATGTTGTACAATGTTGTTAGAGTACTTGGCTGCATGAGATGCTACTTTGAGACTGCAGAGAACATTTGGATGAGGGAAGGAGGGATGAATGTTTCTCTTTCCTCCAAGTTTCTCTGTCAAGGTTTTTAGCTGTGCTTTTATATCAAGAGATTCTGGAATTATGCATAGATGTGTCCACAAAGAAGTCTTGTGTACCTAAATTTAATAAGCTGGCTTTGTTGCAGCCGTGTTGCTGCTAATCTTGTGACAAGAGTCTGCCTTCACAAGATTTCAGGTCTGTCTCTGCAAGCCTAGAGCCCTGTGAAAGAGACCAGAAAAAAAATGGAGACTTACATGGGCTAGACCTCCAAATATTTGAGTTTTTCACAGGTAGAAATTGAAGGATCAATAAGGTGAGACTTCAGAGCATGATTCTTTACTGCTGTGTTGTGAGTCAGAGCAACATGAGAAATGCTTATTCTTTCCAGCAGTAAAAGTAGGTGAAGTACTTAGGTGAAATGGCAAGGAATGCTTAATGGCAGGTGTTAGGTTGGTGCACAGTCTGAGCCTGAAAGTACTAGGGTGGAAAAATTAGATGAGACTAAACGCAATACTGCTTCCATTGGAGCTCTGTGGAGGTGGATAGGTAGCTGGGACCCCTATGAAGAAGTGTCAGATGAACTGAAGAGCTGTAAACCAGTGTCTGCTGCTGACAGTGGTGAGAATAGTGATTATTGAATGCATGAGCTGAGCCTCGCTAGTAGCTCTGCTGCTACTAACTAAGGACTTATTATGGAGACGTGCTGTAGAAACTGCCGTGGTTTCAGCAGAGTGAGCCTAAGCTCACAGTCCTGGCTGTGCAACCCTAGCTAGTTCATAAGCAGGACTCAGTACACAGCCTAATGAATGTAGACAGCTTTGGAGCAGAGATGTCCCTTCCTTTTTGGATGTGTCTCCAGAGGCCACCGACAGCCTGTGTAATTTGTGGAAGTGCCTACTTCTGTCAAGTGACTAATTACCATCATTTGACACCCTGGGTGTCACATGTAGAATGTCTGTCAGGCATTGGAGAGAATATAAAGGCGGGCAGATTGATCCAGGTTCCCCTCTCCTCCACCAATAAACTTTAGGACAAGATTTTTTGAGGTATAAAAAGGATAAATAAGAATAAATTGCCCTTAGGTATTACCTTTGAATGTAAGGTAATGTTAGACTCACTGGTGAAATGAAGAAAATCCTGGCTGAACTTAATGGCCATCAAAATTTACCTTAGGAAGAACTGGGCAGAAGGATGTTTACTGAGACTCAGGGCATTGTAATAAGATTTGAGACAAGGCTTTCTATTTTTTTATAAATATAAATAGCATTCAAAATTACCACTAAATAGGCTTCAAAAAACAAACTTCGTGTTAGGAATTTTAGTGACTGTTAGGAGAGGAACAGAGAATAAAATGGAAAACATCATTATTGCACTGCATAAAATCATGGAGCATACACATCTCCAATTTTTTGTGTAGTCCCTCCTGTCATCACTCCCTCCACCTCAGAAAAACAATGAAAAAAAAAAAAAGATAGAAGGACTAGAAAAGATGCATAGAAAGGTGACAAATATAATTCAAAGTTTGCAACAATTTCTGTATTGAGGAATGACTGTAGACAGTCTGCACTGTGGAAAAGAAACCACATGGAGGAAATCGGGTATACAGGCTTCTTAAATCATGAGTATCAAAACAGGGAATAGTTTTTCACTATTTCTCCTTGTACAAGAACTGGGGATCATTAATGAAGTTACTAGCTGGTAGGCTCAAAACAAATGAAAGACAGTATTTCTTTTCACAGCATCTGTACAGTGGGATCTTAGTGCCACGGGTTGTTTTGATGCAAAAGTTTACATGGGTTTAAAAAGTGGAAGAAAAATCCATCAGGACCTATTAAACACAAGGTTACCAGGTGTAGCTGAGTTCTTGCAAGGTTCTTGCTTTAGAACATAATTGGTGTTTCCTTTAGGCTGGTTAATTCCTGTATGTGCTTTTCAGAACTTGCCTGTAGAACATCTGATAATGATTGCTGTGGGAAGTAGTCATGCCGAATCGTAGACGTTGTCCATTTCAGCCAGTGTATTTTATCTCACTGTGCCTATGCATTCCAGTATGTTTCTTTTTTTAATATAGAATACTTTCATAGCTATGGTGTTCAGTGCAATACTGGGAGATGTTGGAATTATTAAAAGGATACTGTGAACTCTGAAATCATACAGGTGCTTAGAGGCACTGGCAATATGGTAATTAGGAGTACTTTACTGACAGTGTTTAAATCCTCTTCCATTTCTTTTTCGACACCTTTAATGTAAAATTGAAATCTAGAGCTACAAATGTTGTGTAGTGTTACTTAACGCCTTATGTTGGCTACAGGAGTTCAGGTCCTCACCTGACATTTGCTGTCTTTGTACTACTCAGAAGGAACAAATGAAGTACTGAATATACCCAAGCATGGGAATACCTCCAAGGGCAGGCACCGGCGCGTTTGTATGGTGGTCATAAAAGCCGCAGCAGTGTATTGCATGTGTGGCAAGTAACAACATATACAAACCTACTTTGAACTCTGGCTGCTCTGGATGTCCTACTCTCAAACTAGCTAGCTTAAAGATGTGTCCCCAGGTGGCCTAAGTAGATCTGCACTACATCCTGCAGACCCCTCTCTGTCTAGCATTTCCACCACCCCTGACTGGTACGTAGCCTGTGGGAGAGCACTGCCAGCCTGCTGATTCACGTCATCCCCAGGTTGCTTCACATTACTGTGGGACACGCTTAGAATAAGCCGTACAATGGAATAAGCAGCCTACTTGTCAAGTTTTACAAACATTTAGTGGTCTCTTTTTATTCGGTGTAAAGCATTGTACAGAATTGTAGGTAAGCAGGTGCTCAGCTAGAGAAGATTCTTCTGCCTTCCCCTGCTGCCTCCAGTTACATGCATCTCCCTAACCTTGGTTAAGGTGGAATAAGCAATCTCCTGCTGTAGTTCCCTACTCCCTAGCCTCTGGCTGCGTGGAATGGAGTATCTAAGTGCCTGTCACGGACTGTTTTGCACACATGGATGCCAAAAAGCAGGTTAGTGGGAGGTACGCAGTGTTGGTGACATACTGAGTTACTGAACAAACATTGGTTGCTTCAAGGCTGTGGAAGGCAACATATACAAATGTTAATTCATGATGTTGATATGAATGCTCTCCTCTTTAAAGAAGCCTTGGGATGCCCTTAGCCATGTGGTTCTCATGTAACAACACGGCCCTTTAAATCTTCTTGATTTAAGAAGTAAATCTTATAGTACTACAGTTAGTTTGCAGAGTTGGAGAATATTTTGCTTGAGTTTCAGACATGTCCTGTTTTCCTCACTTTTTCATTTAAATAGTTTGTCTGTCTCACCAAGGCCCTGCCATTAATGTAGTTCTTGCTTTTGTGACTTTTCATCCCTTTGTAGAAGTTGCCACAATGAGACTTTTGTTCTGTCATTACAGAATTTCTTATTGTCATAGTAACTAAATATGAATAATGCAGTTATTAGTATTTTCAGATACAGAAGGGTAACTGACACAATTGAAAGAAAACTGATGCTTTTCACCGCAATTTGGGGGGCGACATATTTGGTAAGATAGTATTCAACTCATCATCTGTCTGGAAAGGGAAAGGAGAGTTTGTTCGTTCAAAACTGAAGTGAGTCCATTGAGTCTTAACCTGATCCACACCGGGTATTCCCCTAGGTGATGAAATGCGGAGTTTTCACAGACAGAGGAGGAGACACGAGATCAGTGACATCTAGGACAACACTTAGTACCAACTGCTACTGGAGAGCAGGTTGTGTTGCAAATGAGGACCGGTGCAGAGCAGCATGGATGGCCCAAGCCAGCCCAAGGATATTGAGGTCATTGTTTGGCAAGGACAACGGGGCGTTGGCATGCTGGGCTGTATTCGCCTTGGGTCAGTCTTACTACCTTCTTAATTTGAGCTCAAATTTAGCTTTAAATTTGCCTAGATTTAAAAACAAAACCCAGAACTGCTCAGCTCATTTTTCATTTTAATATGGCTATCTTTGTTGCTCTTCTGGAAGTGAACAGAACAGGTGTGGTTGAAATTGAGTTGCTAGCTCACTTATTTGGGATTGTTCTTTTCATTGCAAGCTCAGGAAAAAAAAAAGGTATGGTTGGAAACTGTTCTGAGCTGTCAACTCAGACGGAGTATGGTCTGTGCAGCTCAGTGCAGCATGCAGTGTTTACCGCAGACAAAAGAGAAGGCAGGATTGTTAATTCTTGCTGCACTGTTTTCCGTGAAACCTGAAGAGAATGCTGGGAGGATTTAGATTTTCTTTCTGTTTTTGTAAAAGACGTTTCCCCGGATGTTGTTCACAACAAGCCAGATGTCAGCAGAACCCAGACCAGACCCTCCCTTCCCCAACACCTTGTGGTGCACTAGGAGCCTGGCAGGAAAATCTCAGCCATCCATCCTTATCCCATCCTGTTTTGCCACCATTTCCCCTAAACAGTAACCCGGCAAAGCCCTGCCCTGCGCTGGTCTCGGCTGCAGGCTTTTCAGTCAGGGCCGATAATTAGACTTTGAGATAAGCCATCTGCTTGCTGGCCCCCGGTGGTCCGTGGGCTTGGCACCGAGCTGCGGAGGCCAGTGACAGGTCTGCTGCGGGAGAGCCCTGGCAGTGACACAGCAGCTGCTCGCCGAGATACCGAGCGCTCTTGCAATTGAGCACCTACGTGCTGGGGGTTTTAAAATGTCACTGACCAGGAGGAGCAAACGGCGCTCCCATAAACAGCATTTTCCATCTCTCCGAAGCATTGGAGAGTAAAGGGAAGGGGAACGGTCTGCGCTAATGAGGGAAAGTCGGGGTGGGAGGGCAGAGAGGGCTGAATTCGGTAATGAATTCATGATTTCATCATGCTCTTGAGCATCCGAGCAGGGAAAGGAAGGCATGTTTTGCTCAAGTTAATTCTGGCTGATTATAAATGGAGGAGGGCAGGGAAAAACCTGCCTCTTGAATGTTGTTTGTTCTGTGGTTTTGGCAGTCTTGTCCCCGTCATACTGATCAGCAATATGTGACGCTGTATTTGCAATGGGAGAGATAGCTCAAATTAACACCTTATTAGAGGTTTAAAAGTACCATGCATCTGTATCAGGCTCCGTACTGTGACTGAGAGACCGGCTTACCCCCAGAGTTGCTTCCAGTTCTTCCTTTTGCTTCTCCTCTTGCCCCATCATTTGGCTAGGAATCCCATCCTTATTGCAGGCTCCTTTCCGCTGTGACTCTGACATTGGCGTGCAAAAGCTTCATCATCGTCATTATTATTATTCATTATTATTAAAGCCCCAATCTAGTCCAGTTCTTATTGGTGAACAAATAGGCTGTTTTTTCCCTCTTTCCTGCTGTGCAGCGAGCATCTTGTATGAACAGAGAGGGATAAATGTTTGGTTTCTTTCCAAAAGTGAGTGGAAGCTTAGCTCAAATCAGTCTCTTTCCGCCTGGCTAGATTACCAGCAGGATAGCTGCAAGTTTTGTTTTATTAGGCAGGAAACTTCTTACTTACAAGGGTAATCCCATGAATTCCAGCTTTGTGGGTCGGCTGGCTTCAAGGACATCCCGGAGGGTGTAAGGGCCTCATTCTGGACCTAGGAAGACATGGAAGTCTTTCTATTCACTTAATGAACGGAAGCTTAAACCCTAATATTTAGAGGCTGATTGCATTTACTTTTCTGGTGATGAGGTGCAATTGTCGGCAATTGCAAAGAGAGGACTAGGTGCCCGCCTCTCCCTTCAAAAAAAGGAAACACAAGTGTTGGTATTTTAATTACTCGGGAGGTGCTTCCGATTCTGCAGTGATGAAAGCTGTGAAAACACCCGTGTTCAAAAGCAGATGCAGCAGTGACTGCCCTATGCAGGGTGGGGGCAGTGTGGCCTGAGCAAGTGCCAATCCATCGATTTAATTACAGCTGGGGTCTGATAGCCCAAGCAGCAGCTCGCCTTCCTGCCTTCCCTGCTGGACGAGATGACACTGGTAGGCAGAGAGGAGAGAGACTCGGGAATAAGCAAAGGATAGCAGGGCAAAGAAAAAAAAAAGAAGCAAAGGACTATCAGTGGGAACCACATCAGATTAACAAACTTTAATTACATTTAATTTTAATCCTTAACATTTATCTAAAAGGTGATTGAGGGAAGGTTTATTAGGATTCTGTGTCCCTATAGCCCTTCTTTGAAAGAACACTGAACAAGATGATTGCTTGCGTCTCTAATTAGAAGTTTTTCCCCTCTTGATCACCTAAAGTCAAATTCATTTACTCTGCTTGAAACAAGGATTTAATTTGATTTTTTTTTTTTTTTGCATCAAAAGATGTCTCTCAAACTTGATACAGAACCACAGCCTGATAATCAAGGCAGAACCCATTACCAGCCCAGTTTTATGAATATTCACATCAGAGGGCAGCACCAACCTCATTAGGAAGGGTGTTGCAATGATTATTAAACTGTTGGAGTCCATTATGATTCAGAGTGCTGTAATGATGACTGATACCCACTGAGGGCAGCTGTGAAGAATACCGGAGCATAATGACCTCACTTTTTTCTACATAAGTCTGTAGGGCTTTTAAAGGCTTTCAGCTTATGTAGTTTGTATTCTTTTCATCAAGCGTGTGCAAGTGGTCTTTATATCCATGATTCTCTTGCACAAGTGGTGTGAAGAGAAACACAAGAGCAATCAAGGAACCTGGAGGTTATGTTTCGATGATGTGGTAAGTCAGTAATACTACTAATTCTTTCAGATCTTAGGTGTCCATTAATGAGATGTTTCTTGTCAGTTAGACTAAAAGCTCAAAATTCGTAAGATGGATCAAGCCCCTTCTGTTCCTTCCTTGTAAAGTGAGAAGACCGTACTGCTGTTAAACCTGAGTTTGATCATTCGGGCAGCAGAACTGCTGTAGTTAATGGACTGTCGGCACTGTCAGCATAAGCCCTTTCTCCGCTCTCCTTTTGCTTTCCTGCTCTGAGAATAAAATCCACTTGAGGTTAAATGTTACTACAAACAATTTGCTACCCCTGTCTTGCTTTCTTTGGATCTCTGCTTTATTCAGGCACAGTGATAGGAGGTTAGCCTGAACTCTCCAACTTACAATCCCAATCCTACCTTCATTATATTTACATAAATTAATTTTGTGCAAATTGGCATGGTATTGATGGAAATTATGTTTTGGGGGCATTTACAATAAGCTGGAGGATGTGTATAGCTGTTAATATACTTTCTGAGCTCAGAAAGAGATTTCTGATCTCAGCCTTCAGGTAATGATGAAGTAACCTAACCAAAGAAATTTGTATGATGCTTGCAGTCCCCAGTAGCTGTGTACTGCTTTTTTGTGTCCTCAAGACAATTTACTATCTTGTTTTAATGATCCTCCTCTGTTCTCCTTGCATCCTAGGCATCATCTTTTAACCCAGAAAGAAGCTCTCTTTGGAGTCCTGTGGGATCTCTCTTTGCTCAGCCCTGCAGGGTGCTGAAAAAGTTGTGGACGCTGCATGTACCACCTCTGTTTCTCCTGCAGGCTGGAACTGGAACCTGGCTTGTCTCTTGTAGCACTGCAGTCTCAGTGCATCTGTTTTAATGTGTTTTTAATTGTCATTTCTTGCTACAGTGTTCTTTTTATAAACTTGCGAGAGACTGTTAATGCAACTGGTGAGGCTGATGGTAAATTATTCTGTGATAATGATGCTATAAAAAGGAGGAAATATGGGAAATTAATTGTAAATTTCAAGCAGGACAGCTATGTGCCACCAAAGAGCATCTCCTCCTTCGTTCTTCTTCCAATTTGGCTTCCACACTAACTCATGTGAGATCTCTCTAACTTGAGAGCTCTCACTTCTTCAGTTACCACCTTGTGAAATGTGAGTGAATGTGTCCTAGTTGGTTGAAGCATAGTTCTTATAGCTGTTCATAGCAAAAGTAACATCGATTTTTGTAGAATAGAAGAGGAAGGAGCTTCAACCAACTACAGTGTTAATTAAATCTAGTGAGGGGAGTGGAAATGTAAGGGGTCTTGTAATAAGCAGGGCAGAATCCGCCTTTGATTAATGATATTGCCAAGTGGATTAATTAGAAGATTAACTCAAATACTACCTAGAGGGGTCTGTGGAGAAGACTGTCTAGCATTTCAAGAAGAGAAACTGCAGTAGGCATCTTAACAAAGATTTGGGACACATCTCCTTTACAGTGATTTGGCAGAAATACCAAGCTGTGAAGCAGCCTGCCTCTGGCAGCAGAGAACATCTCCTAATTAGACTGTTTGCAAAACACTTGTTGGCAGGAGAACATATCTTATTTAGGATCTTTGGGGATGCCCCTCAAGTAAACCTTTCCAAGATGTGTATTTAGACTAAGCCATTATTTTTTCATTGTGTCCTGATTCACGCCAGTTTCCAGATTTTATTGCTGGTAGCATCTACTATTTACCCAGTAACGCTTGTGTTCGGCAAAGACGGTCCCTGTTCTGAGGTAAACATGGGCCTTGTGGGAGGCAGATTCTGGGCAAACCATTGCTGGATGACAAAATGATTGTCATCACTTCCCATGTGAAACTTCATATTTTGCTGAATGATGCAAGGTCACCTTCTCAGGTCGATGTATTCCTTCATTATATGTGGCAATAAGCAACAAGTGGAAAAACTGCAGTTCAGGCCTTCCATTTCTTTTAGATTTGTAGTTATTATTTACTTCTACAAGAAGTGTAGAAAGCTCGTCAGAGCTTGGTTTGAGAAACAACCATTCCTTTAAATGGGGAGTTTCCCTTGCCCTGGATTACTTTGCTTATGTCCTTTTAAACAGCTTTATTTCAAGTAAGTCTATCTTAATTGATCCTCTGAGAGGTTCCCTGCTGCACCAGCTCTTGCTCATTAATGTGTTTTACTATTAATGAAGATATGTAAATACCAAGTTGTTGAAAAAAGGGCTTCACCTCCATTATTGCACACTAGGCCTGCCATTCCTGCAGGTATTTGCTGATGTTACTTAACAACAATGCCTGTTCCTAATGATTTTCTTGCCCTGCAAAATAACTTGTGATGCATTGCGTTGGAACTGAATGAGAAGCAATATATCAGCTCTGGTAACGATATCCAGTACATCGAGGGAAAACAGTTTGCTATTCCCTCAAGGCTTAAATTTTCAGGAGACTTGCATTGACTTTTGATAGTATTTGAGTACTTGACTTATTTTCCTTTTAAAATCTCCGCTTAGGTGATTTGTGCAATTCTGATTTTGTTAGAGAAATTTTGTCCTTATACACCTGTGAAACTTGAATTACTGACTTTTTTTTTGTCACTCTGAGTACAGTTGCCATTTATAGCAACTCATTTTGTTTGGCCATTGACAGACACATATAAAACCCTAGCTAGAAAAGTGAGGAAAGGTAGAGGAAATGCGCCCACCTTCTGAGAGATGATAATTGTATACAAGACAAATTATAGAAGAGTTTTTCAAAGCAGGTGGAATTAAAGCACTGACACATTAAGTGTGAAGACTGAAACAGTTTTGTTAACATCCCTTCAATATCTATCACAATTGGTCCTTCTTGCAGTTTGTCCAGTTTTCTCTTTGTTAGACATCAGAGGATGACTAATATGCTGCTATTCAGAAAAATGGGGCTTTTATTGGCAGTAGTCATCCTGTGCAGCAGTAATGCTATTTTTAAATTACAACATGCATTTTGCACATAAAACTGTGCTGATTTCACTGTACCTTTTTGATTATTTCCCACAGAAAGCACAGTAGCCTTATTCCTCCTCTGATAATTGGGTTTAAGTTATTGTTGTTCCACTGATATCTAACCTGATGTTTTCAGGAGCACGAGACATCCTTTTTTGTGTTGGTTTTAGTAGGATCTATTCTGTGCTCATGAGGAATGGGTCACTTTAGGTGTCCAAATGTATATAGCTTGGAGTTCAGCTTTTGGAACCAAGCATTGTCAGTTGTGTTTAAGATCTTCTGAAACTTACAGTAAGAAGTTTGTCCCTACTTAAATAGATGAATATTTAGCCAGGAAGTTTCAAGGGGCTTGGTTATTTCTGAAAACTGGGAGTGCAACTCTGTCTGCCCCTTTCAACCGATCGTAAGGATTATGTGACTGTTGGAATTTGGGAACATGTGTCCCTGAAGCATGCAGAAAAACAATCCAGTGCATTGTCCATCTCCTGTTTCCCCTGTCAAACAAGTGAATCTTCTTTGGGATTTCACAAGCAAAAGGTGTTCAGAAAGCAGACTCTAGAAATGGGCCGTGTTGCCTTGTGTTCTCTCTATGAAGTGACTGCACTCTTCTGACTCATCTATAAACCTGGTTGAGTAGGAGGAGGCTGGTTTGTGGTATCCTCTCAGCGTTATGGGCTCTTCAAGTGATTTGTCAACAGTTACTTTTGGACAGGTATTGGCTTTTCAGTGTTGCTTTAGATTGAAATAGTGTTTTTCACATGTGCAACTTCAATGTAGATGTTGCAAAATCTGTTTCTGACATGTTCTTTTTGACAAACCCCTTAATACTCATTGTCTTCGGGGATAGGACACATTCCCCACATACAATTAGCCTGTCTCATTTCAGACTTCACAAGAAAACGAAATGAGTACTTTTCCATCATATTGAAGTCGTCCTGCTTCCAACCCACACTCCAATTTCGTATGTCAGGCTTCCTCTGTGAAGCCACAGCTCTGTTCTCAAAGAATAGAAAGGAAGTGCGTAATGAATCAAGAATAGGTTCATTTTGTAATGTCTTGTTTTTAAATGCACAGCTGGGTATGTTGTTTTAGTACTTGTGCATATGTGTTTAGTGTTTGTGTTATGTGTAACAGCCTCCCCTCTGTTGAGCAGTGTCTGAATCCCTTTATCAGAGTGAGGATCTCTAAGGCATGGCGCAGCTGGAACTGAAGTAAGTTCCTACCTGTGAAAAGGAAGAATGGCACACATTGTTGCCTACCTTTTTTGTATGGATCTTTACATGTGTGTATTTGACATACATATGTGGTGTCAATTCCTTTAGGATCTACAGTTACCTAAGTGTTCTCATTTTAATAACCTGCTTTCAGTCATGTAATTTTGCTTACATTGTCAGCCTTGGCATTAAATTCTTGGGCTTCCTCTCTGCCAAAGGTAAATATTTCTGAGAAATCTCAAGGGGACTTCTCTGAGTACAAGAGGGGTGAATAAAATGTCTGAAGACGGTGTGTAGGGTTTTTCAGAGCTGTGTAGTATCAGTAGGATTGCACTAGTAAGAAGCTGAAATTTATCATGGAAGCACTTCCATGACAAGAAGTGATTCTGCACCCTCCAAGGAAGACTGACTTGGTGCTTGCAGTATGACTCCCTGAAGACCTTTTACCTGATTTATTGTATGACCGCTACAAGAAAAGGTGTCCAGCTCTGAAAAAACATGCAAGACAAATACTTTTGATTTGTACTCTTTATAGTTCAGTAGAAAAAGGGCCCTCTCGACCTTGGTGTTATATATGGAGTTTTCTTTCTAGCACTTCTTTCTATGGTCTGAGCATGCAATGTGAAAAAAAGCCTGAGAACGTTGTTCTCCACATGTTTTTATGCCCAAAATTCAGGCAATAACAGCACACACAGCCTTGTTTCTTTTTCTTTATGTGAGCGTGTTTGTGCATACTATAATCTAATTGCCTTGTTGCATAGTGCCTCTCGGACACGTGTGCATTTTTGTACAAGCCTTAGATCCCTTGGATAGTGCCTTTTACACTCCTTTAATCTTATCTGTTTTCAGCTTCTCTCGCTATTATTATGGTTTAGAATCTTTATAGATTTTTTTGGTGTGTCTGTGACTGATCCTGGCATCAAATTCATTATATGCAGAAAGGGTGACATGTAGAGAGCAGCAATGAAGTGAATGTGATTCTTCAGAGGCACAAGTGGTTACAACTGTGTAGGGTTGGGGCTGCAGACCATAAGCACGAGTTGCACGCTTCTTTTTCAAATAATAACCTTGCCAGCATTAGGTAATTTCCAGAATTACAAGGGCTACAAAAAGGCACTTTTATTGGAAAAATAATGTTGCCAGAATACACACATTTGCTTCGAATCCTGGAAAGTGCCAACATATCTGGAGTTTTAATGAAACACCATTTTTATATGTTTAAGAACTATTTTAGGGATGTTACAAGTTTTAAAATATAGCAGTTACAATTTCCCTTTGCTTCCAGGGCATGCACAGTTGGACTTAGAGTACTAAGGTGACCTGGTTTTATAGGCCGTATGGAAAATAGTATCAATAAAATACCTTTAACTCTTTAAAATAGCCTAAAATAGAGCAGCATGGTGGATGGTACAAAAACTTTATTTCTCTTCTGTTTGAGATGACCAATATAATTTGTTTGCCACCTATTTAAATCTTTTCATCACACCACGCTACCTTGTATTTGTTTGGTTCAAAACCTTTAGAAATTCCTGGCTTGAATGCAAGCACTGGATAGTAAAGAGAGATTGTGGGTGATGAATGGATTGAGAGCAGCCCTGCGGAGAAGGACTTGGGGATGTTGGTAGGTGAAAAATTAAATACGAGCCAGCAATGTGCACTTGCAGCCCAGAAAGCCAACCATATCTTGGGCTGCATAAAAAGAAGTGTGGCCAGCAGGTCGAAGGAGGTGATTCTGCCCCTCTGCTCTCATGAGACCCGCTGGAGTGCTGCATCCAGCTCTGGAGTCTCCAGCACAAGAAAGGCATGGACCTTTAGAGCAGGTCCAGAGGAGGGCCATGAAAATGATCAGAGGGATGGAATACCTCTCCTGTGAAGAAAGGCTGGGCGAGCTGGAGTTGTTCAGCCTGGAGAAGAGAAGGCTTTGGGGAGACCTTATAGCAGCCTTTCAGTGTATTAAAGAGGGCTTATAAGAAGGATGGAGAGAGACTCTTCACCAAGACCTGTAGTGACAGGACAAGGGGCGACGGTTTCAAATTGAGAGGGTAGATTTAGATTAGATATAAGGAAGAAATTCCTTACAATGAGGGTGGTGAGACACTGGAACAAGTTACCCAGAGAAGTCGTGGATGCCCCATCCCTGGAAGTGTTTGAGCAACCTGATCTAGTGAAAGAAGTCCCTGTCCATGGCAGGAGGGGTAGACTAGGTGGTCTTTGAAGGTCCCTTCCATCCCAGACCATTCTGTGATTACCCCCAGGGCTCTACTGTGAGGTTAGTTAAATGTCTTTTGCATTCACGGAAGGCAGAGTGGCAGCAGCTGGGCAGTTAGGACTCCTATTCTTGTCAGCTGTGCTCTTTGAGAGGAAAATCTTTCAGACATTGCATTCCTGGTGAGATATCTACCTTTAGGGATTGTCTCATGGATTATTCAATTTAGTTACAGAGAAATAATTCTTGAGTTGGGATAATGCAAGCAGTGGTGACACAGTGCCCTTTTGGAGTGTTGTGACAGGACAGAACAGCCAGCTGTTTGATAGACCTTTCTACCTGACGTGTACTGCAATAGCTAAAACTTCTCAGTCCCTTCAGTAAACGGTAAGCCCTGACGATGAGCTTGTTGGCGAAGGGAACGTCTGAAAACAGTTCAAATAATGTTTAATAGTGATGGTGAAGGAAAACCATGCCAGCGCCAAACACAACCTAAAATTCAACCAATTTAAAAAATAAAGCTATCATTTCCTCATGTGATTTTTCACTCCTCTTTTTAGTAGACAATGTAGGGGAGGTGGAAGGTGGCAGGTCTTAGCTGACACGTTGGCATCATCTAATAGGCTCAGTTGCAGTGAGAGAAACGTTGAGCTGACCGGGAACCTCTCTTTTGCATCAGTAACCGTACACAGGTGTGCAGGTGGGAGGTTATGGCTCTTCTGTTAGCAAAGCTCCAGCGGTCCCGTCGGTTTTGCATCTCTTAATTCAGGCACTAAACTAATTTCCAGTAGTAATGGGATTTTAAATTAGAATATGAGCATGTAAAACGGGCAAGTCACTAAGCTTTTACGTAATTGAATAGCTCAACTTCGCTTGTAGAGCATTTCTACTGGGGCAATCTGTCTAGTAGAGGTGCACCAGCAGAAGTATCCTGTGTAAGGTGAGGAAAGGATGTGTGAGACCGCTAAGGACACATCTGGTTTTGCTCTCAAAGACTCAAGAGAATGTGTGGATGGTTTAGTCAGCTGGAGAAGATGAATCCAAAGTGGCTGCTTAACTCAGTAAGACCAGTTATCTCGGGAACAGAGGGTTCATGTGAAAAACTGATATTTACTGTGCATGTTAGCCTGAAAAGAAAGAGATATAAAGGCAACTTTTCCTGCAAGTCTTGAAGTCCCAGCATTTTAGTCGAATATAATGGATCAGATTAGCAAACATGGCTGCTCATACATTAACTAAAATAAGGGGGTGTGAAGGGTGACAAATTGGATTAAAATGCAGAAATTTTTAAGTGTAACTGATAACCTTATTGGTACACGTGCCCTTGCACCGCAGGCAGATAACAGGGGAAGCCTAATTGTCATTCAGAGTGGCAATTTGCATGGGGAGAGAAAGGCTGTCGGTTGGTTTGGGATTTTTTTTAAAGGAATACACCAGCAGGATGTGTGTCTACCAAGTGCCTATCTATTTCTAGAGGGTTTCATGGAAACCCAGAATGCTACATCAAGGACGGCTGGAGGGGTGGCTGGGAAAGATTGTCTACCTGGTGATGCTGGGTTTTTATGACATTTAGCCACAGCAGAAAACAGATCACAGACCAGAGAGGAAGCAGCCTAATGAGAGTATTCAGAGGTGTTGAAATAAAGATAATATTGTCTAGGTAGTGACATAAAAGACAATTTTGTGTCTAGAATGGTAATGAGGATGCTCCCACCTTTTACGCTCCTGACAGACTTTGAAGTAAACAGGGCGAGAAATACAGAGAAAAGGGAAGAGTCAGCGGTGGCCAGAAGACAGGGTTGGAGAGATCGTAAAATGCTGGCAGGGAGAGCTACCAGCAAATGCTAGAAATGCACCCATCCTGTGCCTTGCCATATACTGTGCAAAATAAATAAATGGTAAAGCTGTGGTTTTACTATCTGCAAACTGGCTGATAGTTAGCCCCAAATGAGTGTAGTCTAAATAAATATCTTAAAGAAACAGGCTACAGAAAGCCTTTTATAAACACCCCTGGGAAGACCTTTTGCAGCACTGTTGCAGCAGATCTTGTGAGCACCATCGCATCCACTGTGTCTGCAGGCACTTCCACACTGAGTCCCAGTGTGGAATTCTCCTGGTCCTGAGAATTCGGCCAGCAGCTGGGCAGGTTTTGTCCTCCCGTGAGATCCTGCCCATCTGACCTCTGCTGCCTTGAAGCTCCTGGATGACTTAGCTTTGCTGTCTTGCAGTGCTTTTTTATATGGTAAGTTTTGTAAAAGCTGTGGTTGATTCATAGCACATGATTGCTTGGAAGCTGTGGTAAATCTCCTCTTTTGGTTAGCAGAATGAAACCTGATAGCTTGACCTAGAAATTCAAAGAAAAGAGGCAGAAGGAAAAGGAGAGTTAATGGATTAACTCCACAGAGTAGCTGAGATAAAGGCTCCGCGTTTCATTCTGCTGCTGTTTCAGCAAAGAGAGGGTTTTCTTTAAGTGTCTGCTTTAACCCGTGTGGATGGATCTCTGCTAGCTGGTGACCCAGGAGAGCAAAGAACTTTCATTTGTACAGAAGGAGTGCACAGATCCTTTTTCTTCACGTACAAACACATTTGAAAAATACAATTCTGTTTTATTTAGTCAGAATACTGAAATGCAGAAAGTGAGAGGTTAAGAAGACACAGGTAAACAACTGGGGGAAAATGTTTTCTGGTTAGCCTAATGGAGAACATAGAAAAGATGTTGCACATGGCAGGGACTGCAAGGGGAGATGCCTCTGCGTGATAGAGAAAACCGATGCCAAATGAGGAGAAGGAGCAATTCAATGACCAAATCTTTCAGATATCTTTTTAAAATAAAATGAACTATTACTACTGGGATTCCGAAAGTACTTGAGACTTCTGTGTATTTTGTGGGAGACTTGTGGTTGGGTCAGTAGTGTTCTAATCTCCGCAATATTCTGAAGGATTCTAAAAAAAAATGAATTGGTATTTATTTACTGCCTTGCAGGTGGCAAAGGTCTGCAAATTTCCTCCAGACAAGCCTGTTTCCTATTAAGAAGATGCTGATCATTGACATTTAACATCTGTGCCCAATAGAGAGCACATAGTTCTCTGAAGGAACTTAGATTTGGGAATGAAGCAGGGACCTAAAATTGTTTGTGCTCCACTGAGACATTCATATTTACTGATGTCTGAGAGATGCTTAAAGGGGTTGTCTGATAAATTATTCTACTGTCTTGCTTGACTCTGCGGCTGAACATTGGAAAGATAGCATTTTGCCATTAAATGAAAAATACAGGGACAAGAAGATGTCTGTCTCCTTGATCTGCCTGTGTGATGGCTTTGCTGGCACCATCCGTCTTGCAAAGAAGTACACTTGTTTGTGACCTAAGAGATAAACCCTGTGTCACAGATTGTACCCTGCTCCTGTCCAGCTGTAAAATGATCATTAAAAGAGCTCTGACCTTTCAGTTTCTTTCTTTATGTAGCTTCTGGTGTGATCTAACAACAGTCAAGTAACAGCCGTGGAGTCAGTAGTTTGCCAAATGATTTTCTTCCCTTCATTGAGAAACGCCGCTTCCCCACCAAGAAGCTCACAACACTGTTTGTAATAGACTTTACATACAATTCTGTGTTTCTTAAAAATTCAGCAGTTTCTCTTTGCTCATGTTTTGGCATATTCAGATCCATGGGATACAGTTATTTCTAATTAATCTTTTTTTTTTTCTTTTACTTCCAGAATTTTAAAACTATAGTTGGCTTCTTTTGTAACTTATTAACTTGGAAAATATTTTCGTTTTCTTTTGAGAGCCTTTTTATTCCACCTGTATAACTTTAATCTTTTCAAGTCAAAGGGCGGTTTAGGTACCTGCTCTTTCTTTGCATTTAGACAGAGTGTTCGAGGTGCAGATCTGCCATTTATCAGAGAATTGAGATGTGACACCCCAGCTGCTTGCCCCTGCAAGTCATACTGATCACCCAGACACTCAGATGTTTTAATTGCCTTGCCTCCCTTAGCACGCGTTTCAGTGAGGGTGTCCAGGATCATCGTCTACTTATGGTATCTCTTTTGAATCAGGGAGGGAGCCTGGCTGTTGTCCTGGAGTGGTTGTCCTTACATTTGTCAATGACCAATTAACAGAAGGTTTATAAATTTCAATAACCTTCTATTTGCAGAAATGCACGTTAGGTAGAGAGCTACATTATCATCCAGAACAACGGATCTACACAGCTAAACGGATCGCCTAGTAAGGGATGATCATAGGAGAAATCCAAATGGGAGAAGTGCCACCCAAAACAGGGCACAAACAATTCGTACATTCAAGAATGGAGGTTTTAGCCAAACACACGTACAGAGACGATCTTCAGTACTGTGGATGATTCTTTATCTGTACATTGGCAGATTTTCCAAATCATGACATAGCTTAAGCTGGGACTTTTAGTTCTTCTTGTGCCACGACATGTTGCCCTACACTTGTCATGCAGAATATAAAAACTCAGAATATTAGAGTACAGGCATGGAGAAATTTAATAATATTTTTATAATCTTATCCCATGTCATAATACCCCGTGTCTGTATTGCACCCTTTGAGATAGACTTCTGACTGAAGAATAAATTTTGCATTTCAGTTGGCTGATCGTGCATGCTTCTTGATCCTGAAGTAAGAGTGAAGGCTTGAGGCAAAAGATGTCAGTTGTGTAATAGTAATTAATATATATATATACACACCTAAAAGGATTGCTGTTACACATTCGAGACCTTCACTTGTGGTCTTGGACAGGACAAAGTCTCGCCGTGAAAAGAAATGAAATTCAGGAATGTCAGACCCCAGATGTGGGTGAGAATGAAATCTGTTTGTAGCCTTTGCACCTAAATTCCGAGAGTGCCATAATAATGCGATGATTCAGTTACAACTCTTATATACATATATTAAAAAATAAGAATGCATATCATTTATGGTTTTGTTCTTAATGATCACACACTCAAGCTGGTTTTTTATTTATACTCCAGATTAGATTCTCCTCATGTAACTCTGGGAGCTGAAGCTTTATACATAATGCTAATATTGCAAGCTTTGTGACAAAATCCGAAATATTGGCAATGTTATGGGTAGAAGATTAAGTTGCTTCAGATTATAAATGTAATGAATTTGCAAGACCTGTGGTGGCTTTCAAGTAATCTTTTGTTGTTCTTTTTTTTTGAAGGAGGTGTATGAAAATGAACTGAGAGCAAACAGCATGTAGAATGGCACAGTAGGGAGTTTTTCATTACTGTTGTATTTATCGTTTAGCACAACCCTGAGCTCTGCCAGACTTAAATGGCAAGCTCATTGTTAATTTCGAAGTTCAAAGTGTTCTTTAATCTTTCCTTTATTTTGCTCACTCATAAATAGCATTACAGTTTTCAGTGCCCAATTCCAGGGTTCTCACCAGTATTATCAGGTTGTCCTTGATAGGTGGGAAAATCCATCTTGCTAAAGGAGCTGCGATTCAAGAGGTCAGGGCATTGTCTGTCTCTGGAAACAAGGCCCATAAAATACTGCTTAATAAAGGGGTCTATTTGCAATGTGGAGACTCAACATATATCTGGTAAGTGCCTGGATGTCAGAGCTGAAGAAAGAAACGAAAATAAAGAAAATAAATACCCAGCTGTACTAAACGCTTGCCAGTACGCTGAGAAGAAAGAAATCCATAAAAGCAGTAACTTTTTCTTTTTATTAAGGGGTTTTCTTAACAAGGATTATTTCTTACTTTTTGAAATGTGCTCATCGTGTTTTCACTTTCTAGCTAAATGGAGAGAGGAACATTTTGTGAGAGGTTCTTGCATTCATCCTTCCTTCCCCTACAGCTTTCATGCTAATAAGCTGCACAGATCCCAGGAGCCGTTTCCTCTGTGGCAGGTCTGTTAGTAGATTAAATGGTCAAGGTGGATTTATAAAGGGATTTAGTATGTTTGGAGCTTGTGAGAGATTTTGAGTTTAAAACCACTAAGGTTGATTATTCCCAGAAGAGATAAAAGTTTGGAAAAAATGAGGGAAATTTCCCTTTCTAAACCACCTGTCTTGATCCCTCAAAATCTAATATCAGTGAAAGAGAAAGGTAATAAGGACCTTTTCAATCTTGAAAATGCAATCAGATTGGCTAGCTTTGGTGATAATTGAGTAATTCTGTCTAGCTAGTGGGTCTAGAGCCCTGACTCCACATAGACCTATGAATGTTTGGCTGGATTCCAGTCTGAATTGTATTCAGATTTGTAAACTAGGAATGAGAATTTTCATTGCTAATATGCTGAGCTGGCCACCTCCCTTTATTATATTATTTAATGGTGTGCTGCCCTATTGACCAAGTCCGTGTCAAACTTGAATGAACGCTCACAAAAGGCGTTACGTCACCCCCTTCTTAGAAGCCACTGGAGTTTTGTGATGCCTGTCTCTCTTTCGGCCGATATTCTTACTCTTCCACTCAGACATTCACAAGTGTGTAATCTCTATGTCATTGTACTAAAAAATTATTGAAGTGGTTTTAATGATTTCCTGCTTCATGTTGTCTGTATTAGTCATGCATTTTCTATATGGGGGCCATAGGACTGAAACGGTTGTCTTTTTCACAGGATCAGTATAGGTTACTATTGTTGAAACCATTTCGCAAATGCATTTTTTGTGAACTTCTGTTTATTTTTTGTTAATACACAATACGAAAAGGCAAAGGTAGCTTCTCAGAAATAGGTAATTCTCCTAACTTTTAAGGGCACAGGGAAGATAATACTGAGTCCAGTCCTTGTGCTGCTCTGGCTGATGCCATACCTTCAGCAGTGGCGATTGAGTTCCCTGCTACCCATCACCATGCCTCCTGAAGGCAGGAGAACCAAATAAACACACATATTTTTGGACTCGCCACCATTGGGGCAGAACATCAGCCTCAGAAGACCAGTGATCTAATTGATTTAATTCAATACTAGGAATGCTTATTGATTCCTATCAAAGGTTGTGTATTCTGCCTTTATATAAGCGACCACAATCAGCAGCATGAAAGCTTGTTTGAAAGAGACAATGATAGAAAAGTGAGATTCCCCTGATGATGCATCTGTAGCAGGTTCACATGTACTGGAAGGCACAGGGGGACTGAAGAGATCTTCTCAACCTTCTGGAAGATGCAATGGCATTAATTTAGTCTGTTGTTATGTATGATGTACCACTCTATACAATTGCAGGTAGAGTCACTGCTAAAAATAGTTGCTGATAAAACACTCATCATTTTTTAATGTGTCAATTATCTTTGCGAATGGCTTTAATGTCCTTTGTCCATGTGACCTGGCCTGTATTCCAAAGTCTCAGATTACAGGGCCAGTTAAGGCCACTTTCCTTGGCACCTTTGTGTTGTAGGAGTCCCAGGAAATGGAAGAGCTGTTCTAGCCATTTACCTTTCTGCTGTGTCAGCAGGTGTTCAACTCCCTGGTGTCCCGGCTCCCTCGCCCCTTTTGTGCTGCCCACCTGCATGGGGCAGCGCAGGGGCAATGCAAGGGGGGACCAAGGGGAGAGGGGCCAAGCAAACGGCTTCCAGCAGGAAACTGCAGAAGAAGGTGCGGTACTTTTGGTGGAGCAAAACAACACCTTCCACAAAACACTTGCTAAGTTAGGTGGAGTTCTTATTAAGTGGTTGACAGGTAAAGAGTCTGTGGGGCCCTGCAGAGTTCTCAGGAGTACTGTTCGGGCTCTGCAGAAGGTTGGACCTGGGATGGTTAGACTGGTTTGCTGCTTTTAGGCTGGTTTTATGTTGTTACGGCCTGTGTATTTTTTTCCTAATCCTGAGGTTCTACAGAAGATCATTCATCTGATGTATGTATATAGCTGGCTTCTACTTTGATTAATTGTATTTTGAGGAGGGGGCTGAGCTGTTGCTCTCTGGAGGTCCCTTCCAACCTGAACGATTCTCTGGTTCGGTAGTTCCATCTTGCAGGCTGCCAGTTCAGCTCCAGCCTTGTCTCCCTTTGCAGTCATCAGCTTTGCCAGACATGTTAACTTGTTTGTGCTGTCTGGGGGCACCAGCTGGAGTCATTTTGGAAATATCGTCTTTATGAAATAAGTCATGAGGTGTTTTGTTTCTTAGCATGAATTTAGTTTTCAGGGCAGTGACCATTTCCAGAATGATGTCAATTTGTCTTTCATGCAAAAGTTCTCCTTTGCGTGAGACTTCATAAGCTTTATGATGATTATTTCTGGGTTTGGAAGTTACAGTCATGACAGTTCTTTAGGCCAACGCTAGCTTTGCTCTTGCATAAATTTTGTTGTATTTTTTATTTCTTTGTTGGCAAGAAAATTTCCAAAAGTCTTGGGCTTCCATGTTGTGATGAAATATAAATTTGTTCTCAGAAGCAGAGATTATACCATGGAGAAGAAACCAATTCATGAGAATGCTTTGGCTGAAAGTAAAGTCATACTACTGTGTATAATCTTGTCTCAATTTACATAAGGTCGCTGTTCTATCAGTAGATGCTGTTGTACCTTGTCACAAACTCAGATGATTTAGTTTATATGAAATAGAGCAGGTTTTATGTGTTGTTATTGCTGGGTTTGGGGCTTTTGCATTTTTGTTTGTGGCTTGCTTTGTTTTAAGTAAGCACATCATACAGACGGCAAACTGGGTTTACAGTGTTTTCTTATTAAGGGCAGCTATACTGCCGTCTGTTCTCAGCTTTTATGTTAAATACACTGACAACTGTGAAGCAGATTCCCTGTTTTCAGGAGGTGAAGCTCAGCTGTGGGCTGTACTAGAACCATCCTGGTTAGGTCTACCATGTAGGTATGTAATTATATGTATACGGTTACGTACGTGCATAGCTGTTTTTAACCAGAACAGTTCTCATATGAGGAAAGATTTGCTGATGCGACTGCTTTCAGGAGGAGCTCAAAGAACTTCTGCTTTCTGCGATAAAGCAATTCCTAAACTTCACCGAGTATTTTAGCTGTGATTTGACTCTGGTAAGATAATGTCTTCAGTCAGTTTTGCCTCTGACAGAAGTAATTTCTGCGCCCAGCCATTCGTTCCCTCACTCATCTCTTTTGTCAGTGTAAACATTTGGGCAACTTTGTGGTAAATCAGACTGGGGAGCTGACATGGGTTTTTTGGCTGGGGCAGCCCAAAGGTGATAAGAAGAGGCTGGGGTAGGGAAGGTAGGACTGCTTTCAGCAGCAATGTCAGCTTATGGCAGCTTTACTTGTTAGTGGTACTGCAGCCGGAGGCTCTGGGAATTTTCAGAAAGGAAGCATCAGTCATTTCCTTAAATCGAGTTTTGCGAACCAATATAGACTCGATGTGGTGTGTGTTGGGTAAGAAAACTTACCCAAATCCAAGGAACCAGTTTCCACTTGTTAATACCCTGGATGGATGAAGTGCATGTTTGACCGTTTAAATTGTCCTGTGTGCGGTTGCCTTTGGTGTGTGTGCGCGCCTGCTTCAACACCAAGAGATTATAAACTTAGCTCATTTCAGGCTCTTTAGTTCTGCTCTGAATCGTGTCATCCATGGGCAATGACACAGCTGTGATTCAGTCTGTGGGCGAAGAATATCGAGCCGTTTGCTCAGGGAGAGTCTCGAGATTCACTAGTCAGCTGTGAGGTAACCAGTCTGGGAGGAACTGAAGAACCATGTCTTGGCAATTGCGTGTTACGAGGATAATAATTATGTTCAAGAGGATAAAATGTACATAAAATGACAGAGAGAAAACTTTCCGCTTTACTTGTAAAGATGTTGGATTGCAGCTGAAAGTAAGTGATAAGGAGCATAGCAGAGCTGGAAATGAGCAGTGACCATCTTGTCTTCTTTCAAGTGCGTTGCGCCCTCTTGGGACATCAGGGAGCTTTCTGGTTTGTAAAGGGCAGCAAATGGCTGATTAGTGAATAGAAAGGAGCTGTAAATCCTTTCAAAAACATACTTTGCATTTTTATTAAGTAAAAAGTCCCCTTGAATGATGTATGATGAAATGTTTTTGTATTTCCTAGCAACTAAGCTAATTGATACAACGACTCCCTGTACAGAAAAGCTTCTCTCCTGCATTTCATTGCTTCATCTTAGTCTATATTAGCTAGAAAACAGATCCTTCTTATAGACTGGCAGTGACCTTCAGGGCCAATAAATGAGGTAAGTTTTTAAGCAGAAATAAGTGTGTTATTTCATTGTTCTCTGCCCTTTTTCCTCAGCAAATCTAGGTGCCTTCTAATGCTGCCCACCAACACAGCATGGAACATTTGCTTGTTCAATGCTTTTGAACTGAGGAAAGCCTTGGAAAGCCAGATTAACTACATGCAATGTGAGCCATCAATACAGTCATGAACATGGTCACCAAAAATGGTGAATATAGCAGAAATAGGTAGCAGCTGTAGATGACCACCAGTGCCTTCACAACAGCTCTTTCAACGTAGTTTGATGTGAGGAAATAAACTGGACTGGAATCTCATTGCTACCAGGGGAGCCTGAAGCAAAATCCATGGAGAAGTCGCCCTGACTGATTCTGGGACTGTGCTGACCTGCCCTTACTCTTCTTCACTGTGAATGGTTTTGAAAACCTTTCCCATTTTCAAGGGAAATAACGTAACCAGCTAGAGAGCAATCAGTCTGGATCCAGGCTTTTCTTATATGGTTGTTTTAACAAAATGTGTATCTTCATTAATCAAATTACAAATGTAATTAATTTTGTTGAATGACTTTAATTGGAATGAAGACAGTCTTGTGGAGAAATACATGGAACTAATGAACCTGATTTTTTTTAAGCATCTGGGGTTGAGGTAACAGAACAAAAATCATTTGAGTTCAATTAATTCTCTTTTCTAGACTGTACTTTTAAAATTCTTAACAGCTGGTAAAAGAGAAAAATACTTCCTTGCTTTATCTTTCCTTTTGCTTTCTCTGCTTCAGTTGAACTTGGGAGGGTGAGGGTTGCTCCAGTGGCAAGTGATTAGCTTGTCCCTGTGCTTTTTTTTATCATTACTTGCCTGTCATTTTCAATCCTCTTCTCTAATTCTTTTCTGTATAACTTCTCATAAGTATTTCTTCTGTCATCTGGGCATCCTCTGCCTCTCTTCTTTGCTTACCAATTTCTTTGCTTTTCTTTCAAGTGTACTTATTATTAGCCCATGCTGACTGGAGTCATAAGTATGCATGTTACTTAGTTTTCCATGGCTTAGAGAGACTTGGCTAGCACCTTATTAAATAGTCTGTGACTATTCCTTGCAGACGGACTACATGCTAACTTTTAGAAAGGGTCTCTGCACTCAACTGGTACAGTCATCATCACCAGACTGAAGGAATCTGCTTTGTAACATGTCAGCATCACTCTGTACTTTGCTTTGTATTCGCTGAGTAGTTTTATCTGCTTTCTGTGGATTTGCTGACTGACATGCTACAAAAAGTCTCTCCTGTCTCTGATTTTTTTTTCTCCTATCTGAGTGTGTTGGAATACAGAAGAGATTCAGTCTGTAATAAGCCATAGACCTTTCCAGCAATAAAATGATACCGTTCATCTTGGTTTTAATGCTCTGTTAAGGAAAGGATCTGATGATGGTCCTCGTTTTGGAGATTTTAATCTGGTAGACAGATGAATCTTCACTTTCATCTTTTGGCAGCATGCTTCAGAAGTGACCCAGGGAGAAAAGTAGCTGAGACTTTGGATTGCCTGTTGAGACAGCTGGGAAAAGTGTGGTTGCAAATCCATGCTGGTTTGTTTGTGGTTTGGTTTTTTTGTTGTTAACTCTCTGCATGAAAACAAAAGTTACTTCCAATTGGTTTTCATTGATACAAAACCAGAGGAAATAACCTAAAACTTTGTTTCTCTGCCCGCCTTTTTTTTTGTTCTTTTATTCATATGCCACAGCCTTTTATTTCTCGCTCTTATAGTAGCTAGCTGTGCTTCCAAAATGCCACTTTTGGTGCGTGATGCCTACAGCTAGGATTGAAAGAAGAAAAACTGAGGGTTTGCAAAATAGAGCCCAACACTGGCAACATCAGCAGATTGATGGTCTGCCCTGCTCCTCCCCTTCCTACTTCTTCTAACCCAACATTGTATCTTCCTTCAAAAGCTTTCTTAATGATTAAGTCATGATCTGTAGTGTTAATAAAATCAGCTGTGAACACTCAGTGCTACCTGGAAGGAGTGGTAGGTCTGTTGAGAGAAGTGTTGGCTGTTGCCCGTTTCCTCTATGCTTGGAAGTAGCCTATGCAGAATATCTTCTGGTGAAAGCCAGCATGGTCTGTGGCCCATCCATAGATGTACGTGTCAGTGCATCTGCTTATTATCCAGATACAATGCAGCAGGAAATGTGACTTGGAGTCAGAGGAAAAAGCTCTGTGCGAGACCAGAGAGACTGTGCTGCCTGGCATGGTAGTTGGTTCTCCTTGCCAGCTCATTGCCACGTTGCTATGAGGCACATCCAGTTTCAGTAGCATATATTGTGTCAATGATGATGACATTCATCTGCTTCTTTGATGAGCAGACTAGAATAATCACTGAAAAGAGAATAAGAAAATGGAAAATGTTATTTGGAAGGGAGAGAGAAAAGGTAAAGCAGAGGACCACAACTTGAAATCCTTCTTGATTCAGTAGTAATACAGCATTAAGCAAGGCATCTGTGTAGTCTAGACAGGATCTTCACTGGGTACCAGAGATTATTTAACACTTCTACTTTGCTGTGTTGAGGTTGACTAGAACTTAAGAAAACTCCTTGACTGAAGAGAGTTGATCTAGCATTTCAATGTGATTGGTACCATGTGATACTTTCTTTTCAGTCCCAGAAAATCCCCAGAAGGTTATAAGAGACAAGAAGATATTTTATTTCACTGAATTTTCACTAGCCTGAGATTATAGGAACCCCCGCAGTAGGCTGCTGAGACAATGGAGAGTCTCATTTTCCTTAATACAGGTAAGGCATCTGCTCCTTCTCCTTCCTTGTGCTAAGATTTGAAAGAGGAGGATGAGCTACAGTGAGGGTTATTGCATTCAGTAAGTTTATTCTTAAAATATGTTGTGCTGTGTCTGTTTAGGAGCACGCAGAAAGTTTGGTTAAAGCTTCTGTGTGCATTTTGCATACCTTTACTCCAGGGCGGGAGAGCTCTGGTACTACAATCGTAGATGGGCATCAAGTGTGGATATCAGCCCTGAAAATTTGTCCTGTCACTGCGGTGTTCGAACTGAGGAAACTTAAAACATGTGAGACTGAGAGTGGGAATGAGTCTGGCACCGGGCGCAGGTTCTTGATAAGATCTATGAACTATGTTTCTCTAGTCATAATTTTTATAGACCATCCATGCAGCTGAACGAAAAATCGGAGCACGAGTGCCAGGTGATAGTTCTGGAGGATTTTGTTACATGAGAGAAACAGGGTGGTTCAGGTGGCATCTCATCTGTTTCTTCTGCTGACTGAGAAGGAAATAGTTTCAGAGATGGATCTGCTCAGTTGTTCTCTAAACATTTTAAAGTTTCTCTCAGGCTCTCACTGTCAACAAAATCCATCAGGGAGAGCTAGTTGTAAGACAGAAACAGAATGACAATGCCTTGCAAGGGTTTGGTTAACAATAAAAAATAAATGTAATTTATCAGAATTCCTTAAATACTGTAGTGTTATCTTTATGCTGGATGTGCATAGATGTTCAGTTTTAAGGAGAAATAAACCAAGGAGATAATTTTTTGGCATCCTCCAGACTTCACAGAATCATAGAATGGTTTAGGTTGGAAGGGACCTTAAAGATCATCTAGTTCCAACCCCCTTGCCATGGGCAAGGACACATCCCACTAGACCTGGTTGCTCAAAGCCTCATCCAACCTGGCCTTGAACACTTCCAGGGATGGGGCCTCCACCACTTCCCTGGGCAACCTGTTCCAGTGCCTCCCCACCCTCAGAGTGAAAAATTTCTTCCTGAGATGTAATCTAAATCTTCTCTCTTCCAGTTTGAAGCCATTACCCCTCGTCCTATCCCTACACACCCTTGTAAAAGTCCCTCTCCAGCTTTCTTGTAGGCCCCCTTCAGATACTGGAAGGCTGCTATAAGGTCTCCGCGGAGCCTTTTCTTCTCCAGGCTGAACAACCCCAACTCTCTCAGCCTGTCCTTGTAGCAGAGGTGCTCCAGCCCTCTGGTCATCTTTGTGGCCCTCCTCTGGACCCGCTCCAACAGGTCCATGTCCTTCTTATTTTGGGGACTCCAGAGCTGGACACAGTATTCCAGGTGGGGTCTCATAAGAGACGAGTAGAGGTAATTCAGACTTTACCTGGGAAGAGGGAGTGGAACAGTTTGATACTATGTCTGTTTCAATTTTGGTCTTTTTGCTGACACAACTAAGAGGAGGGTAGTTCGGAATTGTTGCTGAAGCTTCATAAGTTGGAAGTCAAAGACACACTATGAAGTGATTGTGTTACAGTGCCCTGATACGTATTGAATAGGTGGTCCTGCCGTATGTTTTTCTTTTTTAGTGTGCTGCCTGCATTGCATGCAAGAACCTCTAATCTCCTGCAGTCAGTTCTTTATCTTAAAGATTGTGAGACACAAAACAACCAGAAAACATGGCTAGTGAACAGAGCACAGGGCTTCTAGTCACGGAATCATGGAATTTTCAGAGTTGGAAGGGACCTCCAGAGATCATCTAGTCCAACTCCCCTGCTGACGCAGGAATGCCTAGAGCACATTACTCAGGACTGCGTCCAGGCGGGTCTTGAAAATCTCCAGAGAAGGGGACTCCACAACCTCCCTGGGCAGCCTGTTCCAGTGCTCTGTCACCTGAACCATAAAGAAGTTTTTTCTTACGTTTGAATGGAACTTCCTGTGTTCCAACTTGTGCCCGTTGCCCCTCGTCCTCTCACTGGGAACCACTGGAAAGAGTCTGCCTCCATCCTCCTCCAACCCACCCTTTAGATACTTCTAAGCAAGAATAAGGTCTCCCCTCAGCCTTCTCTTCTCCAGGCTAAAGAGTCCCAGCTCTCTCAGCCTTTCCTCATAAGGGAGGTGCTCCAATCCCCCAGTTATCTTTGTTGCCCTAGTCAAGTGATCTAGTCCCATTTCCAGCTCTGCTACTGATTCTTTGTAAACTTTGGCACATCGCTGAATTTTTGTGCCTCAGTTTCAATATCTTTAAATGCCACCAGTCCCTAGAAACAGCTTTGGAATAAAAATGTTTACTACTTTCTCGCAAGGGAACCTCCGGATCACAGCTGTATGGGACCCAGTTTTTATATGATTGCTACACACCTGTATGAAAGCCCCTGTATTAGCAGAAACTAAGTTTAACAACTGCTTAGTGCTTCTTTGAAGGTCATCATGTCTTAAATATTCACCAGGTTCTGCTTTATGTCTGTCAAGAAATCTCCTGACTCCTATTGCTCTGTAACCAGCATTTTGAAAACTGGAGGGGTTTTTTTTGGAAGTGCTCTGCTCCCTGTGCTACCTGCTCTGCCTCTCCGTCCACTTCAGGCTCCTTCCTGCCTCTCTGGCTCCTGGTCTCTGTGCTTCTGGTATTGCTGGCTGAAGCTTGCACAGCCTTCTCTCCATCCCTTCTAACGCTTATTAAATGCAGTTTATCCCTCTGCTGTTAAGTAGTCTATTGATTCACTTTAGAGTTTATTAGATTATCGCTGTCTGGGTTTTGAATTTTTTTAAAGCGTTTTTTCAGACGTGTATGTGTGCACGTATGAAAATAAATCAATGAGCAGGGACAATGCACAATTATTTACACGGCTACAGCCGCCACCGTAATGTAATATTGTCATTTAAATGCTTGCTGAGTATTCAGACAGTGAAGGTCTGTACTGCATGCTCTGCAGTGCTAGAGCCCTAGGGTAATGTTTTTCATAGCTGTTTATTCCTAAATACTCTTGATGGAAATACAAATGCCACGAAAGCTCCATATGTGGTTTCAAGTACTGGGAAAAGGGGGAATGGAGGGGCCGGTATTGTTTCAAAAACGGCACTAAAACTTTAAAATGTGTCTGAAAAAAAACCCTGAGACGCAATGGGTCTGTTTGAGAGAAAAGAGTGATAAAACCAAGTAGAAAATTGATCTGCAAAGCCTGCAAGTTTATTTGTAAAATTCCCCTCCAGCAGAAGCTTAGACACTTGAATGAAAATATGCTGCCAGTGCTGCAGTTAACCCTTAGCAGCCCAGAGTAGTTTTCATCACCTATGCCTTCCTAGGGAGAGCTTTACTGTTGCCTTTGCAGGATTCCTCTGGCTAGGGAAGGCAAACAGTTTGTCTTAGCAGTGCCTTAAGTTGTGTCTGAAAGGATTCATACTTGTTTAAAGGTACAAGTGCACTGCACCATTGTATGTTGCGGTGGAGCTGTGTCATGCCCAACGGTGTCAGAGTTTTCATTGCGCTGGCCGGGATCAGATTTCCTCTGCTGGATGGGTTTCAGTTTCACCAGCTGGTGGGAATAGAGACAGGAATTTGGGGATTACAGATGTTCATGCAGCCAAAAAGGAAACAAACCAAGTTTAAAGGGACGTTGTTAAATTCTGTCCCTGGGGCCTGGCTTTTATTTTCTGGAAGATGTGAAGACCTCAAAAGACTTTTTAGTGTCATAGTTCATCAGTCTGCCCCGTTCTTGGTGATCTATCCTCCATTAGGAAAGCGTTCTTCTAAAAATCTTTAGCTCACCAAAATGACATAGTTGTGCCGGAACAGACTCCATCTTTTCATGTAAAACCTCCAGTCTGCCGTGGATGTGTTTGTACAGGCACAAGCATCAATTTAGTAGAACTCTTAAACATGTACTGAAACCCTGCTAATGCTGATTGAACATTTGCCAAAGTGCTTTATACTTGACACCACGCTCTTTGTATGGAGAAAAATATGTAAGTATACACACATGCATATATGCTCAAAGGAAGAGATTTCATATCTAGTATTAAAACTGACCCAGAACCATTGATGTGGGCTCACAGTTTATTTATAGGGTAAAGTCTCTTTCAAAGAGCTTTTTGTTTGTCACCTTATTTTTAAACTGATTTTTCTTTCTTCGCTGAACTGTCCCTTTTTCAGTGCACATTTCAGTAGGGTTTTTTCTTTCTGTGGCACAGCCATTGGTGTGGTACAATCAGAGCTCCTCTGTTCCATTCTTCTAAAGGCTTCCTCCAGCCTGGCTTTATTTTGCCCTCAAAGGCTGCTGAAAAGAAACTCTGTTGCTTTCCTGCTTGTTTTAGACAAGCTCTACTGTAAAGTTAGCATTAGTTCAGTTGGAGGAAAAACACCTAGTCCTATTCTGTACCAGATTTTCTCTACTGCCATGTATACTGGTGCATATTGTTTTATTTTAGTATGGTTCTGCAGCTAGCGCTCCCCTGTGCAGCCTCCGGTTTTCATTTCATTGTCCCTTACCTGTGGTTTTGTTGATATAAAACCAAGGGCAAATTGTTGATGTTATCCAAAATAGATTGCATTGCTGGAGGTGCGCAGGTTTAATTTCAGATCTTAAGAATTCCTCTTCCATGCGCCACACGTCTCTCTGCTGCTCCCCTTTTCCACACCTGCTTTGCTGGAGCAGTTTCCATAGCAATAACCTCTTCAAGTTTTCCAGAAGTGTTACAGGAATGATTTTCTATCTCCTCCTCCTCAACAATTCAGGAAAATGGAGCTTATTAGAGATACTTTTTTGTCCTCTGTGCCTTGATAGGAGCCTAGCAGGGGCACTCTGCAATCCCAGGTAAAGCTGTCTGCAGCGCACAACTGCTCTTCCGTGATGAGGACCCCAACCGGGCTGCCCACTGCCGCAATTTGCTTGACCTAATATAGGTTGTCTTCCCTTCGCTCTTGACTCGGGCAACAGTATTTTTATGCTGCTCCGACTTCTTAGAAGAATGAGCAAGACAAATATAAAAAAAAAAAAAAAGAACGTATTCTGAAAATGAGGGAAAAGTGTTACATATTGTATAGACTGAAAGCCAATAATTCAAGCTTCTATCACGTTTCTTCCTTCTGCCAGGCATGTGAGGTACTACACAACAGTTCAACTTGCAGCTCGGTAGCATATGGGAAAATATAAATCCCTGGAGAAGGAAAGCATTAAGCAGCTGCCTGGAAACCATCAGGAGCCTGGCAAAAGGGGGAGGTGGATGTTAACATGGACAAACAGTGATTATCTTCAGAAGTAACGCATTCAGGGGCAGATACGAGGTTGTGGTTTGAAAGTGAGTTGCAGGCGATGGGATCTGTAGCAATGTGGCAGGCAGATCCTTACTTTGTGACCTACTAGGCCAGAGCAGAATGACCTGATGAACACAGGTATCCGTGCTGGTAACATCCGAGGAGTGATCCTGAGATATAGCCTAGAGCTACAGCACTAGGATTGGGCATTAGGATACTACCATTTCTAAATTGATGAGCAAGCTATTATGGCAAAAAAAAGGTGAAAAATGTTGAAAGAAGTTTATAGACAAAGCTGTGAAGTCTTCTAGGGTGACACATGCAAAAATAGCTTCCAAGCATGATGGGGCTAAGTTCATTTAAAACTAGGTTTGCGTAACAGGAACCTTGGAAACAGCTGACTTTGAAGCACTGTCTGAGACTCTGCTTAACGTTCACACTTGGAATTGAAATAGTAGGACATAACTTAGCTTTATTTTTGCATTCTCCCTCCAGATTTGTGACCAGACAGCAGAAAAGTTGTGAAGTTCATGGGAAAAGCCTCTTTCTCCGGACACAGGAGATGAGCCCCGTCCCAATGCTCAGATCCTTTATGATCTTCACATGCCTTTGGGGTTTTACTCCATATCTGCAGTCTGCCAGACCCCTCACTATGTGGGCTTTCTATTTCACCATTTGTTTCAACCTTGAAAAGACCTTTTTGAATGTTTTAAAAATAACCAAGTTGTCATTCCTTAGTTGAAAAGGAGCTTTTCTTCCCTATGTTTTTTCCCCTTTCAACCTCATTCGTTCAGACTTTTTATTAACTCATATCCCTTTTGACTTCACACACTTGGTTGTGCTACCTGTGGTGCTCAGTGAGAAATGTGCTCTTTGCGGAGCTCGAAAGATCAACTGAGAAGTTAGTTAAAACGAAGTAGGTGGAGGGTTGTGTTTCACCTGCTAATTGAAGTACTAAATCTACGGGTGTTAGGGCTCCTACAGCAGCCTGGCCAAAATGCCAGTGCTAAGTTTATCGCTGGCCGATTTCTCCAGTAAGTATGGATACTGGCTTTGTAGAAGTGAGTTGTTGCTGAAGAAACTGTGACCTGGGAATTCCTTATCTCTGTGTATTACATCTCAGCTGCAACATTGTGCTGTTGTATTTTGCACGCATTTACGTGCACAGACTAGTAGAGGGAAGGTTGGAGAACTTCACTAGTCCTTCATCCCTTTTGCAGTTTCTTTAAGCTTCCTTTACTTGGAAATCCCAGGTGTTATGGTCTCTTACTGACATAAAAATATCATTTTGACAACCTAATCTTGCAAAAAGACAAAGTCAGAGTATTTCTTTAGGAAAGTGTCACAGCCGCATACATACAAGATTTGGTTTTTAATTATTGTTACACCCTCTAGCTATAATAAAAGACCTGTCAGCGTATTCATGCTGTCCCTATTCATATTCAGAGGGTTGGAAAGTAGAGGTTTAGATTCATTTTGGATTGAGGTTAGGCAAGCAAGGTCTTTTCTTCGGTATAATGACTTTCTACTCAGTTTGGTGACTGATCAGTTCAGTTGTCTGAATTGTGTATGCACAAAGAGAAGCAGGGTTGTGCTTTTGCATACATTCAATTTTCATATTTATAAATCAGAATCTGCCTCCATTTAAAAAATGAAGTGTCGTTGCCTTCAGCTTATAAAGAGCAGCTGCCACCACCATTAAAACTTTGAAATGTTCCCTTGAGAACTCTGGGAGTGCATCTGTCTGAGCCTGGTAGTGGTCTGAGCTTACAAGTGGGAGTAAAGTGTCCCTTATTACTCGAGAGTTTAGACAATAGATCAAAGACTTGAGGTTTAAGCAGCTATCTTTCTTGGATGAGCCTGTCTGTATGGGTAGTTGCAAAGTTCCAGCTGAAAAGGATAGTCTTGCTGTTGCCAAACTTAGGCAGAGTGGTGCTGTTGACTTCTTTAGAAGCAACACTGGGTCCTAAGCTAGCAAAACACTTCACTAGCCTAAGAAAGACCTCTGGTAGCCTTGGGCAGAAAGGTTTTTCTCATCTTCCCAATGGCCTAACTGCAGAAGTGGAAGTGGTGTTCTGGAGCTCTGCAGATCTGGGCTTTTACTTTGCCTCAGAGGTCGCCTGCAGGTTAAAGCTCTCCTGAATATTTCAAAGAGCACATCCACACCTTGTGATATGAAAACTTGTGAGGTAGCTATGGATGGGTTTGCTCTAAAACTGGAAGTGATTGGGCTACAGCGGCATAGTGTGAGTGAGACACAGGGCTGATGAGCTCAGGCACACTCCCTCAGTGACATGGCTGTGCTCCTGTCGGGATTTATGCTGATATTTCCATATGGCATTGCGCTGCACAGGCTGGGATTTCTGAGGGGAAGGAGGAAATGTAAGAGGTCATTGCCATGTTCGTTGGGCTTAGCTTGCTCCTTACATGACTTTGGCACCACGGGCAGTGCTACACTGTGGCTGCGGTGGTGCCAGCAGTATGAGGGGCGTGTGGGAGGTGGCAAGGGTTAAGGTCTCTTCCCAGGGCCTGTGGTCAGTTGGGACTGTGCTGTCTCTAAAGCTGTCTGCCCATGCCAGAACACGGTTGCCTCCCCATGGCTGACAAAGCTCTGCTGTGGCCACGCTGCAGTGCAGAGGCTGCTTTCTCAGCATCTTTTCCTACCAGGTCTCACCTTCTGGCAGCCGACTGTGCCCATGCTGTGCACGTCACACAAGGAGGAAGCCTTAGCTCTGTTCACGCAGACGACGTTTGCCATGGCTGCGCCGTAAGGACACAGCCACACACGTGGAACAAGTGTGGACACGTTGCACTTACCCTTCAATATTCAGCATATCAATAAGAGCTGTAGTTGTATACTGTAATATCACTATGCTGCAGCTGAAGCCATGCTTCAGTTTCTGCAACTGTGAAATGGTTTCCACATATCAGGGATCTTTAAAAATTAATTTGTAACTATGTGTTCCTCAGCTTTGCTAAATCTTGCTGTTGCCTATACCTCTTACCTTGCAGGTCCCAGTCACAAACACCCTCTTGTGCTCCAGATTTGAGTTAATAATCAAATTAGTTCTAAAGACTCTTTCCTCTGGTCTTTGTACACAGAAAATAAGAAGGGGCAGAACAGCTAAAGTTGTCTATTTGTGTAATTCCCTGGCGTCTTTTGGCTTTCTGGGTTTCACATCTAATTAATGAACTCCCTTGGCATCTCTATAGGTCGTACAGCTCTGAGCTCATTATTGGCACCTTCCAAAGGATGACCGTAAAATGCTCTGAAGAAAGTGGTAGTGGTTGGATGTTTCCGGATATTTTTCTACCAGCAATGTCATCTAAATTGTCTTCCTTCTTATGTCTTCCTCATTCTTTTTTTTCTTTGCCTTATTTCTGAACGTCTTCTCAAAGAGTGGCATGTGATGAAGAAACTTGGTGAGCATGGGCACTTCCTCTACACTGGGCATTAGGCAAGCAGAGCTGTGGTCTTTCCTCGCGGAGCATTACAGCTCTTGTGTTGAGCTGTTTTAGCTTAGGAATAGGGTTGCCATTGTGGAGTTTGACTCCCAGCGCCAGATCGATGACACTTACTGGAGCCCCCACTCTTCATTTCATCTCTGAATCATGCCAGCTAAGGTGGGATGGCGTTGTAAGTGGGTATGTTTTGGCCTTTCATACCACAGTTAGTCTTGTGAGGCTGGTGGCTTTGTATACAGTAAGCAGCATGAATTAATACTATGTGTTTGGCTGGGTAAGTAGGATACAAAATAAACATAAACTGAGACCAAGAGTTTGGGCTGTGAGATCAGTTGATTTCACCTTGTGGATTGATGAGTGTTATCTGGAGCTTGGCAGCCGAGGTGAGGCAATGGCAGCGCTGTCTGCATGTGAGCTCCAAGCTCCTTGTGCGGCAGTGTCCTGGACGCCGAGGGAGGACAGAGGAGCCCACAGGGCAGGCACGAAGGTGTCTTGACTCAAGGGATCAGTGGAGTCACAGACTGGTAAGTGTCAAGCCTGCAGACCTTCCAAGTTCAAGTGTTTGACTGCGCTTGAATTCTCTTCCCCCGGGGGAGAAGAAAAAGCTTTAATTTATGAAGTGTCACAACACATTACAGCCCATCACATCTCAACACGCCGCTGCATGGAACTGACATTTGTTTGCTTTAATTCCTCAAAATAGCTTTTATTTAGAGCAAATGTTCCCTGTTAATTCAAACAGTTCTCATTTTCCTGTGCTCTGTACTTGCCAGTTCCCGTGGGGACAGTTGTTCCTGCAGTGCTTTGCCCTGTGTTGGTGAGCTGTCAGGCCTTGTCAAGGGTTTTAATTATTTTTCTTATTAGTAACAGAGAACTTCTTTGTTGCCTCTCAACCCAAGTACTCACTAGACAGGGTGCAGTGATGCTTATACTTTTTAATTTTAGTACTCTGGCATACCAAGCGCTTCTCAATCCTGCAAGGAATGGGGTGGTTTTTGGCAGAGGAGCAGGCTCCCAGTGTTTGGTAGTCACCATACTGGCTGAGGCGATGGAAGCCAATGTTCCAGATGAGCCTGCTGTAGGGGCCAGCTGTGGCAGAAGCCACCTAGAGAAGGTCTGTCTGCAGACTCATGGTGCTGTGGAAGCTGCTTTGCCTGCCAGGCAGCAGCTGCCTGCCTGAGGGAGGATACAGCCTCCCCCGAGGTCAACCAGTGTGTCGGGCCGAGCGGCACTCCTGTCATGCAGGGCAGTGTCCTGCCGAGCTCCTCGGGATGAACTCCTCGCTCTCCTGAAGCTGTGCTCTGACGGGGCTCTGACAAGCTGAAGTTTGTCAGCAAATAGCTGAGCCCCAGGCCTGGTTAGGATCGATACCCTGTTGTGGTGGGGGCTGTGCAGGCACAGAAGAGGCACCTTCACCTGTAGTGAACACCTAGAGAAGATTGCAACTTGTGTATTCAGCAAGGAGTTTTCATCTGTTTTGTGTACGTGTTTTGTGGGAGGACAAGGAGTTGTCCTCTCCCGAGAGCAGCAAGTACTGCATGTCATGTGAAAGGCTAAAAAGAAATGAGAAGGGAGGTTCAGCCACCCATCTCCTAGTGTGCGGTACATCTTTTGCCTCCTGTGTGAGCAACGTCTGTACAGGTACAACATTCCAAATCTCTGTGATTTGTCATTTGATGAATTCTAGAATGACAAATTTAACGCTTGCCACATCTAACTTTACCTAGACATTCAATGTGACTTTTGCTTTCCAAGTGATGACCAAAAGATGGGCAATACCTACTTTGGATGTGTTTATTTTCTTCAGGAGGATGCATATCTTGTCTATTTAGCAATTAGTCGCTGGACCATTTACACAGGTGTATGTGAACTCTTGCTCTTTTTTTAACAACTTTATGAGAGTTGGGAAAGTTCTTAGAGCGGAAATTTTCTTCCATCTTCAGTTGGAATAAGCAGACAGGTCAGGTGATTGTCAATGGTATTGCTGTTTGTTTTCTTGAAATCTGTTTCCTTTTCACTCAGTCTCCTTCACTGTCCTTCATTTTGCTGTATGTCCTCTGAGGAGAGAGCCAGACCTGCATGTGCTTAAAAAGGATTTCTGCCGCTCACTTCTCCGAGAGGTTCAATGCATTAACAAATCCCAGGTCTATATTGCATCAAGCCCTATGTCACACTACTTCTACTGGAAACTGCCGCTGTCAGAAAGTGTAACTTAAAAGCAAGGTGAGAAGGACACTGAACAAGCAGTGGAAAGCACCGAAATTCTTGATCCTTCCTGCTCTGTGTGCATTCCTGGAAACATTTCTGCTGTTTCTTGATCCTCTACTTGGAGCCATACTCATCTCTAGCTAGGTACTGCGAAAACAAAATGGAAGAATGTCAATATGACCAGCAAGTTTGCAGTGAGTGAGCATAATATGTGGAAGAATCTCCATGAAGAGATTGTGTCATTGGTGCCTCCTTAGATTACTGTCTCCTGGGCTTTGGGAATCACAAATAAATTAGCCCTTCTGCAAACCACACACCATGCAAACAAATCTGCCTTGACTTCTGGGCATATTTGAATACTCTCCTTCAGATAGAGCAGTGGCTTGGGCTGTTGGGGAAAGCAAGAACTTAAGATCTCAGAATAATGTCAGAACTGTTTTATTTTCAGAAACGTTTTCCCTTATGGTTGAAAAAGCTAAATGAGTAAGGGAGGCTGTTTTGGAAGAGAGAGTGAGTGGGGGAACGGTGTGAAGCAGGAGGGGATAAGTGAGAAAACAAGTTGGTCTGTTGATAGGGGAGTCTCAGCACAATCAAAAGCAGTGTTTATATAATTTAATAGCAGAGTGTGCCTCTTGCTTTCCTTTTCCTTGCCTCAAAACTATTTTATTCTATTATGTTGTAAAGTAACCTGCATACATTTAATCGTAGGTGGTTGTGATTTTTGTTTCCTATAGTGTCTCCAGATGTCTGTGTAGGACTTGGCTCCTCTCCTGAAGTGAAGAGCAAGGCTGCAAGGAGACTCTGAAATGTGATGGCTTGAGCTTTGAGCATTTGGAGCAGTCCTTTCTGTAGCAGAGGGATCAGCTAGAGCTACTGCTGCTCTAAAGTTATCAAAATGGCAATGAATACTCACTGTGGGTAGAAGGTTTAGTTGCATCAGGTGCCTTCCTCCCAGGTGTTAACACCACAATAGTAGACTGCCTTTAAGCAGAGGCTAAGAGATTGTTCATATACAAATACCTATAAAACTTATGTGTGGTTTTTTTTTCCCCTCTTCATAGCAGCACATTATTTCCCTACTGTCTGTGAACATTTCCATGGAGCTGATCTTGTTCAACCAAATAACATCCTCCTTCTCTGGGCAGAAACCCAACTCGTTTTTCTCCTTCCCTTTTCCTTTATTTCTATTCCTCACTATTCTCCATATCCAATGGTAGATAAATCATAACTTCAATAGAAACCACAACCACCCAGTTTATTCCATGCTGCTTTGTGCTTTCTTTTCTGCTCATCATGGTGGGTTTTTTTTCAGGATTATTATTTACGAGTTAAAACTCAAAGAGCAGGAAGCTTTTCCAAGCGCAAAGAATGCCAGGGTTTTTCCTGCTTTGAGCATGGAAGCTTTAAGAAAATTTTGACAATTTTCATTTAGTACACAAAAAGACCCCTCTTGGTTTATGAAAAAAAGTTACTATTTTGTATTTGGGAGACCACGGTGTTACCCGTTGATTCTCCCAAACCCAAGAGTCATGGGACAAACCTCGAATAGTGCTGATTTCCTGTGTGCAAGGATTATGTGTGAAACTGCTTTTGACTGTGTTGTTCCTTGTCTGAAATACATTTCTCTCAAGGGAGCATGTGACACTTCTGTCCCATGCCTGCCTTGCCTTCCTTGTGTAATTTAAGGTGTTGACTTTAACCTTTAAAGCTTGAAATAGGATGAATGGTTTGTGGTATAGCTCAGGTGCATCTGTTGATTTCCCATCCTGCTAACAGCCAGCTGATTTAAGGAGAACAGTTTAATTTGAGGCTTTTGGTTCTGTGATACCTTTCCTGTGTTGTCTTGCTGGTGTCTGAGTGTGTCATCCTTTAAGATGAACAATGGATTAATCATGTGTTGGATGTGGAAGACAAAGGAGCATTAGCTGGGGTGGGGCACAGCAGGGAAAAGTCCCTTACTCCACAGAGCTCAGTGGGAATGTGTGGAGCATGGATGTAGGCATTCTGTGTACCTGTCTCCTGATGTTGCACAGGCATGAGATAGGCAGAATCGTAAAAGTTGTGAAAGAAATTACTAAAATTGAGGATGAAGGGTAACAAGTATGGAATCTTTTCATCTGACTAGTCAAATGAACAAGCCATGGTGAAGTATATGATGCTTTGTGCAGCTGCCTCTCCCTTTCCTCTTTTCACTTTCCTGAGAAAGGGTTGGAGCCAGACGGCAGGTTCCCCTGTCTGCTGTGCTGAAGCTCAGTTAGGCAGAGCTCATGGGTTCACTTCATTTTGTGTCCTCTGACCTGTTCCAAGATCCGTGCTTCATTCTCACCTACTCCTTGCTACCTACTGTAAGGGATAATGCGAACTTTCTGGGAAGCTTTCTCTTTAAGCGACATTTATTTGTATTGCCTAGTGCCTTAATGCATTGCTTTGCCTTCAGCGAAAGAAAAAGGTACTTGAATGAAAAGAAAAGGGGTAATAGCAGTGAAAGAAGAGGGTTGTTATGTATCATAATGTTAGCATTCTTTGGAGAATGCTACTGTAGTTGGAGGAACTAATCTTTGCTTGCATAAGTAGACAGAAACGCTGGCAATTTACAGCATCCGCTCATACCCAGATGTCAACTCACATTTCCAAAGAGAATCATCAAGTCAGGAGATAAACAGCTGGTACAGACGAAAGGAAAATAAGCTTGTAAGTGTTTAAAGAAAAAAAAAAAGTATTAATTTTTATGAAGTGTAGTGTGCTGGCATCTAAACAAATGAAAGTTAACAGCCAAGAGCAGAGAAGTGAAAGGGCTTCTTTTTGTTTTTAACATCTGAGAATTAAAGTCTTGGTTCCTCTCATAGCAGCTTCAGAGCACCCCTGTGTTTTTGGATGAAGCTCCTTCTAGTACAACTTCATGTATGCTAGCGACAAAAAGAGAGCTAGCGTTGATGGGGTTTGGACATTCCCACAACCTTTTCTTGGTGTGCTTTAAACTGGTCCAAGCAGCCAAGTATGGCTGCACATGCCTCTAATTTTAGATTTTAACCTGTTGTGCGTGTCTCGTGATCGGAGAGTCTTGGTAGCTGCTTGAATGGCTTCAGGGGTAGTGATGGTTAAGAGACAAGGTAGGCCTTGGAGACAAGGTCTGGATGCCACATACAGGGTGCCCAAAATTAGAGTCTGTTTCTTCCTGAGAAGTGAAGCATTTGCCTAAACTTGTAAGTATTGATCACTAGATAATTATTAAACAGTTCTATGTAAAAACAAAGTGTTTCTGTGGTCAACAGGCATAGAATTGTAGCTGTAGGGAAAGTCACTGCTGGGATTATTGCTGAAAGAGCATCTAATAGAGAATGCTGACTTGCAGCATCCTTTGCAGGGAATGAGAAACAGCAGGTCTGCTGCTGGCCTGAGGATGTCTTTCTGTACAGGCAGGAGATAGGGTTGCATCCTAGTTGGGTTGATAACAAAGCAGAGTAAACAAGTCTTCAAAAAAAACCCCTAAAACCCAAACTATAAATTCTCTACTCCTTGAAGTAACATAAAATGCAGAGTATTTACTGTCTTCCTCCCTCCTGTTCTTTCTCACTCCAGTCTTCTAATGCTCACAGGGCCTAGCAGGGTTTTATGTGGAAATCGTTGGGATTATCTCCCAATTTTTTCTCAGATAATTCAGTTGAGATGTTATACAGAACTGAACGGTTTGGAGACTGGGAATCACTAAGCTAGAGGCTTTAAGATGCTTGCAGTCTCCTATCCGGACAGAACAGTTCAATATTTATTGGATGTGCTACTAATTGGCTGAAAAATCCATCTTTCCTACTTTTTTAATCTTTTCTCAAGGTCGTTTTCTGAGGTTTGGGAAGGGCAGGAGGGTAAGTTAGTGTCCCAGCTTTCTGAGATCTCAGCCTGGCAGAGTGCGCTGGAAATTCCTATGGCAACTTGCGATTTATACTACGTGTTTCCATGTGGTTCTTCCCAAGTAAACAGGGGCTTGCTGGCAATCTGCGTACCGTCCTGGGATGGGAATCCTACAGTCTAGCCCAGCCCACGCAGTACCTCCAAGTTGGTTGTCTGTCAGAGTAGGTGGCAGTGCATGCAGGGAGCCAGACAGCACAGCCTGGGGAGCAGACCTGGAGATGTATTTGTGTGCGTGTGTGTGTGTGTTATTCAGAGAAGGAACAAAAGGTGCGAGTACAGATGCCCTGCCGTAGCTCACCCCCACCAGCCATGCCTACAGCAGCAGACCCCTGCCGCAGTTCTGTCCCCCATCTCTTCCAGTAACAGAATCTGCAGCTGCCAGCCCTTCCCTACCCTGGTGTTTGAAACAAATAAATTGTAATGAGATGAGCTGTCTTAGCTGTTACAGTATTTACAGGATAAATAGTTTCCACTTCACAGCCATCAATACCTCCGCCCTTTAAATCCATTAACTTCCTGACTGCTATATGCTGCCTTAGTAATGGGCTGACACTGATGTAAGGCTAGAAAAACTCTGTTTAGAGCTCTGCATTAGGGAAAGCGAATGTAAATTGTGACCACACCATTTGGCCTGGGACTAAAAATGCCTGCAAAAGTGACACATTTCAAACCATGCGTTGGGTTGCAACAGTGATGGTGCAGAATGTTCTTCTAGACTTAGTTGGAAACCTGGAAGTCAGTGGTGCCGCCTTTCCTGAGAGTCTGTAATCTTAAAACTAGGGAAAGATGGCTGGTATGGACGGCTCTGTAGCCTCGTCTGAAATCTAGCTCTTCTCTGGACCGTCATGCTTGCAGATGTTGGTGACGTTCACTCCCTGCATCGGTGAAAGTCTTCCAGAAAGATAAATACTTTATTTGAGCCATGTTCAGTTCCTCTCTTGGACCTGTCATGGTAGCATCAAATGGTTACTATTTTTAATCTTTTGTAGCTGATTGTTCTAGAGGAATTGAAGCAGACTTCACTTATTTATTGATGGCTGGAAACGAATACCCTGCAGCCTCCCTCTTGCATTCCTAGTGTGACCAAGAGAGGAGAGGTGTAGAATTGGAATAGAGGTTCTATCACATTCAGCCTGCAAGGCTATTATTTGAGCTGTCTCAGAAATGTTTAAGTTTTTTGCTGTTGTGTTAAAGCTTTGGCAGTTGGATTTTGTTAAAGACGACACAAGCGGAGAGGTTTTATTTGAATCCCACCCACATGATCTTCAGGGATTTATATACAACAGAATATGAAGCTCTTTCTCATTTTTACATATCACAGATTGGCCTTCTTATCTTGTGATGCAGGGAGTGTATGTATTTCAGAGCCTGGGAGGGAGGAGAGGGGAGGGAAAAAAAAAAAAGGGAGAGGTGCATCCCTTTTATCTTCCCCTGGTATATTTTGTGTGTGTTGGTTAAAGCCTCTACAGCCAGATACGGCTGGACACTGAGCGATGTAGGCTATGCAAGGACAGTTCAGCCGCGTGCAGGCTAGTGATGGCATGCCATTTCAAACTCTCCCTGGCTCTCCATGGCGAGAGATTCTGCGTCGTGCTGTACCCGTGGGCAGCAATTTTGCAGGTGGAAGCTTGTGACCCCAAGCGACTGTACTGGCTTCATCCCGCATGAGCACGCAGCATCAAACCCATCTTCTCCAAAGGCACAAGCCGCATGCAATTTTGCTGCTGGTGTCTTTCTCATGAACCTTTCCTTTCCTCCTTAGATTGTTTCAGTCAAGGATATAGGACAGGCAGTGAGAATATGATTTCTGATGCCGTATCCTGCAGTACAGAGTGAGGGCCAGTCCAAGTCTTTTTTTCTGCTTTTTTCTTTCGCGTTATTATAGTACTGATAGGTGATTGCCAGTCTCCATCAGAAATAAACCTCCTAATTCCATTTGAGGGGGGACGGTGTAGAGAAAATGTACGGCAAGAACTTGTGAGACGCAGCCTGTCACTTCCAGGAGGTGAGAAATAAAAGGGCAGGTTGCTCTGCAATCTGCCACCAAGTTCGCTTGTGCGGGCTTTTGGAGTGAACGAGGGTGGGAAGTTTCCTATGGGACTATTCGTGCATAAAGCAGCCAAGCGACGTTGAGCATCTGTTTCATTATTAAACCATTATCATTAGCTAATTTCTCAAAGCCCGGTCAGTGGAAGAAGGGAAGCATCATGCTTTTCGCTGTGTGTATACCTGTAGGTTACTTCATTTTCTTTTTGGATATGATTAGTCTATTTGATGGTTGTTAGCTGAAAAACAGTAAAGTCATTAAAGGGCCATAGGTGCCCTCTGGAGCCACTTGCTGTATGTTGATAAAGGAAAATGGCAGTGTAATATAAAATATAATCTGATCACCACATCTAATTACAGACAAGAGTAAGCTGCTAAAGAATGGTTCTGTAAGAATATTATAATTGTGTTCATACAGTATTTCCAACTTGAAAGCTGTGAGCAAATATCGACTAATCCTCCCAACAGCCCCTGAGGGTGGGAAGGTAAATCTATTACTGTTTATTAAGAACTTGTTTCAATTAACTTTAACCACTGTTAAAATAACTATGAATTGCTGAAAAAATTAACAGCGCTTGCCTTGCAACAATTTTGAACATCTTGGATGTCCCAGTACTGAGCAGCATTTCTGGTGTCTCAGATAGAAGGGCATCATTTGCCTGGAATTAATGTTTGGAAGCATCAGAAAAATGCCCATTACTTTTTATTTCCATTAATCTTTAGTGTCTTATTAAATACTAAATATTCTTCTTTGCTAAATATTTAGCAAGCTCTCTGGGGCTTTGTAGAATGTATTGTTTTCAATAAACTTACACAGCACCGTATTATTATTATTATTATTACTATTATTGTAATTTGAGAAAATATTTTTCTGCGTGGCATAAAACTGCAGATGTTAGTAGTAATGTCTCTTTTTACAGCATAGAACCACTGTGATTTTGCTCCTTTAATTGGTAACGTTCTCTCCCAGCCCCAGGCTAGGGGACAGGGGTGGAAGTTATACATAAGATCATTAAGCGTAACCTAGGCACCTGCAAGGGACAAAATGGACAAAATGTTGTTTTGGCTACTTCTAGTTTGGGGTTCTAGACAATAGTGCTTGACGTTCATCATCTGGCTGACGACCACTACAAATTTCCACTGATGTCAGGTTGCGCTTTGGATGCTCAAACCTTCTAGTAGAGGAGTGGCATTTTCTGTGAAAGGCTGGTCTTGGAAATACAGTAGTTTTAAACTTTTTCCTCATCTTAGAGACTGAAGAATCCATGTTTCCTTTTGTAATGTGTGTCTCAATGGAAGATCAAAGATGGGGAGTCATTCCATAATCTTTGCTTTATTTTTTGTTGACTTTTTTTTTTTGGGCAGTGCTTGAAGCTTTATTCCAAATTTATACCTAACGTATAGACCAAAAAATTGAATATTCCGTTTGGAGGAGAAAATGGAACATTTTTATTAGTTGCATGAGAACTTGGCTTAGCTTAAGTCTGTTCAGGCTTCTGAGGATTTATGCCCCGGGCAATGTCTCTCAAAAAAAGAAAAAGACATCATTTGGTTTTTTTTTTATTATTATTTATCTATATTATCATGCATACTTACCATCTTTTTGGAACGATCCCCTCCATGCAGAAACATGATGCAAAGCTGTAGAGTGTGTACTATATTCTGCAGCTTTCTCCGTGAATGTTTTCTGTGTCATTTTGTTATATAAAACTCCTGGATTTGACTCAAAACTTAAATAGTTGTCAGGTGCTTGCAATAGATGGCTGAGTGTCTTGTGCCCCTTTTTTGCTCATGTATGCTGAATGAAAAGCTGCTGTTTGTCACTTGTTTGGCAGACTCTCAGTGCCCATACGCAGCTTGCATTAATGCTAATGGGAGCTGCATGCACACCAAAGAGCCAAAAGAGCCAAGTTCCTCCTTAATCTACACTATTGGATAGCAAATACCTTTTCATAGTACCCAAGGTGTCCTTTTGCTGCCCAGAAATTCAGTCTACCGTGCCCCTATGGCTTAAACTGCATCTAGAAGCTAATCGGATTCCGCCTCCATTCTGACAGGTGAAATATGGGGTAGTGTATGAAAGACAAAGCTTGAATGAGCAGTAACAATCAAGTAGGCAGATGGTGCGTGCAGAAGATCACTAGATCTTTCTTCCATTGGCACTGGGAATCACTGGGTTCAGGTAGGCGCTGGGAAAACATCAGCCTGGTGCGGCTGACTGTTTTGAGTGGCCTTCCTTGTTGTTTGTTCCTCTTAGATGTAGCTTCTCACCCTTCTGCTTTTGTCTGTAGCTGATGTGCTGGGTACCTGGTACCTGCAGCAAACAATCTGTCTGGAGAGGCTTAATGAGAGATCAAAGGTGAAGGGTGACCAGGCAGCTGATTCTTCAGCAGTGCTGGGCTCTCCTGAACTCCTCTGGCTTTCACTCTTTGTGATCTTTTCTGCTTTTCAAATACTCTCTTACTTTATGTCTGATAGTTAAGAATTGCCTTTTCTTCTTCCATGTCTCGCAATAAAATGCCAAAGGACTTGGGACTGGGTAGACATTCTGCCAGAAGCTGCTTGGAAGCAGAGTCCGCACTTCTCACCTGAGCGTTTCTCTTCCAGTTGTGTTTCCTCTACCAGTTTCCCTCTAAAACATGCCCTCCCTCCTCAATACAATGCAGTGTTTTGAAGTTTGGTCATTTCTGTACTTCACCTGGATTTCCTTTTTGTGACAATTACAGCCCTTAAGAGCAAACTGAAGTGATTGGGCTTTTTGGTGGCTTTTATTTTTTATTACTTTGTCTTTGGAGGCATTGATTGAGACACCCAGCTGAGACTCTGGGCATGCTTTGTGTGCTGCCTGCTCCTACTCTTTTCTTGTCCTGATGAGTTCTTGTTGCTCTGGAATGCCTGAGCAGCCCTACAGTTGCTTTTTCCTTAGCCAGAGTTGATTACAGCGATGTTGAGACAGGAGAGTCTATTTTATTACCCCTCAGCCAGCCTGAGCATAGTTCTCCCAGTGGAGCTGCCGACCTGCTTTGTATGGACTGGCTGGCAGAGACTGCAGCTGTGGGTCTTCATCGATTGTCGTGCACCTTTTACAGATTAATCTTTGCTCTCTTCCTATGACATTATTTTGTAGGCATGTTGACAAGCTGCTTTGATAATAAGGAGTGGGTGTGTATTAACTGGGAAAATGCTTTGGCTCACCTTCGCTTATTGTATGAGACAATTAGGCAGCTGCCTCCCTCTTGCAACTGGGATCTGGGTGAATAAAGCCGATGGTTAACTATAGGTGGCAGCAGCTTTCTAATGATGTTATTATGTGTGCGTGTTGTTCATTTTCTCCAAAGCGGAGGTGATGCTTCATTCGGACCTCAGCTCCTATTCTTCTTTGTTTAGCTGAAGCTTTTTCACCCTAAGCTTTCGTAGGAAAAAGCCTGGCTAGCTCGGCAAGTCATTACTACTCTGAGAATTTTGCATCTGCAGAACAGGAGGTGCTCTAGTTGTCACACTCCTTGATATTTATTGATTTGTAACTTACAACTATTTCCAGAACTACAATTCCAGAACTACAGTGTTTTAGAAGCTTTCTGGCTTGGTCTGATTTCTGGCTGCCTTCTCTGCTGTGCGCTCACAGGTTTTCTTGAACTTGGTAGAGATGTATAGCTTCCTACACCGGCATCATACTAGTGTTGCTTTCTCTGTAATCATCCCTTGAACCGCCTTGCTGTGGCAGAGCAGCAGCCTCTGAGCTGCAACTGGCAGGCCCTTGGGGACCCATGTGCTACTTTGAGGGGTGAGGGGCCTGTTAAAAGCAACTAAGAAAAATCAGTTGTCTGTGGACTTAGGCTTACTTATGAGGTTCAGCATCCTCCCTGGAAAACGCCTTCAGGGGTCTGTAAATTGCAAAAGGCTGAAAAACACTGAGTAATATACTGTAAAGAAAACCAAATCTGTGCACTAGGAATCACCGTTAAATCTGTCAGTATTAATGATATAGGTAGGAACATTTTGGACAGCGAAGCACAAGCACTTCTCTTAACTGTGCTGTAATACATTGGTTTGTGAGAATTGTGGCAAATGTGGTGATAGATGTTCTGCTGAAACAGAAGAAACATACATCTCTCTTAAATCCCTTGAATTGAAACCCAAATTAGCTTCCAGTTTTATTTGCTAGATCAAAACTTTGCACTTGTCCTCGCACCTGATCTTTCTTATGCTTGCTGTAGGCTGCTTCTCAGTCTGGTGGGCAGGATAGTGAAACAGGGACTGCAGCAGGACATTTTAAAGATCTCGTACCTGAAGCTACCTGAGGGCATTTTGAGAAAACTAAATACTTAGGAAATGCCAGTTTGCCAGAAGAGAAGAATTTGCAGTACGGAAACTTTCAGGGGAAGAGCATCCTGTTTCCAGGAAGGAATTTCAAGTAAAATTCAAGAAGCTCCCTTCCATGTTCAGTACTGTCACTTGAGATGTAAGAGATCAGGCTTCAGCTTCTTCCTCTCCCTGAGTAAGACCAGGGCTTGAACTTCATTTTTCCCATACTAGATGAGGGTCCTGGCTGATGACTTGGCAACTCGTAGATGGGGGCTTTCTTGCTTGGTCTCTCTTGGAGCAAAAAGCCTCTTGGTTCCATTCAGACAGGGAATAGGAAAATGTATGAAATCCTGGAGTGGCATGGGATGAATAAACCATTGCCGCTCACCTGTAGACATGACGTGTTGCTATCTGGATGTGTGTTGATTTCTGTAGGCTTTCCTTCAGAATTCTGGCAGGTGAGCATATGCTTGTTCTGCACAGTGCTTAGGCAAATTTCCCCATATGGACCTTGGTTTTAAATGCAGCTGTACAGCTTTTAGTATGCAGGATATCTGGTTAAAGCTAGTTTAGCTGTCATCTCTGCATAGTACCAATTAGGGTACTGAGAAATTAAATCAAACCATTCTTGTACAACTGAGAGGGTTATGCTTCCCATTCCAATCACTCATCCTTGAGTCCCCAGTGATACTTTCCTATCCCTTTACTTCTCGTGTTGCTTCTTTCACACTCCCCCTCCCACCCCACGTTACCCATCTTAACTTCATCCTGCAGTCAATTAAAAAAAGAAAACTACTTGGTTTCCCAGGAATTTGGTGTGTTTATGCAAAAGCCCTTTAACATTAGTCTGTGAATGAAACCATCGGGTGGTATGTGTGTCTTTCTCGCCCTTATGCATGTACACAGGTGGCGGCTTTCCACCAACCCGGAAAAAGCAGCAGCATGTCTGACCCACGATGCTTCCAGTTGCTGCTGTTGCCTAATGAAATGCTTCAAAGCTGGAGGGATCATGTTTTGGTTTGTAGGGAAGGCTTCGAAAGCAGTGGTTGTGAACGAGACTGAGTTCATAAGCTAATACTTCTTGTCTACTGGTAGGAGCTACAGAGCCCCAACACTGCTCATTTTTTCTTGCATTCCTTGTTCCCTATCTTTGTTTGTTTGCTATATGCTTTTGAGTGGAGACTGTAGTGGGACAGCGGATGAATGTAACCATTAAATTTCACTGGAAATGATGGAATGAAAGTGCATATTATATTCATACCTGATGCATCATTCTCATGCCTCTACCTTCCGGCCCATCACATTCCAGTCTATTTCAGAGATTTAGATGCATTTATGTCAGATCTTCCATTCCAGAATACAATCTACATCCAATTATCAACCCTTAGGGATACATTAGATGTAACTATTATATCTTCTCCTGTCAATAAAATTATAATCACGGAATGCACAGATGTCCTACTTTGGTTTCTAAAAGCATCATGGAAAAGAATGAGATGAGATGAAATGAAAGGGCTGTTATGCTGCATCTTACACATGGTTATATGCAGAAGATTGCCAAAATCTCTAGCTGAGGTATGTATCTCCTCTCTCTGTCTGCTGCTGACAAATACGCAGCCCTGAACAAGCAAGTGCCTGCATAAGACGTGACAAAATTAGATGCAAAGATGAATTAGGCTTTTCCTCCATTTGTTCACATGCCATGTCCAGGAGAACCACGAGGGCCTGAGTGACTTACTGAGCTTCAGTCAGGACTGTCACATAGAGGTTTTACAGAGCTGTCTACACAGAAATACTTGGTTAAGTGAAACCAAGTTAATGAAAGAGTTAAATTTCAGATGTATTAGAGCTCACTAAATCCTTTCAACACTCTCCTGGAGAAACAAATTGCTCTGAGTTCTCATTAGCTTGCTCAGACCCCTTTTACTTCTGGCTGAAAACATCTGTACAAGGGTTCCTTAGTTAATGCACCTTAAACTTACACCTGTACTTAATTTGGCTTAACTTGCCTAAGTTTCCCTTAATTGCAGGTACACCCTACATGAAACAAGCCATATTTAATGAGCTCAGCAGAGTCTGGAGAGCAGTAGTCACTCTTTATCAGATAAAAGTCCTGTTCTCCCTTTCAGGCAGGCATGGTTAGTTACCTGTGCTCATGAAACAGTCATTGCTGATGCTAAAGAAAGAATTTCATCTCCTTAAGAAAACTGCACAGCACTTGAAATTAAAGGAGTAAGGGGAAAGAGAGAATTTGTTCTGTGTGCAGATTATTCTGTAATAGTCCGCTCCAGTGTGGTTTTGCACCTTCATTTAAACTTTGTTGTATTGACTAGTGCCAGAGATGGAAGTGAAGGCTAGACGATCTCTCGGTGATTCAGGAACGTGGGAATTTCCATACTCTGAGCTAAGCTTCTGTGGCAGGGCTGCAGGCAGGGCTAACAGCATCTTTTTCACCCAGTGCTGAAAACAGAATTTTATTTTCTAATACTTCTAACCCAAACATTTCAACAGCCAAAAATACTCATTCAAAATACTTGTATCTGGCAATTTCTATTTTAATTCTCAGTTTTTAAGCTGGAGCTCTTACCTGAGGGCCAGGGAAATGGGAAGACAAGGATGTCCTAAATTGCAGAAATACCTGAAGGCACAACGACTTGCTTAAGGATTTGGCGATCACTACCAGTAAAGGGAAGACACATGGGCTGAGTTTTTTCTTTAAAAAAAAAAAAAAAAAAAAGGGCAACCAAACACAAGGTTCTGTTTCCCTGGAAAGTAATTAAGGTTTATACATCCCCCACCCTGTGCCCTCCAAGAGGAAAGCTTTCTTGTCCATGTATCAATTTAAGAGCTCATACCTTGCCACAACTGAAAGGAGGTGGTAACAGTTGCTCTACTGTGTAATATCCAGGGGAACTGTTTACCTAGATTCAGAAACATACTGGGATATCGGTGGGATTTGTGCAGTAGCTTTTAGATAGGCTGAATGGAAGAGATGGGATTTTAGGAGGGATCAGGAGCGTAAATCTGGTGGTTAATGTCTTAGGAGCAGAGAGTTTAATGGGTAGTCAGATTTTAATTCAGTTCTCCCATGGGATTATATCCACCAGAAATTTTGCTGAGAGATACCATGGTGAGCACCGGTAAAACTCAGACATCTATTTGATACAATCAACAAACTTGCAAGGATTGAACAGTACTAAATTTCATCCCTGTTTGTTATACCTTAAAGGGTTTGTTATCGGTAAACCAGGTACAGGTTAGGACTGGACAGAGGAAGTTTTTAAATGAGCAGACTTCCATCTTTTTTTTTTCCAAATTGCCCTGTTGCTGTACATCATTGCCATATTGAGGTGGAGGACGTTTCACTATCAAAAACTGTGTGTGTGTTCTTCCAATTATCACTGTTACAATCTTTCAAGGTACTGCTATTTCTAAAATCACCAGGGTTTCTGTAAGATGAAGATTAGTTGTATGGTTACTTAAAATTTCCTTGCAGAAATTGCTTTCCCATGTCTATGTATGCATGCATGTGCATGCATGTCTGCACACTGGTGTATTATATGAAATAACTGGCTGCTTTGGAAGCATATGGTTATTTACCCTTTTTCCTTTCTGTGACACTGATTTGCAGTGTCCTATGGGCGGTTTGTGCTTAAGCAGATGACTGCAATATAATTTCAGGAAGAAAACAAGTGAGACTTGGAAGCAGCAAAGCAGGTCCAGTTGCGGGAGGATGGGTAACAAAGGAAATGTGCTGAAAAAATACTCTCATGCTTTCTGCCTTTGGAGGGCTGTATAATTTATAACTGTTCTCTGCAAAGTGTCTGAGGCAGTGCCAGGTGGTGGGGAGTTAAATTAACCCCTGTGGCGTGTAGTTATCGGCAGAGGCCAGACCTGTGGATCAATACCTCAGTGCAGTGAGTCACCGTATCAACTGGGGAAAGTGAATCTGTAAGCTCCTTATTTCTCCATTCTTTTAATCGCAGGGCTGTGTCTGGCAGTGATGAAGATGGAGCAGACGCAAATGTCTGATGCTTGAAGCTCTTTGATTTCTGAGTTGATGGGGTGAAGCCAATGAAAAGCTGTGAGAGGCTCGGAGAGCTGATAGCATATTGCCTTTTTCCAAGTCTCCTCAGTCCCAATTCTCCTTTTTCTTCCCTCCTTCCCCACAGATCTGGTTACACTTAGTAGCTGCATCATCTGTGCTTTGCTTGACCGACACAGATAATTTCTAGCATCACTAGTTAAGCCTATTTTTTATTATTATTAATAATAAAGGCTGTTTTAGTCTCGCTTAAATGGATTAGCCTTGCTCCTGCCTGCTTTTTGATTGTTTTTGCTGCTGGGGGTTCACTCTTCCAGTGAGAGTTCTTGCAGATAGAGTTATTGCCAAGCTGGTCTATCATTGAGGCATACCTAATATGGATCAGACTGAGGGCCAGTATAATTGGGTTTTCAGAGAGCTACGGCACCAGGAGAACGTGTATCACTCCAAGAATTAGAATTTTCATTGTAGCTATGGAAGATACTTGCACGGCTGCCGAGTCAGCCGCCTCCGTTCGCGTGCCCTCAAAGCTTGTGGGCGCACCCATTTTCTGCATGCAGCCCCCTGAATTCGTGCCTGTTGACAGCTGAGTCTTCATGCTTCCCTGAAGACCATGTGTATCTTCCAAATCTATTACCACCCCCTCCACCTCCCTCTTTAAAAAAAAAAAATTAAAAAAAAAATCAGTTACATTCTTCCCTGTTAATTTTTTCTGAACTCAAGAGTTACCCTTTAATTGCCCATGCAGAGTTCACTGGTAAATCAAGTAACATGTCGTTCTTTCCTAGCTGCACCCACTCTCTAGAGGATTGGAAGATTGGCATCTGTAGCCATCACCTAACAGAAAAATAAACAGGATCAAACAACTGCAACGAGTTTCTTATAAAGCCAAGTGTAACATGCCCATCAAAACCACTCCCCTTCTTTCCTCTCACAATAAGTGAATTTTTTTTGCCTTTTGAACAATGACAGGGGTCACTGGCCTTAAAACGAGTTGTCCCTCAGCTGAGACTTGAAGCAGTTACAAGATAAGCTAGCCTTTTAGTTGAACACTGGTAGCTGTGGATAGGCACCTTAGGTTACTGGTTTCCATGATTAATGAAGGCTGAATTTACAGTGGCTACTCAGCTTAACCGCTGAGCTTCTGGCTATTGTTCTAAATCTTCTCCTGTCCTTCAGCTTATGTTCTGACTTCTAACCTTGCTTTCTAGTTCAGTTCCTGTCCTTGTTCTGCATCCAGTTGCAGACATTGATCCTAACCACTGGGCATGACTGTTCATGCCCTGGTCTCTTTCTCTTAAAAAATCGTCTGAGCCAGGACTGAGCTTTCCGGGTTTTCTACTGCTTTATTCGCAACCCATTGTCATCCTCTCCCAGCCGTGGAGAGTAAATACATATGTGCAGATTTCTGCATTGCTGTTCCTAGCATAGCCAGGGACATTCCTGCATAAAAATGGGAGGTATTATTTGTCTCTGTGTACTGACCGTGTTGTCCAAATTGGTTGTCCGCATCTGTCTTCTCCTCAGCTTCTTGCATATGATGAATTCTTTATCCCTTAGCTCTCTTCCTTTTTATTCATGTATGAAGGCACTTTTTAATACTTACTTAATTCAGGTCAAATAAAAAATACTTTTATGCTGAATTAAGGATGTCTAGAGAGGGATTTTTCACCCCTTAGTTTTATGGGGAAAAACATTAGATAAGGCCTTCACTAGACATATGCATGTTGGTTTTAGGTATTTTGATTGGAAAATGTCTGTATGAGCTTGAACAGAAATAATCAGTTTTCATTCTTACAACTTTTACTTCAGTGCAAGTTTGTTTATGGTCCCAAGACACTGGGTGAGGCTCACGTTAAAGACTCTCAGGGTGAGTTTGTAGGTCTTTGAGTTCTGATGACAACACCATGCTTCATCTCAGCTGTAACAGAAAAGTAACTGTGATTATAAGAATTGTGTCAGCCACAGGTGAAGGGTTAATGTTGCAGCAGAACTACATTAAAGACGTTTTCTTTGGCTCAGTGGTACTTGAGGAGGGATTGTAAACAAGCCACGGCAAGGAAGCCAGTGCAAAAACAGATAGACAGTAGCTGATATTGTCTGGATCCTGCAGATGGGAAGTTGGTGGCTTTACTGCTGTACTTCTGACTTGGCATTCATTATGCTTTGTGCATCAGCACAAAGATTCTTGCAGAGGAGGAGCGACTGAGATTGAAAACGTATTGATATGAAATAACGGGGAGCAGAATCAGGTACAGAAAAGTGGGAGGAAGGATAAGTGTTCCCTTTCTTCATGCCAGCATGATTTGTGTCTGGAGGACTGTCAGGAGAGTTGTGAATGAGTTTTCCACAGACTGACTCCAACTGGCTAGGTGAGGTCACTGGGCTGTTGAAATATTTGAGGTAGTGGTTTTAAATGAGTGACTACCTCAGCACAAACAGGAATAAAGCAATCTTGTATAGTCTTGGTCATACAGTGACCACTTTGTTCTGCCTTCACTGCTCACAGTGAAATGACTTGGCGTGTTAAATTGGAGACTCTGCATCTCTTCGTGGTTGTCTACCCCCATCTGAAGTCTGCCTGAGCCTGCATTGCAGATACTCTGTGCTTCTGCTCTCCCAGAACTGAATTTATATTTTCAGTTCTTTGAGTGAAAGTATTGAAGCTGTGGTGAAAACAAATAGCTGGAATCAGAAAAATCTTTTGATTTAACCCTGACCCTGCCACCACGTGATCCAATACAAGTGGCTGAGGGGAAACTCCCTGCATCCCCGTTGATGCAGAATGAGCCAGCAGCTGGGAAGTTTGCTGAAACCAGATGCCTTGTGGTAGCAGTGCCATGGTTACAGTTGTATGCTGAAAGGAGTTTTAATTAGAGTGTATCTTTTCCCTTCTGGAAGAAGGTGACTAGCCAGGGATGGATTACACACAGATTTAGTTCTTGTGTTCTCAGATGTTTCTCTCTAATTGTTGTCTGGCTTTTTACTTTATAAAAGTTCAATATGAAGTCACTGAGTTTGGGTTAAGACTGAATTATGTATTTCTTGGCAGTCCTAGTTTTCATTATTGACCAGAGAATTTTAAAAGATACATTACCCACGTCTGTAAGGATGCCTCAGAAGTGCATCTTGAGTAAATTGGCCACGGTATTTTTTTTTTTTTTTTAATGCTGGATTTAGGATCATCTTTTGTTTGTGCACATTGTATAGAAGCCTAAATGCTGGAGGGTTGGAAACAGACAAGATTGAATGGGTCAATTGTATGAATTGGCAAACGCAAGATTTCCTCCTTCACGCACTATGCTTCTCTGTTAAATGTTCCGCTATAACAAAGAAAGATGAAATGTTTGGTCTGTGTGGTGTATGAAGGCTTTCTCAGAGGCTAAGCACTTCAAATAAGTAAATAAAGCAGAAGTTTCAAGTACAGACCTTACTTGTGAGGCAGAATGACGCTACACACACATCTAACACAAGCCTGCAAAAGCAAGGAAAAGAGAAGCTGAGTCCTTGTTAGGTGGTTAAATAGTAGCTTTGCAATAGTGGCTCAGAGTCCTTTGCCGTCATCATACTGGTGGATTTTACTGGAGGTGGGGTACAGTCACTGAATCCAACTGTTTCCAAACAGGTTTGGGGTTTTTTTCTTTCTCTGTAACAGGAGCAAAAAGGGGGAAACCCCATCTTTTATCAACTCTTTCATGCCAAGAAGAACTGCCTGAAAGTTTCAAACGTTGCTCTCATTTTCCTCTCTTTCATCTCTCTGCCTTCCTGCTTCATACTTGATTTGCAGAGAGACAGGGTCAGTCAGACCCATCGCTTCCCCCCAGGAAATATTGGTATCTTTCTGTAATGCAGAGGTGAGCTTCTTGGGCAAGGGGAAACCTGTGGCCCCAGCTCTGCATAGCCATTTCTGTCTGTCAGCAAGTTCTGAGAGGAAGGCGTTAGTCATACTTCTGCCAGAAATACATGTTTTTTCCCTCGGGCACCTTGCCCTGATTCACCAGAACAGCTCCATATTGCCCTAGACCTGCCTCAGAAGGACACCACCACAATTTGCAGCAAGGCCACCGTCTTGCGGACTATTTGGGAGCCAAGTTTCCCACTGCTGAAGTATAGCTGCCTCTCAAGAGGAACATAGCAGCTGGTTTATGACAACACTTTTCGACAAAACTACTTTTGCTAATGGTGAAGGGTTGCGTTTCGGCATAGTATTAATATTTCTTCCCAAATATGAAATGTAAGCACAGCCTATATATCTCCTGGGTACTGATGAGAGAATAACTCACATGGACTAACTTTCTGCACCGAAGAACACTGGCAATGGGCTGTGAAATAAAGGCGGGTTTGGGGTTGTGCAGCTCAAAGTAATGTATTTCATAGTAGGATGTGTCATGTTTCTGGGAGTTGCACAGCATTGCATGGACTAAAGGTATATTCATGGATACATTGTGGGCAGCATTATACCATCCACATCATGCACTGTTCTGCCTTCCCACCTGCAAATAAGCTTTTTTAGCCTTCATGGCTTTGAGTATCTGGTAGTTTGAGATGACTTATCTGCAGTTGGCGTTGTTTTGTTGGCAGCCTACATCAGGCATCTTGTCAGAGAGCAGCTGTTCTTCTCTCCCCTCCCCATCCTGTCCCATCCCACTTGCATGTCAACTGCAGTGTACTGTTGTCTTATCAGTCATCTTTGAGAAGGGGTGGTTTGAATTATTTTCACCAGGAGCGTTGTGCCTGCTACAGTTTTCAGTGAGAAAAATGTTCATAATTCCCTCATAGATGGAAAAAGGTATTGACTTCTCCTTTGCGATGTCCACTAGCAGCAAGACACTTCAGGTTATATTTTCTTACCCTTCCACCTCAGAGGCTGGCTGTCTGATTTGCTGAGTTGCGTAAAAAGACAAGGTGATCACCATGTGCCTGCACTGTTCTCCTCTGACCGTGTTTCCATTCCTTGTGTTCTTCTGAGGACTGCATTTGCACACGGCTCAGGATGCATATTATTTCCCGCTTCCCGCAGATGTGAGCCCAGCAGAATAATACGTGTGACCCAGGTGTCTGGGTACCCTGGTCACAGGACCTAGATGGGCGAATTATATGCTGGATGTCCCAAAATCTCACATTTTGACGTAGCTGATCTGGTAATTTGTGAAATGCCCATGATTCCTGAGTCTGTGAGATGTGAACTTTATGAGGTGATAGTGTTCACCAGAGAATAGCTTACAAAAGGATGAGAGCTTTCTCTGAGAGGAAACATTGGAAAAGGAGCATGTGCAGTGTATTATCACGCTCAGTAGGAACACAGATTTTCTGGAAATTTGAGCTTAGTAGAGCTAGAAGTCAGTTGTGTTAAGTCATCTGAACAGGATTATGCCACCTGGTTGGGGATCTTATGAGAAGCTGAGCCATGTAGATCTTTTTAACTCACCTCAAGAATCAGGACTTACACTTCAATAAATAACTTGCCAATGGCTTGATTTTGATTAAAGGTGTTTCTTTTGCCATCTTTGAGGTCAGCAGGGGTGAGGAAGAGAAAGGTGTAAGATGGAGGGACTTGGAGCGGTAGATTGAGTCAAACATAACATAGGTAGGTAGCGTGCAGCATTTAGAAATCAGGGTGTGCTTAAGTCACAGGCTGCAGCAGTCCCTCTATTGCCAGTTCTAGGCTTCTCTTGAACACCCTGCCAAATAATCAGTTGGTGCTGGCAGGTATCTTAGAGCCTGACTTGAGGGCTGAACATTATGATGAGGCTGGTATGCATCATGCTGTCTGCTGATATGAAGACATTATGATGTAGAGTAAAGTGATCCCAATTACTCTTCCTCCCTTGCTGCCCTACTTCTGAAATGAAAGGCTGCTGCTTTAACCCACAGTTCACTCTGATTCTTCTCTGTGTGGATTTCAGGGCATTCACATATAATTGCAATGTAAGGTTTTATCTCATGCCAGCCACCTGCGTTATCCTGCTCTTGTGAGCATCACCAGTGAAAACCACCAGTTGGACCATGATCTACACAAAACCTTGGCAGGCAGTGGCACTCCTGCCACTCTGTTCAGGCAAGCCCAGGCAGCACACAGGCAGGAATGTCATCTGCCATCGGCATCTTCACTCTTGTTTCTTGTGATGCTGTTGATCATGGGGATACACAGCAACAACGAATATCTCAGGAAAAATAGAAGTTTTTAGACAAGTTTTCAGTGGAATGATAGATATTTGACTCAGCTGATGTTCAAATGGCTTGTCCCACTTCCTTGCATCTCAAGAGTTCCCTTGCTTTGTAATATGAGACAGCTGGGCTTGAAGTTAATACCAGGCTTTGGGGCTTTGAGGGCTTTTTCTTCCCCTGGCAAACTTGTGAGGAAAAATTCTTCAGAAATATTGCCCATTGGCTGTCACTTGGTAGAAACTGTAACAGTTGGTGATTGTGATAGCATTGGTTTGAAATTAGCAGGGAAACGCAGGTTTAGCATATGGACATCTAAAATCTATGGAGCGATGGAGGTGAGGAACATGAGATGTTCAACTAGCTTTTGAGTTGAGGGCTCAGAGTTCAGGTTTTACAGCATCAAGCTGTCTTGGAATTTGGCTGCAGTAAGCAGTTACTGCTTCAATAGAGAAATTTCCAGCTGATCTTTTTTCCTGCGTTTTCCGGGCAGACAGCACTGAGTCAGCTCAGCCCAGTCCCCACTGTGCAGCGGCTGCAGCCAGTCTCACTCCATCACTTTTAATGAAACTGAGTCTCTCTGGTTTTCACTAATTTACTCATACGCAAGAGAAATGAGGAAGTATTTTCCTGTCTCTCTCCGATAATGAATGAGATATGAAAGAGCTTCATGGCCAGTAAGCACCCTGGAGGGACCTGAGTTTGTCAAAACGTGCAAGGCGTCTTCATCAAAGTAACAAAATGATTTTCTTTCCCCTTACTCTATGAAGTGAAAATTCACATGACAACAGCCAGAAACGTGCCCAGTTTTGCTTAGACAATGGAATTGACTTTGAAAAACCAAATGTGTGGCAAAACTGATAACATCTTTTGCATCAGTATTTTTCAGAGGTGTATCACGCAATAATAAATGGTTGCCTGAGGCTGACTTTAATGTGGGGCTTTTGCTGTAGTCTGGCTTGGTGTCTGCACTGTGAACCCCTGCTTGCACAATATAGTGTGTTGCTCTCGGAGCACAGCATGGGCAATAAACAAGTTTCCTTCAAGGGATGTGTCGAATTTTGTTTACCAAGAATTCCCATTTCTGTTTGCTGCCCTCCTCAAATGTACTTTGTATACATCAGAAGGACAGAGATAAGAGTTTACAGAAGATTAAACAGGCGTAAACACATTAAGAGAGACGGTAAGGGATGCAAATTGTTAAACAAAAATATTAAAGTCCACTTTAGATGGCTTTTCAGTACCCAAGCTTAATAAAATTAGCCAACTATTGCAGCTTAGCTCCTGTGCTTAGCATTGCTATCAGAAGCAATCAATAGGAAATCCAGCCTTATATGGTATGGTTTTGGGATACAAATTGTAGGTTCTGCTCTGAAGTGGAGAACAACTCCCCAGGAATATTGTCAGCTGTGCAATTTCAGTAAGGGTAACTTGTCACAGTGCTCCTTAGTGCACTCCTGTACTTCAACCCGTTTTAGAATGCAGTCCCCTTTGAAAGGAGAGTGAACTATTACTCTAGTTTCATATGTAAAAACAGACAGTGCTTGTAGGAAATACAGACCTTGAAAAGTGAGCTGAATACTTCGTTAGTCCAAGGATTAAATGAGCTGGCCAAGAGAGAATTATTGCACCAAACCTCCATTGAAATCTGAAGGGGTACAAATATTTTTTGCTGTTTCATTTGAACATATGGTTATTCAGTGGTGACAAATATTCACTGAATCTACTTTTTAAACAATATTGCATATTACTTGAATATTGTGTCTGTAGCAGGCAGTTCGAGCATCACTCAGTAGTCCCCTCTCTTGTGCTCACCACTTCACTTTGATTTCAGCATTTCCTGGGCTCTTAAGCATTTGTCATGTATCAATTCCCATGGAGTTCTCAACTTTTCATCCCCCCAGGGAGCCTATGCATGTTTGACTGTGGTGGAAAAGGGGAATATCTTGGTGCTGAGGTCTTTTTGTTCTGGATGTATGCTAGATACTGACTGGGTGTGATACTATTTCAGAGTTCTCCAATTTTTGTGATTTTATTGCTTGTATCAGGTAGAACCTGACATTCAGGAGCCTGTTGTGGTGTGTGCTTTGCGCACTCAGGACAAGACACAGTTTCTGGTCCAAAGAGCTCATCTGTGCTCTAAGATGAAACTCATCAAGTGAATGCAACAAGGAAGCAGAGGAGAAATTGAAGACAATCATGACAGAAACACCTCAATGTGTCTTCCTACATCTCTCACCACTTCAAATCCATTTTTTATGTGACTAAACTTTGATAACATTCAACCCTGTTATCAAAGGAGAGTGTCTCCAATGCCTCCTTCTGTATGTGCAACAATTGTCATCACAGCAATTAGTGCCCTGCAGTCTGTGGCTTGTCCCTCTAGAATGGAGCATACAGCACAGGCTCTTCTGAGGAGAGCTGAGTAACATCAGGTAAGATGAAGGAAGCTCCATTGCTCCTGCAGTTTATTAGCTTTCATCTTAACCTAGCTTCATCCTAAAAAGCAGGTCTGAGGAAGCAGCTCCTTTGAGGCCATTTGGGTTCTTGTGCGCTGAGTTGTGGTTATGCCAGCACATCTCCCTGGCCCATGGCCTTTGTAAGGGATGGCTAAACAGCAGAAAACAACTCCCCACCAGCACAGAACAATCACTGATGTTGCTGAAGGCAACTCTAAGGCACTCTAAGGAAAGACATGGGCTGGCATATATACATGACCTTCTTCTGGAAGGAGCCAAGCGTGAGGGAGGCATTTGGCCTGCGTTGGCAGCCACACTCTCCCTGGACACCCATGCCCTATCAGTACACATCAGCGGACTGAACAGATTCACAGCTGATGACCTTTAAGAAGTGATCTTTGAGGTTTTATTTCCCTCACAACCAGATCTGAGCAACAGACCCGTCCACCTGCAATACTCGTTGCAAAGCCTTGTCCGTATGAGTTTGTATTTCAGGCATTCCGGTGCTCTATACAACATCTCTAATTCATCACTCCCTGTAAGGAAAAGTTTGCACAGTTTCTGTGCCGAGTGAAGTTCTGTGTTAATCAGGAGCATGATGTATGTATCTCACCTATAGAGAAAGAAGTTCCTCCAGATAAATATTCAAGTCATTAAGAATGCATTACATAGAGCAGAAGCTCCAAACACAGTTTCCACTGCTGTGGGTCCTTTACCAGCAGAAAGAATGATTCTAAAAATCTATTTAAAATTAACAAAAAGAATCATTAAGCAGAGTAAGATTCTAAAAAATGCACTTTCAAGCTGGGAAACCACCTCATTTAGTATAATGAGCGAGCAGATCCTTGGGCCCTGAAGAGAAGCAAATTGAAACAAAATGGCTCCAGCACTGACTTGCATAATGATGGACTGAGCACGTGTCCTGGCGTGTAATGATCCCGTCTTTCCCACGGGGCTTCAGAAAACAGCATTTATTGTGACAGAAGGCTCTGGCAGGACACTGTTTCCATCAGGCAAAAGAAAAGGGCTGGTAACAGTATGAATATGGAGCGTCAGAAGAGGAGGAGAAAAGTTAGCAAAGTTTAAGGTCACAGACGTTGGAAAGGAGAATAGTCATAATGCTCACAGAAATAGAGTGGGAGACAGGGAAAGGGGAATGGCTTAAGGGACAGCACATTTGGGAAGGAGGATGAGTTGGGGCGGTTGAGAGATGCTTCCAAAGAGCAGGCGGTTAACTAGGTTAAGAATGAATGGGCAGTCCCTGGTGGGATAACTAACCCTCACATGATCCCTTGCCAGTCCTAAAAGCTTCTTTCCATTTCCTCTTTCCAAAGCAACATAAGGATGTTTTGAGAGACAAGGAACTGACCTGCCAAAAATGTAGTGGTGCGGCACTGATAGCAGCAGTGCACCCAGCAGGTGCATGTGCTTGTACCAGCCCCACGTTCTTCTGCCTTTCCTGCATAGTGAAGGGTTTCCTTAAGTGGGAGGAAGAGTAGGCCCATTTCATCCTTGGCCTTTCTGCTGAAATGTCAGCTACAGATAAGAGTGTGTTGAATGACCACATGAGACAAAGAATAATGACATGTGGATGCCATCTCCTGAGAACTGGACTGGATCTCTCAACTGCTATTTCATATTTTCTGTGCTATTTCTTAGAAGTTACCGGGCAGCTGTGAAATGTAAGTGGAGCAGTTGATCTCAGCTGACAGATGCTAGGATTTTCCTCTGCGCCCCACCTCCCCCCACAACCACACCCCCAAAGTCCTTGGAGCTCTTGCTTCATTTGTAAGTTCCGACTGCTACTTAGTCTGTTCTGGCTAAGTAGGTTTAGTGGGTCACTGTGCTGAATATTTCCCTGCAGCAAAATTGTTTGTCCACTTTGCAGGTACAGTCTGGAGAGTGGAAGATGCTTAATTAAGGACCCACTTTGCGAGGGAGGCAGTGGGATTGCTTTTTCCAGAACATCAGTCAGCTGGCCCAAATGAAGTAACGGTGACAGCATAGGTAATTTAAAGCTAGATTACTACCCTTTACAGTAACATCAGAAAAAGGGCAACTGTCCTCATCTGTGCTAGCTAAGAATTCAGGAGAAGCACAGGATTGATGTAGCAACTGCATGCATACTCATCAAAACTTGGTGGTCCCAGTGGAACAAGGCTGTACACTGTCTGTTCTGCATGCAGCCTGCCTGCTGTCTGATCCGTCATCCATTCCCTTTCATCTATCATTGTGCATGGGAAGCAGGGAGGCTCTCTGCTCCTCTGTCTGTGGCTTCTGTCATTTTTTTATTACTGCACACTGTCAAAATGTTGTCTCTCCCCACATCTTCCTTTTGCCTGTCTCCCTTCAGAATTTGTGCTGAAAGATGAAAGCAAAACCCTCTTTCTTGGCTGCTAGAAAGGCCGAAGGTTCATTCTGACATGTGCGTGGCCTGTGGAGACACAGAGATCACACTGGGGATGAAAAGGAGAATATTTGGGTGGAGAGAAGCCACCTGTTTCTCTGGCTAGAGCATAGCCTACCTTCTCCTGGGCTCTGGGAGGTTTACTTACTGAAAGAGCACCTATCGTCTTGTTTACCTAAGCCTCCACTCTGCCACTTGAATGCATCTGTGATCCAGTCCAGCACAATATTACCAGGCAACACATCAGCCTCATCTGTGGATAAGGACACACAGATCTGCGTTTCATACTCCTGCAAATCTCCACTGACCGCAAGACTGTCCTGCCCCCTAGCTAAAGCCTTTCCTGGGAAGGCAGGCACACGTGTCTGTCCCTGCGTTTGCACTGCATGCAGCATTTAGAGCCAGCTCTTTCCTTCCAGAGTCTCGTTTCCACGGCAAAGAGTCCTTCAAAATCACTCAAAGAGGAGGAGGGGCTGTGGGAGCAGGCTGATGTTGGCATTCAGTGTGGGGCCCCTGGAAGAACCAACAGACTCTTTAACTGTCTGAGGGTAATGCTGGGAACTGCAAGGGAAACTGTGGTCTCTTGAAATATTGGTCTTTCCGGTAACTGTGCGAATTAACAAGATTTTGAGTGGGGAGTTGTCTTCATCTCTGATCCAAAATGAGATTTGTGTGTCCCCTCACATGTGTCACCATCCCTTCCACCCTGAGCACGAGCTGTGTTGATGAAGAACTTGTTAAGATATAAAAACTCTAACGTGACCTTTGAAATCTGGCCATGCTCCCTCTCTCTTTTTCTTTTTCTTTTTT
>VYXH01006457.1:134395-154017 GCA_013397275.1 Burhinus bistriatus
CTTTTTCTTTTTTTTTTTTTTTGACTCTCTGCCTTGTTTGTATTTTCAGTAATTGTTAGAAAACTTGTGTTCTTCCATGTTTAAATATATTAAGGTTGGGCTATGATGGAAGGGACTGAAATACCATTAGTGTCATATTGATGTTGCAAAGCACCTGAATGTTTTATCTTTTCAGCGCTCTTCTACCACCAGGAGCTTTGGTACTGGAGAGGGATATGTAACTGTGGCTTCATATTTAAGGATATTGTCAGAACTCACTCTTCGGGATTCCTCATGCCTCTCCATCTGAACCACCATCCTAAGTCTGGTTGGATCCTGAGGTCCTCTCAGACATTCAGGTCTCTTTTCAAGAAAGCTGAGCTGTCAAAACCTGGCGCTCTGGTTGGATTTCAGCGAGTGCGGTTCTGACAGCATGCATCTCTCTGCAGTTTGAGCTGGATTCTCTCATCTTTGCTTCCTTTCTTAAATGTCTGTGTAATGGTGTTATGTCTCTTCCCTCACACATCAGGGACCACTGGAATTAAGGGGTTATAAATTGCTTTTTCTTTCAAGTCCTGACTGTATTCAGTGCTGTTCAGATTTTGTCATTTGAATGTCTTTAGAAGGCCATTACATTTGTGGTTTGGTTTTTTTGTAATAAGTTCTTCATTACTCCAGTACTGTTAGTATAAGTCACAGAAAGTATTGATGACCCAAAGATTTGCTGCAGCCTTAGGAAGAGAAAAATAACCCCGTTTTGTACCATCCCACTATATGCATCCCAGCAGTTCAGCTACGGTGCAAACTGTTGGCACCCCACAGTGTGATCCCAGTTCAGCCACTGACCTTCTGCAAAGAAGATTGCTGGCAGCCAGTGTAGCAGGGCAGAATTAGAAGAGGAGGAGAGGATTATGTGAGTACAAGCTAAAGGAAATTGATAAGCAATGAGAAAACGGAGTCAGCCTGAGCTTGGAGGAAGGCATGAGCAGTTCTAAAACAGGAGTTTTTCCTGTTTCCTTAGCAGGTATGGGACTTGAGTTACTCTGCACTCACAGTCCTGGCTCCCATTTAAAGACAGTGAGAAATTCTGTTTCACATCCTTGTTATTTGGGAAATCGAAGGTTTATCACTGTCCTTGAAAATAAGAATTAATGCAGTTGTTTCTATAGTGCCAATTAAATCCCCTGTTTAATTCTGGGAGCCAGCTGGAGATGTTTGTGACTGAGACTTTAGATGTATTCATCTTAAGGCATCTGTCTTATTTGCTGTTGGTGTTTTCCCTCCCTCCGGTGCCTTATATCCCCAGACAGCTGCTTCTGAGGATGTTAGCACTTTCTAATGCCCCACGTTCACGGCCTTCTGGGTCAGTCCCTCTCTTTGATCTCAGACCAAAAACTCCATTTAGTTGTCTAAATATCATGAAGTCCAGGGTGGTCTCATCCTTACACATGGAAGTGAACAGTTCAGAACTGGCTTAAAACTGCCCAGCTGAACAGAAATTTAATGCTGGTTGTTAGCGGGTTAATGTTCCTTCTAGCAAATCATCTTTTGTGTGCGAGGCTAACAGTTAGTGATGAGAGTTGATTGCTAGACTAAGATTTCTAGGTGTTGTCTCATGCTTCTTGTAAAGCTTGCCGTTCCACACAAGGCTTATGATGCAGTTGCCCTTGACCTGCATTGGTAGTCTCATCGAGCTTTTAGGAAAGCCCGTGGCCAGTGTTAGGGTAGGAAGAGCTACTAGGGTTTGGGTTTCTTCATTTAATGCAAATTCTGTTTTTTCCTGCTGTTGGAGCATCTTTTCCTGCTTCTTGCCACAGCTGCAGGCCAGGTACAGGTGGGCGAAGCCTAGCATTCAGGGAGCAACATTAGATTCAAACCAAGGGCTCTGATTCATGGTCAAGCTCGTCTGTGTCCACCAAACTGGAATAGCTTCTTGTATATGTATTCTTATCCAGCATGAGGTAATTTGATTGATTTCACTTTCCAGTGAAAGAGGATTACTGGATTTGTGTTGCTTTGCTTTTCCCCCTGATAACCACCACCCACAAAGCAGAACTCAATAGTTACTGAATAGCTGCCCAAACCACAGTACCTTGTGAGTCTGTAATACCATATGTTTACAAATCTCAAAACTTTGCAATGACTAAATGATAATTGAGCAAATGAGGGTGATTTTTTTTCTTATTCCTTTCTTTCTAAGTTAATCTCTGTTTAGAACTTAGTGAGCCTTTTCTGACTGTAGCTTTGAAAAGCTTTGCAGACTTAGCCGACTGTTGCTGTACTCAGAAGTATTGTTATGATGACAGCTAATTCCTTGAGCAATGCGATTTTCATCTGGCTGGTTGCTCTTCTTGCAGAGCTCCAAGGTGATCCGTAGCTGTGAGTGCAGAAGCCTGATCAGTCACGCTTTCTGAAAAACCCACCCAGGATTGTCTGGACAGAACCAAATGCCCTTTATTTAGCACTTTGCGTAGCAATAGGAAAAATGAATAAAGGAAAACTAGTCTTGGCATGTTCTCTGGCAGTCAGTTAAGTCAGAGTAGCCGGCACTGTCAGCTCGCATCACGGAGCAGGGAGAAGTTAGCTGTCTTTAATCACTTTACTAGTGTTCAGGCTTCCACTTTTCGCTTAGGCTTGACTTATTGGAGTACTTGTCAGCTGGCCTAGCTAGCTTGTCATGTTATCTATTGTGCCTCTTTGACCATTCTGTCTCCCTTGCATGAATGACAACTCTTTAATTAGGGTATTATAGAAGGATGGACCTGGCTGCAGGTCTCTGTTAGAAGCATCACCACCCATTCTTGAGATGAACAGCTACATTGTTTTATTTCCCAAGAGCTCATGTAACAGGAACTTTTCCAATGAGACTTTTATTTTTCTTGATGAAAAATACAGTCTTTTCCTTTTTTTTTTCCTCTTTTATTCGCACACACCCCCCCCAGCCCTGGGAGATCTGGTATTAAAATATTCATCTGTCTGTCTCATTTCTTAATATGTAATTTGTCAGGAAGTGAGTTTCCATTAAATTCCTGATAATTAGCATACTTGGACTTTGATAGACATTTTTCTTTTTTGCAACAATATTTTTTTTCTTAGCTCATTATCTGCATGCAAGATCAGTCAGCTAAATTCCTGTCTATCAGACATCTCTATCTTGGCTCATTTTTAACCAGTTTGAGGTCCAGAAGTATTGCAATGACTTACTGCAGTGGATCTCAGATTTTACATGGGTCACAGGTGAAATGAGTTGGAAAAACTCTGCCTAGAACATGCTAAATGCTTTCTCTTTCCATGCTATCTGTTTTGAAATTATACTTTTCCCTGTTTTCTGTACTAAAAAGGGGAGCAGGAATTCAGGCCAGGTCAGCAGTGGGGTGGTATCAAGAGAGCCCTAATCCTTTAAAACAAGGTATTTAGTATTCAGTTCCCCTTCGGATAGGACTGGCAGGACTTAAGGCAGCGTCTCTATGCACGTTATGCTTAGTTATAGCTAGGCTTATTGAGCTCATCACTATCACAGGCACTAGATTCAACTAATTTTTTTATTATTCGTCACAATGTGTTCTTTGACTAAATTGAGTTTTCCATTGCTATTGCAGCTGCTTTCTCAAAAGAGCTGGTTATAAATGCACAGCCTCTTTTTCTGAACACACTGCTTAAGAAGCACATGGACATGGCTGTATTAACATAAAAATCTCTTCTTGCTTAGTTACTCATCCACTGTCCTTTCCTCCCATGGGTGGCTGTTGTAAAAGAGCTCTTGGAAGTGCAAACACTGCTGCAAGTTCTCAAGTAGTTCTGTCCAGCAGCTTGTCAAAATGTCAGAGGAGAAGACAGCCACAGCAAAAATCCAAGGCTTTACCCCAGATGACATCCATGGCAATGTCCAGTAAGTTTTGCCCCAGGGTAATGCTAAAGTAAATTATATATTAAAAATTAGGTAGGGAAAGTAGCAAAGAGGTACCTAATCCTACTAAGCTATGGGCTAGAGGGAGCTTTCGGCCATGAGCAGGGAGTGAATCGATCACAGCTGGCCACAATGGGCCGTCCAGTCACATTAACTTCAAAGGGGTTCTCAGCAACTATGGGTTCTCTCAGGCATACTAATACCATCCAGGAGCAGAGAGAGGAGGAAAGGACACTCAAAGGGGGCAGACTGGGTTGCCCACTTGACAGTGAAAGGAGATTAAGGGAAAACTAGATATTGTCATGGTTCTGCATAAATACATTCCTCCATGAAGGAGTGTGGAGACTCTGGGGTGCTCTCACAGCAAGGGAGGAACTGCAAACAGCAAATGACATGAAAAGCTCTTCTAAAATTCTTTTTCTAGTCAGTCCTCACTGTGCACGTGTGCTTGGTGTCAGAGACTCTGTAGCTCCCACCCAGAAACCAGGGCAGACAGGGAAATGGCATGTGAAGAGTGAGCCAGGCTCTGCGTGGCCTGCTTTACATCCCTTCGGTCTGGAGCACAGATGGAAGCATGAGCCAGCTCTTTGGACTTTCCTGGCCCCAAGCAGCATGGCTGTTGACAGGCCTCGGGTCCCCTATTTACAATTGATTTGAATCTTGTGCACTTCAAAGGTACTGCCTGCAAAAGATAATTCCTAGCCCATGGCTTCTGGCAGTCTGGCAGTCTGACTTTAAAAGAGGTAGAGCAAACTTTGAAAATAATACCAGTGGATTTTGTTCCTATCCCTCTTTCCCATACCCAAACCTTTCTTGAGAGAAAGAAAGCATATGGAAATTAATCTAGAAGTTGAATGTAAGCCAAAAACCAAAGAGTCACACCATGACCTGACCGTAATTCCAGGACTCCCTCTCCTTTCGGAGCCCTTATTCTTCTGTATAGGCTACTTGGACAACAGGGCAAGAAGAAGAACGTAGGTTAACAGGATTCGAGTGTTTGCTGTTGAATTATTCTCTTCGGATACAAATATTGATGCAGGACAGTGGCTGAGGCCGTCGGACTTCTGGTTCAGGTAGGTGAGTCACTTAAAAGCCGCGTGGCTGAAAGGTTAGCCAAGGATAAGAGCAAGCTGCTTTCACCGCCGAGGTGGCTGCAAGCCACTGCACGCAGGCGTAAGGTTGCAGGCAACTTGGAGGTGTGCTGCTGAGGGAGGTGGCTCACAGCTGCTAGCTAATCAAAGTCAGCGCTCTTCCCTTCTCTCCTTCAGAAGGGGACCCTGTCCTCGTTTCTAAGCTGCTGCAAGCCGAGTGGCTGCTTTTAATAGAGCGTGCACAGAAGATGGTTGTAGGCAATTGAATTAGGGTTGCGTTATTAGTCCATCTGTGCAATATGCTCTGTTTATTGACAATCTGGTTAGAGTGGCTGGAGCTTGTTAAAGGTAAAGTGTTTCCTACTGTTGAATTTTGGGAGTTGTCCACCTGTTAAGAGAAAGCAGTGCTGGAGGAAGGGCTCTCTGTAGACTGACAAGGGGCTCGGTGTGAACTGTCTGGAAACTTCTTTGCTGATTGTTCTGGGTTTCTGGAAGGGAGAAGGGCTGCATGGGAAAGGATCGTCAGATAGGAGGATTTCGTTCTGCAGTTCGTTGTGATGTGCACACTCCCACTCCATACGCCTGCGGCAAGGGGCAGCTGTTGGCATGTGGGATTGTATGCAGGGCTCCAGGGAGAGCTCTCTTGCTCACATTTCTAAAGGTTGCCCAGAAGAATCTGATCTGCAGCAACCATAAGCTGAAGTCAGCCTCTGAATGTCATTCTGTCCGTGAGGTATCTTTGTGAATGAAACTGGTGTGCATCAGAGGAGAGAAGCCAGTGCTGCGTTGTTGGTTCAGGAAGGTGCGGCATGACATTTTGCAGCAGGTTTTATGTGCATGTGTCAAGCTCTTGCCTGTAACAGTAGTCTTGCTGTGGTATTTGAGATAGAAAGCTTATCTTTAAAGATGATCACTAAGAGAGTAGGGAACAAATACAGCAATTGCTTATGCAACAAGTACAGTGCTTTTTGAAGACAGCAGGTGCATACTGTTGCCTGGGGAATAGAAAAACGGCCAGAATCATAACTCTTTACCAAAACCATGATGTTCATTCAGGCTTATGGTTTCCCTGGGATCCCTTATTTCAGAGTTTGGCTGTCAGTGCACTGCCATTCTGTTCACCGGCATCAGACATTTATTCTTGCATACCAGAGCTAACTGTAGTGGTCCAGTCACATGGCTTGTAACTAATCTTGATGGGTCTTTTTCAGTATTGGGTTCAAATAAGCAAGCTCAATTGTTGCATATTACAAGACAACACAAAATGTCTTTGGTATGTGTATCTATTTATAGATTCATAGTGAAAACCCCACACAGAGAAGCAGCAGTGATGATTAAAGAGGATGTGGGAGTGACTTAGGAGAATAGACATTGAAAAGCCAAATAGGTGTAACTTGACTACAAAGCAATTTGTAAGACATGCTATAACTGTATTTAGAGCTTGAAAGTAACAGGAAGAGGGATAATTGTTTAGGATGATCTAACGGGGAATCAATTTAAGCAAAGGATCGAGTATCAGAATTCTTTGTGATAGGGATAGATAAAGTTTTCATTCTGTACAAAAATCTCTCACTTTCTTTGTACAAAACAGAAAGTACTCTTAATGTATGGAACAACACTGCATAACACAAGAAATATGCTTAACCCGTATAAGATGTATATTGTTCTTGAAATTGGGTTGCGAAGCAACTTCAATTTCTAGAAATCCAAGATCCAAAGGACATATCTTGAGCGCCCCAAGGGTTCTTATTGTGGCTAATTATTTCCAAAAGAATCAGAAGGAGCTAAACTGCAAACTCTTTGTGGTGGGTTGACCCTGGCTGGATGCCAAGCGCCCACCAAAGTCGCTCTGTCACTCCCCGCCTCAGCTGGAGAGAGGAGAGAAAATATAATGAAAGGCTCATGGGTCGAGATAAGGACAGGGAGAGATCATTCAACAATTACTAAAAGCAAAACAGACTCAACTTGGGAAAAATGAATTTACTTTATTACCAATCAAATCAGAGTAGGATAATGAGAAATAAAAACTAAATCTTAAAACACCTTCCCCCCATCCCTCCCTTCTCCCAGGCTTCACTTTACTCCCTAATTCTCTGCCTCCTTTCCCTGAGCGGTGCAGGGGAACGGGGAATGGGGGTTGTGGTCACAGAATCACAGAATCACAGGGGGTGGAAGGGGCCTCTGGAGATCATCTAGTCCAACCCCCCTGTCAGAGCAGGGTCACCTAGAGCAGGTTGCACAGGATGGCATCCAGGAGGGTTTTGAATGTCTCCAGAGTCGGAGACTCCACCACCTCTCTGGGCAGCCTGTTCCAGTGCTCTGCCACCCTCAAAGGAAAGAAGTTCCTCCTCATGTTTAGATGGAACTTCCTATGTTCAAGTTTGGGCCCGTTACCTCTTGTCCTATCACTGGGCACCACTGAAAAAAGACTGGTGCCATCCTCCTGGCACCCTCCCTTTAAGTATTTATAAGCATTAATGAGATCCCCCTCTCAGTCTTCTCTTTGCCAGACTAAAAAGACCCAAGTCCCTCAGCCTTTCCTCGTAAGAAAGATGGTCCCGTCCCCTAATCATCTTTGTAGCCCTCTGCTGAACCCTCTCCCTGTCCTTCTTGAACCGGGGAGCCCGGAACTGGACACAGGACTCCAGATGCAGCCTCACCAGGGCAGAGTAGAGGGGGAGGATAACCTCCCGCGACCTGCTTGCCACACACCTCTTGATGCTCCCCAGGATGCCATTGGCCTTCTTGGCTACAAGGGCACATTGCTGGCTCATGGTCATCCTGTTGTCTACCAGGACTCCCAGGTCCCTTTCCACCGAGCTGCTTTCCAGCAGGTCAGCCCCTGACCTGTACTGGTGCATGGGGTTTTTCCTCCCCAGGTGCAGTACCTTACACTTGCCTTTGTTGAACTTCATGAGGTTTCTCTCTGCCCAACTCTCCAGCCTGTCCAGGTCACGCTGAATGGTAGCACAGCCTTCCGGTGTGTCAGCCACCCCTCCCACTTTTGTGTCATCAGCAAACTTGCTGATGGTCCACTCTATCCCTTCATCCAGGTCATTGATGAATATGTTGAACAGGACAACAGTTCAACACAGTCAGTTCATCACACATTTCCGCTGCTCCTTCCTCCTCAGTGAGAGGACTCCTCTCACTCTTCCCCTGCTACAGCGTGGGGTCCCTCCCATGGGAGACAGTCCTCCACAAACTTCTCCAACGTGAGTCCTTCCCACAGGCTGCAGTTCTTCACTAACTGCTCCAGTATGGGTCCTTACCACAGGGTGCAGTCCTTAAGGAACAGACTGCTCCAGCGTGAGTCCCCTGTGGGGTCACAAGTCCTGCCAGCAAACCTGCTCCACCGTAGGCTACTCTCTCAATGGGGCCACAGGTCCTGCTAGGAGCCTGCTCCAGCATGGGCTTCCCACAGGGTCACAGCCTCCTTCAGGCATCCCCCGGCATGGGATCCTCCACGGGCTGCAGGTGGCTATCTGCTCCACCGTTAACCTCCATGGGCTGCAGGGGGACAGCCTGCCTCACCATGGTCTTCACCACGGGCTGCAGGGGAATCTCTGCTCCAGCACCTGGAGTACCTCCTCCCGCTCCTTCTTCACTGACCTTGGTGTCTGCAGAGTTGTTGCTCTCCCATATTCTCACTCCTCGGTTCTGGCTGCTATTGTGCAGCAGTTTTTCAGCCTTCTTAAATATGTTCTCACAGAGGTGCTACCACCATCACTCAGCCTTGCCCAGCAGCAGGTCCATCTTGAAGCCGGCTGGCATTGGCTCTGTCAGACATAGGGGAAGCTTCTAACAGTTTCTCATGGAAGCCACCCCTGTAGCCCCCCTGCTACCAAAACCTTGCCATGCAAACCCAATAAGCTTTTACTGAAAGTCAGTACGCAACTTGGAAAAGTCAGAATTTTAAGCAATATTGTTTGTACTGGCATGAAGGTTGACATGAACCTGGGAATGCTTATCTTCAGTTACCTGACAGTGGCCTGAAGCAACACAGTATGAAAAGTGGAGAACAGTAAGGGTGCATAAAAATCTGCTGTCTTAAGACCATACGCATTACCATAGCATGCCAGTCCTGCACGGGAGCATCTCTCTTCATTGAGAGCTGTGAGACTGCAAAAGTCAGTCCGTATGAAAATGAGCAACACAATTTAGAGGCAGTCTGCATTTCTGGAGATCAAACCTTGAAAACCAAGGATCACATAAAATGTCTGCATCGTGTATTCATTCTCTTCATCTGGAAGAAGGAAAAGTTTAATAACTGAGAGCTAGACTAGGGAATCCAATCCATCCAGTTACTACAGAGAGAGAAGACTGTGGAATATCAATGCACTTTGAAATCAGAATCCTGGTAGACCCTGGTGTATTTGTGATGATTTGGAAGTAACCTGACAGTGCATGAAATAATTGTCTTCGTAGGTATGAAACAACATTGATATCGACTTTGAAATTTAAATGAAAGAAATACAGTAGAATTTTTTTAGAGACATAACCTTGATGCCTTGACTTATTTTTTCTTTATAATAGGTTAATTACTTGAACAGGTATTAGTTAAAGAGGTTTCTATTTTATTATAAAGCACAAACAACCGTGTAAGGATCTGTGTTCTTGAACAGTTGCAGTATATTGCTTCCCACCCTGTATATAAATATGACCCAAAACAAAGCGATTTAATTGTCTGGGAGTAAATAATTGTTGTTCAGGAAATGCTTTGTTTGACCTGTCCTGTTGCCACTGTGCAATGCAAATCACAAAGCAAATAGCAATATAGTCTCATTTGTTTGTGTGCTGTCTGCAGTGCAGGCAGCAAATGCACAAGCAGTAGCTTTGATAGCCGGTTAGAAAGCTCCATTGGTGTCCAATGTCGTCAATGCAATTTCTTAGCAACAAATGGTTGTATTTGAGCAGAAGCTTGCATTGAATAGTTTTGTCCTTTTCAACATCTCGGGTTTGCTATTGTGTGGCATCTGCAGATGAGTAGGGAGTTATTCAATATTAATAGGTTTATTTTATCGGGTAAAGTGTTTATTAAACAGAGTTCCCTAGTATATGATAAAATCTTTATTTGAAGCTATGAAGTAGTGATAGAATTTGATGATCCTTCTAATGCATTTGGTACAAAACCATTTTACATTTCCAACAAAGACCATTGCTGCCCTAATTACAAACTGTTACACTCTAAATAGTAGAATTTAATCTTGTCTAGTCTCAATATCAGCATTTGCTTTATCAGTCTTGTCAGGTGGCATTTGGTTTGGGGGGGCATTCAATTTCATGCCATTTCAAGCAATTTCACTGGCAAAGCACATAGATTCACAATGTGTTTAAATGGAAAATGGAAATTCTCGGTAAAAACTTGTTAAAATCTCATTTGAGTTAGCGTATAGTCCTCTGTGGGAGATGAGTCTGTGTATAATCCTAGCCCTTTCTGTAGCAGCGTCCTTCAACAGTCTTCTCCAAGTTGCTTTGTGGAAGAACATTGGGTTTAGTTTTACATTCAGCTCCCAAGTTCCTGATTTGATAACAGAAGTAAATTCACGTTGTAAATACAGAGAATGGAGAACATCTAGGCAAACCTGGCTGCCAGGTGAGCTGTAGCTGTTAGCCAGAGCTAATGAGCAATGCATTATATTGTAGGTAGTTTAAAATCTGTTATTTTCCAGAAATCCAACACAACAGGGGCACAGTTGCTGTCATTTTTGGTGGAGAGGGGAGGACCGATTGCATTGCCTTCTATGGCTTTACCTGGGTCAGGATGTGCACAGAATCCTAGTGCTGTCCAGGGAAAACATTTTCAAGTCCTGACAGCAGTGTATGTGTGAGCACATGTGCAATGAAATAAATTGGCTCTTCTGCCATAAAATGTGGTAGGTTCCCGCTAGGGGAATGTGCTCTGGTAGGAGATTGAGCAGTACAGAGAGGCTTTTCTCATACGATCCCAAATTTCCAGGTAATCTGCATGCTCTGCTTTTGTTCTTAAAATGGCTTGACCACAGCTGTGGCGAGCGTGCTGCACTGCTGGTATTGTCCGTGATGCAGATGTGAGCAGTGCACGTAAGCTGTGGAGGAGTATTTGCTTACCAGCATTTCTTACTTTCCCTCCCTTCCTTCTGTTTCTTTCCCCACCTGCAGCACAGGGGAATAAATCAGTAATAAGTGAGAAAATACTGCTTGGGTTTATTGTTTAATTCCCTCAGTGCTTGATTTCTGGAGAATATAGGTTTAGTTTAAAGCAGTCCCTAAGCAACAACCTGGCTATAATTCATGCTTCCTTTTCTTACCAAGACGTAGGAAGCCCTAGGTCTTCACAGAGATGAGTCTTTCTGAGATTAAGGATATAGCCTCATTGCTCTTAAGTGTGCTCAGGATGTTTTGTCATCCTGGACAATATTCACCTCTTGATAATGGTAACCTGACTTCCAGAAAAATCATATTTGGCCTGACACCAGTCTTTTGGCCAGTTTTTTTCAGAAGTTGTTAACGTGAGGGCAATATCCAGCTCCCACTGAGAATCTGGCTATTTCTCTTTAGTGCCTCCATGTGAAATAAAATATTTTGAAAATCTGGCTCCAGTCTGTGCTTGATGAGCAGGCAGAACATACTTCTGAGATTCTTTTTCAGACATCTCATTCCATATCTTACTGCAGAAGTCACTGAAATCAGGAGAGGCAGGAATGCAGCTGGTAATTTGTGCTAGCCAGTCTTTTTAGCACTCTGGACTTGGAAAGCACCATCTCAGTTTGGTAATACTAACAGCTAAGCCTGGTTTCATTACTGCTTGCACAGACTTTTGTGTGAAAGAGATCAGAAAAAAGCTGGAATCGTAACTAAGAACCAGCAAAGGAAGTCAGAGCAGGAAATGGGCACGTCGTGTCCCATAATTTGACAGTGCATCTTAGTCCTCCATTGTGATAAACTTCGTATTCTATTTCTGTTTATCCATCCTTTTCTCCGAGGCTGCGAACTCAGAATAGCTTTGCTTGTGATATCCCCATCTGTCCCAGCTGTGTGCTATTTCTGAGCAGATGATGCCATTTGCAGCATGTTGCCATACTGTGTAACTTTTGCAACGGGCAAATATCCACCAAAGGCTGTGTGGGCAACACCAAAATTTACTACCCTGGTGACCCTGCTCAGCTCTGCAGGGGCTGAAGGTTAGTGCACTAATTTATGGTATCAATCTACCTTCTGCTGTGGTACTGTTTCAAAATACCTTCTGCATTTCAGGGAACGTCTTGAGTTCAGTACATTTAAATCACTTTTATATGATTTTAGGCTCAATAAGGTAGATTTGTTGCCAATATAAAATGTCTTCAAGTATTTCGGGAAGAAGGGTTTGTTTGAGGTGGTGTTCATTATGGGAAGATTAATGGGGCCGCTGATCCCATTAAATTGTTGTTGACCCTTAACTTCCTATATCAGGTCAGGCATCCCTACTTTTAGCTTCAGGACAAGTTTACCCAGTGAACGAATTCTCATCTTGTATAATATCTTTCTTCAGAAAAGTTCCATTCATCTTTAGCAACTGGGTTTCACAGGGTCTCTGCTTTATATCCAGTCCCACATCTGTGTACTTTGAGCTATAGAGGCAGGTTAAACAACTTGGGCAGTGTCCCATGGCACATCCTGGTGTCTCCCCAGTACTGTAATATAACTGTAAAGAGATCTGTGCTTGTGGAGTCATAGATAATATCTTTTTCAAACTGAATCTGTCTTGGGTCATGGCTTTTCTAGTTCATCTGTATATCTAGAGACATATATGAGGTGTTTTGCAGAGCACTTCAAAACAGCTCAGCCTGCCTCCATGAAAGACAGACCCAAGGAGAGTTACCATTTCTCTAAAAGTGCTTGTGTCGTGGAAGCAGCTGATCTCAAGCTGAGTCGGTAGCATGCATGGAGGTGCAACTTACTTCAGCCAACGGTAACAGTGGGTTACGCTGTGTTTGTTGCAGTCAAAGCTACTGTGCTGGTATTGGTGTCTTATGAAGCTGCAGTGACAGAATTGGGAACATAAGCCCTTACACGTGTGTTTCTGGCAGCAGTCTCGCTATGAAAGGGACGTATTTCTGTTCAGGTGTTATCATAATAACAGAGCTGCGCATTTTTCAGTAATGCATTTCTTCACCTTTCTGGTTTCTCTGTCCTCCTGCGACAGAGCCTGCCTGTCTTCCCTTATGAGAGAAGCTTTTCAGGAAGGACCTCTTCCGACAGCTGAGAAGAGTGCTGGGTGCTGCAACCATTCCATGTCAATCAGGGTAGCTTTTTGTCAGGTGTCCGCTGTCCCCACCAGCAGCTTTTCAGTCTGTCTGTTCATCAGCATGGCAGCCAGAGCTGTGGTGAAAGGGACAGTGCAGCTATGCTTCTCCGTGGCTGGTTATAACATTTCCAAGGCAGGGTATGGTGTCTTGTTGTCTCTGCCACATTGGAGAGAGTATCAAAATTTGGAGGGAAGGAGGAGGTGAGTGAGGAAATAAATAGACTTTTTTCTTCTTAAAGCTTTATGACAATATGTCTTTAATCTCCAGACAAACTGTACACTTCCTTGACAATTTGTGCATCTTCAAGAACTGGTGGGCATTGGGTGCTGAGCCTGGTTCAGAATGGGAATCTGAGCTATCTCCTCTCCCGCCTCCCTGAAGGCGCAGTAGGTTTCCTACACTGTCCTGCCCAAAGCTGACGTGCAGTCCTACAAAAGCCGGTGCTATATGACAGCCAAGGTTTAACATACCACCTCACAGACCACTTCTCTGGTTCTGTAAATAAAAGCAAAGGATGTCTTCATTCACATTTCCCCGTATATTTGTAACCCCTTTACCAGACATTTTGTGTGTACCATCTGCGTGCCCTCCCAGCGTGATGTGTCCCCCGATGCTCTCATCTGCGCGCCCTGAAGGCAGGCAGCACGGTGCTTGTGCTCAACAGCTCATGCTGTCTTCTGTGCTCGGTGGTTTGCTTAATTGCTGCTGTCCCGTCACGCAAGGTGCCTTCTGTCTTGACTCTCTGGTCAGAGTGGAACATTACCTGCTATGTGGGAACCATTGCCACCCTCATCTGGCTGTTGGGGCTCATCTTTTGCCATGCTCTTTACACTTCTAAAGGCCCAGAATTTCTTATAAATTCTTTCTCTAATAAATGAATCTCTAAGTACATGTTTTCTAGTAGGCCTTTTTTATTAAGGAATGTTATTTATATACAAACATACAGTAAAAACGTGGAAAGATTTACCTTGCTGGAAGCATACTGACTGGAACTTAAAAGGCTTTTTTAAGCCTCTATTTTAGTCTCTGCATGCTTTTTATCTCTTGCACTACAGAGAACAATTTCCTCTGATGCCCTCTGCTTTGAGGAAGTTCTGTAATTTAACTTCTGGTTCCCAACATCCTCCTGTGTCTTTTATCTCACGTCTCATAGTTTTAAAGAATTTCGTTAGCCACTTAAAGGACATTGCTTTAGCTAGAATCTACCATACTCTTTAAAGCCTTTTAAAAATCTTTTAAAGCCTAGTATTTCTTATGCTGGCTCTTATAAAGGCTGTATTTGGCACTTGAACCAAAAATACTAGTCTTGCTAAAGTCTGCATCTTCCCTACAACTCTTTGAATGAAAAGGATTTGCAGGGTTTCCAGGTTTCACCCAGGTCTCTTTTCTGAGCACCTTCACAGCTCCTTCACTCAAACCCACAGGTCTGGACCTCCCTCTCCTGCCCATCCTCTCCAGGGACCTCTTGCTGCCCACCCTGTGCCCTGATCTCTTTGGAGTCTGAGCAAAAAGGAGAAGATGATCCCAGCTAGGGGCTTGTTCTTCACATTGTCTGGGTTTCTTCTGCCTCTTAGCTGGAATCGCCACCTCCGAAGCAAGTGCAGTTACAGGACCAAATTTTCCAGGTGTCCTTGTTCTAAATTGAGGATCTTGTGTTCCTGTGTAACTTCTTGGAACAGCTCGTCTTCTCCAGAAGCTGTGCTTTCGCTAATACTGCTTAACTGCAGATTAATAATGATCTTCTAGCCACCATGCTTCTTATTAAATATTTATATTGTGGTAGCACATAAAGGCTGTAATTGGGGTCTAATTGTGCTGATTTATTCAGACCAGTTCTGAGACCTTTGCTACCACTAACTCTGCAGCTAGCAACCCTCCTACGTGTCCTTGTCCTTCACTGTCATTTTCCTTGGTCAGGTCAGCACATGAAACCGATCCCTGATTCCCTGGTGTGGAAACTGAACGGCCAAAAACTGCAGTGCGCTGACAGCTCTGTGCACTTGTTCTCTCTTCATCCCTTCTTTGATTTATTCTTGGATTTTTCAAAAAGAAGGGGACAGGGCAGCCTGTCTTCTGAATTCCCCTGCAAATTTTTGCCCTCATCAGTGTATCTTTTATATGTCTCCTGATTATGAAGATCGTGAGACAGCCCAGGTGAGCAACTGCCTTCTTCCCTCACACACGTAATGCAAATTGCTTCTCAGCTCAAACTCCATAGCTCAGCTGCTGCCGATGCCTTATACATGTTGAAGAATCTTAATATCTTCCCCATTTCTTAAAAATTAATCTGCTTTAATCCTGGTAGCACTGTAAGGTTCAAAGATGTTTTACATTATGTACAGGTAGGATTATGGCTTATTCGTTAGTAGAAGGGAAAGATTGATTTTTTTTCATTGCATCCCTGGTAGTTTTTTCTTTGCTGAAATCCCAGTTGATGCTTTTTTTGTCTGCTCAGCCTGACTCTGCAGAAGGTGAAGATAAAACCCTCAATATGAAAAGTAAATGCCACAAGTCCTGTTGAAAGCAGCAAACTAGCACCGCTCTTTCTGTGACAGAGATGTAGTATTCTGAATTAAGTTGTGCAAGATGATCTGCCCTTACACCCTCTCCTGTTAGCCACTGTGTTATCATCTTCAGTTTTCATTGTTTTAATGGTTGCTCTGGTCTGGAACGAAGAGAGTTTCAGATCCACAGCAAGGCACAAGCTTGTCAATAAATATCCCCTTCCTGCTTCAGGATTTCCTTAAAATCTTAGGTCCAGTTGTCAACACAAATCTGTCATATCTTAGGCAGCAAATCGCTCTAAGGCAAAGCAGAAGAAATTCTCAGCTTGAAGTGCCCCTAAACCCTTCTTACAGCGATAGGGACACTGCAAGATGTGCTTCGCCTGGTCTCCCTGGGTGATTGAAAATGGAGCTTTGTTGACAAGCTGTAGACCAGTTGTTTATTTTAAGAAAGTGGGACAGAATACATTGGTGTGTTACACAGCAAAGCCATCTAGCAGAACTAATGAAGGCAATTCTGAAATAACACAGTTGTTTTTAACTTTGCCTTTTTTTTCCTTTCTTTTTTTTGTCTTCATCATAGCTGGACGTGTTTATTAGGACTGTGCTGAAGGTTGGAATCTTTTGTTCTTGTCCTCATGTTTTGTAAGCACTAGACAGCACAAAAGACAAGTAACAGGTCCTTATAGGTCCAGTGATTTCTTTTGCACGAGCACATAATCTATTGTACAACTCTTATTTCTGTATATCAGAGAAGTCTTCAGGGCTAAAAATCATTTGGCTCCCAGTCACAGCTCAGTTAAGTCCTGTTTGTAGAATATGATTGCTAAGACATGAGATGGGACCAAGAGTTTTAAGAATTGAGGGGGTTCTGTCTAGATTCTAAAGTGGATGTAAACTATTGGTGTAAGGAGAACACAGAGCAGAATCTGGATGCTTCAAAATTTGGAAAAGGCACAAACAGGAAGCCTGATGTAACAACAAAGATCTCCAGAATTTACACAATTAGTGTGGTAAATGGGGAATATAAGCACGAGAAAAGAGTAAGCAGTACAAAAATAACCCTTTCAGCAGTTCAGTCTGGGAAGACTTCTGGCATGATTCAGTGACTGGTGATTAATAAATGAAGATTCAGAGAAAGAAATGAAATCTAAAAAAAACCAAAACAAACAGCAAACAAACAGTAAATAAATTAAATAAACTAGGAAAACTATATGGCCCTGCAGAAGAGCATGATGACAGACTCAGATGCCTGGGATGAAGTTTCCCCATCGAGAATAAGGATTTAATGAAATCTCTGATGTCACCAGAAACGGAGTTTGAAAGTGGGGTATACTAAGATTAGGACATGGTCATAGAGGTCTTGGCTATTCTGAGTCTCGTTTTATGCAGCATTTGGAGTTCACAAAATCAGTCTGTGTAACACAAAAGCATCTGCAGAATGAGGTAGAGGTTGTGTCTGGGCTGAGCAGGAGCACTTGTGGCTTGTGTGCTGGATGCCTCCAAATAGCTCTGCCTAGTGCTGTGGGTGATCCAAATGCTGTAAAACTTAGTTCCTTGTGTCTTGTTTTCAGCCTGACTCTGCTAGAATGCCCCACAAAGCCACTATTGACACCGATGCCAGCCCAACATTTAAGTTTACAAGAAAGAGCAGAAGGAACAGAGGCTAGTTACCCAAGCTGTAGCCACAAATATGAAAGATGGGGATTTCAGACTCCTAAAGGAAACTGGAGGAACATTCTTTTCGTTTCTGAAGAATTCCCATCGGTCAGGTATGAGCTAAGCTGCTGTTCTGGCCATTATCAGGTTCATGCCCTCAATACCTTACTCCTAAAGACTTTCATGCCAGCTTTGTGAAGTTAAACAGTTCTGCTTTGTAACTGTTCTGCTTTGTAACTGTGAACAAGTGCATTGTTCATCAAACAAGCCAGTCTAAAATGCACAGAGTGCTTTTCCTGCCAATGGGTTTTATCCTTGTTGTGCAGGAATCAAAGACTGAGATGATCGTTCTGTCCTCCACGTGTCTCTGGTGAGAGTGCCAAGAACGAGACACCCAATTAGCATCTGCAGTATTTTGGTTTTTATTGTGGAGAGTCTTGCCTAACTAGGAACCAGTCTGAATAAAGCCAATTCCAGCTAAAGCTGAGAAGTTTTCTGTCTTCCTCCTGCTTTCCTGAGCCATCCAGTTTCCCTTTACATATCATCTCAAATGAAGAACCTGTTAAGTTGGAAATGTGCAGTGAGCCAGAGGGACCCACACAACAAGGGTCTGCAGACGTGAGACAGCTGTGCCACTTCAAAACGGGGGAACAGAAAGTGTTGCTTCCCAGTCTCCCCCAGTCTTTTCTAGGCTGCCATCTTCTTTCCCCTGCGTACAGTATCTGCCGTCTGTGCGAGTGTAATTTAGTGCTAATTAAGAAGTGAGTGGGAGCCATAAGCTCATTTCATTTAGAACCTGGAAATGGCCTCCTGGGAGCCCGGAGAGGGTACCGGCTGCTTTCTCGCCACAAAAGCTTCTCCACCCCACTGCTGTAATTCTAACCACCAAGCTCCAGATCTCAAAATTCAACGCCAGCTCAGATTTACGGAGCATTAAGCAACTGAATTAAATCCTTAGCATTCGCTCGGCGTCAGCCTGACTGAGTAAAGGATTTCATGGGCTGGGGTGCTCTACAAGGCCATAATTTATAACATTATGCAGAAGCTGCTCCTCCGAGTTTTATTTTGGCTTGCCGCAATTTCTTTTTATTAAGGCCCCAATAGTATTTGTTGTTTTTCTGTTTGCTTTGATGTGGGCGTTTTAGATTAAATCTAAATAAATAAATGAGGTTTAAAATTAAATTAGGTTTCATTTGCATGAGTTGGGGAGTGAAGTGCATCTTTCTTTCACCATATAAAACCTAACAGACCCATTACCCATCACAGAGCCCTCAGTTGCTCCTGAAGAAAAATGACATTTCCCTCTGCGTAGAAAATACTTAAAAGTCCCAAGAATAGATTTATAGGAATATTTTAACCTTTTCTTTGATCCTTGAAATGTCATTGTTCTGTAGGCTACATTGCAAAACGTGACCTTTTATAGGAACCATGGGATGGATTTGATCTTTGGAAGACGTTTTAGAGATAATGCACTACAGGGTGCAAAGAACGTTCACTCCTGAAAAGGAGCTGAAAATGTTTTTGTCTGCAGATATTTGTGTTTGTGGTATACCTTAAGGACAAAAAGATTGTTTATGGTGAGGCTTGCACTCCAGGGACAACAACAAAGAAAATAATAAGAGAACACGGCATCTTCTTTTGTTTTAATGCGCAACAGTTTTATTTTCATTACATTTAAAAGAAAAATTTAAGTAGCAGAAATTGTTCACAGGGGAGATGCTTGCAAATGAACATGTTTGAAATGTAACAGGTTTTTATAAGCACTAGCTGTTTGCTTTCCAGAGTACACTTTGACTTCTTGACTGGCAAAACACAAAGCTGAGCAGTTCAGGAAGGAAAAGAGCTGACCCTTTGCTTCAGATTTGTGTTTGCTCTGGTAGTGTCCCCTTTCACTGTTCTGCAGCTCGTCTCTCTCGAGTCCTTTCTCTAGCTGTCTTACACACAGCGTTCTCCATGCCACCCACAGTATGAGCTCCCTGGCAAGAGATCTCGATGTGAAAACACCTGACCTGTTTTGACGTTTTCATGATGACTGCGAAAGGCTTGTGAGCCAAGGCAGATGCAAGTCCTTGGGTTCACACTCTGTGAGCGCTGTCTCTTTGCTTTGCCCATAACTATTCCAAACCAGATCTTCCTGAAAGATGCCCCAGCTCTTATCACCGAATATTATAAGGTTGTACCTAATTCTGTAGCTCCTTGTCGTGGTTTGGGCCAG
>VYXH01006458.1:1068-72306 GCA_013397275.1 Burhinus bistriatus
AAAAAAAAAAAAAATTGACATCTTTTTTCCCCCCCTTTCCTTTGTCCCCTTTATTTGTATTACTCCAAAAGTTGAATAAACAAGGTGTCTTCAGCCAAAGATACGGAAGGAGGCAGTTGTCTTCAAAGGGAGATACTGAAAGTTATACATTTGATTTTGCAAGTCTAAGGAGTAGCCTGCCTTCCTAATAAACCATTTCATTTTTGCATGTCTCATCAGCATTGTAAATATAGAACACTTCTCTGCAGCTTAACCTGCCATCTGGGACTGAATTCCAGTAACAACTCACCATAAGGAGTAAGTAATGAATAAATGTGAGTCAGCTCTGTTGTTAAGAAATACAGCTTTGCAAGTTCCTGCTGTAAATTTTACAGAATTTTTCGTATTCTGAATTAGAGATCTGCCAAATTATCGTGAAACAATTTGGATAGTCTGCAAACTGAGCTGTTTTCTGGATAGCATAGTGAAATTTCTAATAATTGAGAGCCCTTCTGTCTACAGAAACTTTTGCTTGTTTGTTTATTTTAATAACATGGGAGGCAGGAGGTAAGAGCACAAGCTGTCATTAGAGCTCTGCAGATACCAAAATGGCTGTATGAAGACCAGCGTAAAAAAGTACTTCCATAATGATGGCAACAAAAATATGTTGCTCTTACCAAGGCACTTCTCAACTGCAAAATATTTCCACTTGGCTGTGTTTCCAAATCAGCAGTCAGTGTCTAAGAAGCCATCTCAGCTACATGCATAGGTGAAAGCTGGAGTCAGTAAGCTGCCACATTGTAATTTTTTTTATTTTTAAATCTCTCGCAAATCATTATGTCATAAACTACTGGAGGTTGATAGAAATAGAGGTAGATCTAACGGCTTTTGCTGAGAATATGGCTGTGATACAAAGGGCTAGACACAGCTGAGGATGAGGAAGGGAAAAGGGAACTAGCAGCTGTGCAGCCTTGTAGTGTGAGTGGGAGAACATGCAGCAACAGATTGTATCAAGGGGTGGCTGAAACCCTTGAGCCTTCTTCCTAAACTTGCTCTCACTTATGGCACTGAGACACATTAGCTGGGCTTGACCTTTGGTAGGGGAAATGGAATTTTGCAAGTTTTTTAAACACTGCCTGGAGTATCAGAGGAAGCTTGTGACTTGTATAATGCAGTGCCTTCTGCATTTCCATAGATATACTGCATATTTGGCAAAATCTCAGTATGTTACATGCAACCAGGAGAGAAGAGGGCAAGAGTAAAGCATCCATTTATATGAAGCAGTGCACCAGTGCAAATTCAAAGTGAATAGCTCAAGAACTGACACAGCACAAGAAGGAACAGTGCTGGTGCTATTCCTGTGGCCAAGTACTCAACAACCAGTTTGCAAATATCACCCTTGGACTGTTCTTCCTTTCACTTCCCATTCAGAAAGCATTGACACTGTTGCCAGTTGGTATTATTTACGCGAGTTTACTAGTATTAGTAATTTCTTTACAGGAAGGAAAAACAAGGCTACTACCACTATTCCACAAAGGCCATGCAATATCCATTAGCAGAAAGTTTTCTTTGTTACCAGGCGTGACTTAATTCAAACTGTGATTTAAGATGTATGACCTTTTATTTAATTTCCAGCCCTAGCTTCAAAACAGATCTGTTTGCCCAAATAAAGAAATTAGGTAATCTTTTACAAGTATATCAGCACAACATTCTCATCTGTGTATCTTAGAGAGGATGTTTTCTTAAAATAATAATGTTCATGAATTGCCATAGTGCTTGCACTTTGTAAGCATCAACTTAATCGAAAAAAATTTTTTAAAATCTCAGCCTACAGAGAGTAAGATGGTCCAAAACTACTGTGTTCGTTTTGTCTATTTTTTTTTTCCCTTGGAAAGATAAACCATGCTATCTAATACATGTGATCCCATGGAAAACATAACACTCCTGTGCACCACTTGTTCAACAATTGATATTTATATACGTGTGACTTTCTTAATCTGCTTTTCAGTTTTCTGGTAAAGTCTACAAATGAGCCATAAGTATAGATTTTTTTTTTTTTTCCCATTTCAGGAACTTTGCCCAGAGACCAAGTTAAAGCTGTGACCACTTCTGTTTGATAGACCACTATATTTCTGTAAGTATGTATGTAAGTATTTACTTACATATATGTATTTCTAATGCATAACTGAACCATCTCTTTTTTTCTTAGTATGAAAATGTTGTCTTGCTAATTCATCCTCATTTTTTGTCTCTATGCAAGTCCGGGTGTTGATTATAATGAAAGAGGAGAAAAAGAAATTCATACAGACCTATGTGAAGAAATAAAAGACAACTGCTTTTAACTCACTTTATTGCAATATGTAGTGATGACCTGAGTTTTGTGGTAGAAAGTTCTTACTGAAGTGGCCTATATATGTTAGTCATGTCAAGACTGCACTATCAGTAGCAATAATGGACCACAAGCATGGATGTTACTACCAATACTGAATTGTATAAAGGATGGCCAAGGTAAAGAAGCATGAATACATTAGTCAGTCGTCAGTTATCTGTGTGTATCAAGAATATATACCCTGAAGTTTAAAGCATTCTGGACAGTGATAAAAAAGGGAAAAAGAAAAGGGTTCTGTGAAGGTAGGAGTTTACTTCAGACCATTCAGGTAGGAAGAGCTGGGGAATGAGGTTATTTTCTTCAGCAAATAGAATATTATTTAAAGTGCGAGACTAGCTGGATATGGATTTTATCTGGGTCTGCTGGGAATGCAACTGAGCAGCAGAGACTGTATAGCAGGTTCCTGCAGCTTATTGAGGGCCATTTTTAATGAAGAAATTGGAGAGAGGGCAACTACAAGGGGTGATCTTTCAGACCTGATTCTTACTAATCTGTAGGAACTGATTGTTAACAGTGAAGGTAGGAGGCAATTTGGGTAAGTGTGAAAATAAAAAGTACTTTTGAGCCTTCTCGGGAAAGACAACGAGTAGACAGCAACATAAAAATGGTGGCTGCCTTCTAGTATTAATTTGAACTGCAGGGTTTCTTGAGGCTATATCTCCATCTGCTTGCTCTGTGTCCTTTTCCAGAAGGTTTTCCAGACCTGTCCTGTTAACCTGCTCTCACAGAAAATGATTCCTGCTCCATTCTCACATCCAGAATATTTAATACTAATGCAGAATGCAGCAGTGAAGACCAGGAACAATGCCGCTTCCTCTCTAACTAACCCTACCTCTTTAGCAAAGCATACAGCATATGGCATGTATATTACTTTTCTGCAAACAAACATTCAGCTATTCTTTCTAGAGAACCATCAGTGAAATTTGAAGCCAGTTAGCCATGGAGAAGTCTGTGACAGTACTCACTGTGTGCCACCATAAATCTATAGAAGCCTTACTGATTTTCCCACCCAATTCCAGCCACTGTTTAAGGAGTTCCACAGCTTTGCTGCTGCTTTTCTGTTTTTTGTCTAAATGCAGAGGTAAGATGGACAGGATGGGGGAGACAAGGTGTGTATTCTCTGTCTTCTGGTAGTTTGACATTTGGGTTGGGAAGCTGGAGCACAGCACTGTCAGTCATTACTAGGGAACCAAATGATCAATTATCTATGTGTATAGGTTTTACTGCACTATAACATGACCTGAGGTACATTGGGGAATTCTTAGAAGTATGGTTAATATATTGAAAGATAAAGAAGAACATGAGGGGTTTTGGGTTTCTTTTTTCCTTCTGGTCCATGTTTTAATTTAAAAATTGGTTGTCCTCCATCATAAAGTGACTGTTAATCTGAAGACACCTACAGTGGAGGGAAAGGGAGCAAAATATTGGGGAAACAGGAGTTTAGGAAATGATAAAGGGGGATTATGGCAGGGGAGAGAGACATCTTTCAGCGGAATGCAGCCAACTAAAGGTTTGTTGAATTTTCCCAGTAGGAGGAGCCAACATGGATAATTTGGCAGGATGAACATGTTCCCAGTGATACCCTGGAGAAACAGGAGAGAAAATGATGAGTGGCTGCGTGGCAAAATATATCTGTACCTTCCCCTGCAGGTGTGGACAGGATTGACAGCTCTCTCACAGAAGAAAGATAGAAACATTAATGTATGCAGAAATAAAATGGATGATAAGCGAGTGCCTTGAATGTCTCCAGCTGCGTGGTATTTCTTGGCTGGTGTGCTGTGTTCCTCAGGAGGGTCAAAGACAGCAAACGGGAGAAGGTAGAGTGGAGGTCCAAACATTTAATGACAATCTAGAGCAACAACTTTGACATAAGCAAAAATGGGGAAAGGAGGGAAAGTGACATTATTTAGTAATTGTAAAGGAGCTCTGTACAAGTGGTACAGTGGATCTGGCTCTGAAGCAGAAGTCGAAGAGCCCATATGTGATCAGGCTGGATGTCTAAGCAAGGGTGCAACAGACTATAGGAACAGGAGTCAGGAGTGACCGAAGCAAACAGCTTCGGCCACGTCAATGTGTGTGCACAATCATATGCAACTGCAGTGGTTATGAGTCGAAGAAACAAATTTCCCCTAAGTCACTCAGGTATCTCTGGATAGTCTTACTGCTAGGAACTTAAGCTTAACCTCTTGTTTCAGGGCTATTTTTCTTTGATTTACATGCTGGTTCCTGCAGTAGAGAGGAAGCTTGGCAGGCTTGTGTTCACAGCAATGAAAAAGCAGAGAATTTTTTCTTACTTTTCATGTTCACAATTATGCTGGTTTAACCCCAGCTGGCAACTAGAACCATGCAGCTGCTCGCTCACACCCCGGGCTCCTTTCCCTCCTAAGAAGGGAGAGAGTTACTGTCCTGTTTTGAGTGACACAGGACTAATTTCTTTTCTAATGCTTGGAAAAGTGTACTTTTAGAAGACTCTAGAGTCTGAATTTGTGAAAATACTTACTTTATAGCCAGCTATGGTGTGTGGGTGTCAAGGTCTCAGTGTTTTCAGGCTAGCCAGGTGCTGGGATGAGGAGGAGCGAGACCTGGGCACTTGACCCAAGCTGGCCAACGTGGTTATTTCATACCATCAACGTCACATTCAATATACATTAGAAAGTTTGCTGAGGAGGGTGGCTATCCCTTGATGGTGGCGATCCAGAGAACTCCTTGCCCTGGTGCCGGACCCCTGAAGCCTCCCTTCCTCCCGAAGCCGTAGTTCTCACAGTGTCCAACATTTACTGTCCCCTGCTGGGAGTGCACAGCTTCCTACCGAAATAGCTGGCTAAGTATAACCCTTATATATATTTTTAGATTGGTATTGGGATCACTCTCGGTTCTTTAGTGTTATTACTGTTAATTATTTAGTCTTATTCTATTAAATCTGTTTATATCTCAGCCCCTGGTTTTCCTGGTTTTCTTCCCAATTCCCCCTTCCTGGATGGGGAGGGATCATCAGGTGATAGAACAATTGTCTAAACAACAATAAATTTTTGTGGGTTTCTCAAACCATAACAGTTACTCAGTAAGAACAGCTTCAGATTTTGAGTGGGATGTGTGATAGCTGAATGTCAAGTTTCTTACCTGCTACCTGAAAACTTCAAAGACTTGAATGAAGAAAGTCCATAGTGTTGTAAGATTGTAGCAACCTGGAGGAATGCTTTCTTGCAACTATCTTCTCTGCCTCCACATGCTATGATCCTTTCAGGTTTTGGTATAAATTTTCAGACCATACTGCCTCCTTAACATTCTAGCGAATGAAAGGCTGAGACTAGAAGATGGCAAAGCTGGGGTTATAACAATTTGGTTGTTATGGTTGCTCAAGGACATGCTTGGCGTGGTGAAGATATGGGACATTGTTTCAGAGGTGATAACGGTTTTAAGTGATATTTCTGAATGAAACTGCTCTCCTTCAGTTCTGATATAGTTTAGTTGTCATGCCTCACACTTGCTTACAAGTAGGGTATCAACCCAATTCAAACTTTTAATTACCCCTTTCAGAATAGTGCTGTTCATTACCTGGTTTGGGTCATAAGCCATCCTCACTAAAATCAGTAGTAAGGCAGCTGCAGATTTTGAGCAGGATCAGTGCTATGGATGGTATAACATTCTGTATTTAAGCTACTATGGTTCTTGTGAGGCCGTGAGCTGCTTCAGCCACCAGAAAAACCCCTAAACCAACCATTTTGTGTTAAGTACGAGTTGTTTTAGTATGCATGTTGAATCTGTGGAAGAGATAGTGATACTGTGCACCTGATTTGGCTAAAGGATGGAATAATGCAATAGGCTTCTTCCTACAACACTGAATCTGCACCAAAAAAGAGAGGAGGCAAATTTTTTCATGAAGTGATGCAACTCTGTTACATTAAAGTCAACCCATCCTTGAGCTTTCTAACTGTGTCATTGTATTCCTGGTGAAATGTGATTAGTTTTCACATGCTGAAGCCGATAAAAATCGGAAGATTTCACTATCGTGAATTCTGTGAATTCCTTTATGGATTTGTAAAAATAATTTTTTTTTTATGGTGTTTTTAATGTCTGGTAGGTGCTTAAAGTAACGTGTTCTTCTACCGAGAACTTGCCAGTGCGATACAGCACTTTAGTTTGTCATTCCATCGTTGGTTTCTTCACTTCCTCCAAACTGTGATCTATAGATCCCTTCACTATAGTCATAATTCATACAAAACAGTTTCAAGCTCTTTTAATCCTACTAGGCAGCAAAATTGGCCAGAGTCCAACGCAGAGAAAAGTGAAACAGCCAGCATCACTGTATCCATAAAAGGTAGCTCAGGCCCCTTGAAATTAATCACTATGTTCCAGACAGCCCTGAACCAGAGACAACTGTTAAATTTAAGATCTGACCTGCAATCCTGTCAAAATAAACCTCATGCCCCCACCCAGAGAAATTGTGTCTACTTGAATAGTACAGGACTATAACCTAAAACAGCTTGTCATCAGAGTATTTTTTTAGACTATGTCCTGAAGTTACTTTATAATAGGAGAGGAATATTGAAATACATGATGTTTCAAGGTGATGTATGGGAGTATCTAGGAAAAGAAATTTGGAACTTCTCTATTTTTCACCTAAAAATTAAATTGGTGCATGGAAATATATAATAACTTTACATAAAAATTAATAATTTCCTACTTGAGTTTTTAAAACACCTATAAAATGAATGGCTACAGTGGCTCAGACCTTATCACTGCCTGTCTCTGACAGTGTCCAAAAGCTTAGGAATGCATAGAATAGGATTAGGCTTCTCCCTTTACATCCTCCATCTTCCCACGGTCTGTAGTTTAGGAAACTCATATAGCATTGTTTCCAGCATGTGTTTTTTATCAGCCCTCAGTAACATTTTTCTCCATTAATTTTTCTTGAATTCTTTGCATTGAATCTCAACAAATTCCTATGATAGGGAATTTCCTTCTTTAACTATACACTACCTGAAACAGTATTCCCTGAAAATTTCATTTGCTTCCCCATAGCTTTTGTATCGCAAGACACTATGAATAATTGTTCCCAATTCACATTCCTCATATTGCTCATAATTTTACGTACTTCTGTCATGTACTTGTTCAATTTTCCCCCTGTATTCAGCACTGGTGAGGCTGCAGCTTGAGTACTGTGTTCAGTTTTGGGTGCCACAGTATAGGAGGGACATTGAGGTGCTGGAGCATGTCCAGAGAATGGCAACAAAGCTGGTGAGGAGTCTGGAAAACATGTCTTATAAGGAGTGGCTGAGGGAATTAGGATTGTTTAGCCTGGAGAAGGTTGAGGGAAGACCTTATCGCTCTCTACAACTATCTGGGAGGAGGTTGTAGAGAGGTGGGGGTCGATCTCTTCTCCCAAGCAACAAGTGATAGGGCAAGAGGAAATGGTCTCAGGTTGTGCCAGGGGAGGTTTAGATTGGATATTAGGAAAAATTTCTTCACCGAAAGGGTCATGAAACATTGGAACATGCTGCCCAGAGAAGTGGTGGAATCGCCATCCCTGGAGGTGTTTAAAAGACAGGTAGACATGGTGCTGAGGTAGTTTTCTTTCTGTGTCTTTTCTACTAAGTAAGAGTTAGGGAAACAAATATCAATTACAGTAGGTGTAAGGCAAGATGGCTGAAGCAGAAAAAAAATGTTGCTGCATATATAGTGTGTGGTTGGAAAGTAGCTGAGGGGTAGCTAAAAATAACAGGTCAGCAAAGTAACACACAGATGTGATTTCAAGGGGAGTGAATGAAATGTTCATGAATTACACTATCGAAATGAATATGTTAGCAATATTTTAAAAGTGATTTGGCCTTCATTTACTACTGAAGTCAATAGGAACAGCAGTAGGCCAGTGTTACTGGTGCATGTTAAAATATCACTCCTAAGAACACTGCTATATTTTGAGCTCCCATGGTTGGCTTGTTCTAGATGTTGAACACAACAAATAAAATGGAAAATATTCACTGAGCAGAGATGAAGTCTTGCTTTGCTGTATTTTGCAGACATAGAAGAATAACATGTACTTTCACAAAGATCCACACACAACTAATGCAATGCCAACACAGTGATGTGTAGGATATAGACCTAGAAGAGAATTCTGCAATAAAAGATTAAATTTAATTAATTTAATTTTCATTAATTGGGGAGAAGGCATCTGTACTTTGAAAACCTGTTGTGAGCCTGGGCCACCTTTAGATCCTACTCTGGGCAATTGTGAGTATTTTTTTTCCCTCTTTTCTTTCCCTAAAACTTGGGTTTGCTCAGATTTTGTATGTAGGGCTTCTGAATCTTGAAAATTGTCAAAGCTGGGAAAAAAGGTTCCCACCAGTATTCCTGTGCAAGGTAGACAGTGAGGATTACGCTGGAGGTGGGACAGCTTGAAGAAATGGCTTCTATAAGAGGGACTGGAAAAGGCCAGATTTGGATATTTGCAAGTGCAGGCAAGGGTGGTTTGAACACAGTTAGATAAGAATGTGAAGGAAAAGTAAGCTGGGAAGATTGGAATGCATTTTGAGAGGGGGGCAAGTCATGACTGCAGCCTTCTTCCGTCCCACGCTCATCAAATCATAGAAACATTTAGGTTCGAAAAGACTTTTAAGATCATCCAGTCCAACCATTGACCCTACTCTACCAGGTCCGCCACTAAACCATGTGTCTACACACCGTATCTACATGACTTTTAAACACATCTAGGGATGGTGACTCAACCACCTCCCTGGGCAGCCTGTTCCAATGTTTGATAACTCTTTCAGTGAAAAAATTTTTTTCCTAATGTCCAGCCTAAACCACCCCTGGCACAACTTGAACCCATTCCCTCTCGTCCTATCTCTGGTTACTTCAGAGAAGAGACCAGCGCCCATCTCACTACAACCTCCTTTCAGGTAGTTGTAGAGAGCAATAAGGTCTCCCCTCAACCTTCTCTTCTCCAGGCTAAACAATCGTAATTCCCTCAGCCACTCCTTATAAGACATGTTCTCTAAACCCCTCACCAGCTTTGTTGCCATTCTCTTGACACACTCCAGCACCTCAATGTCCCTCCTATACTGTGGCGCCCAAAACTGAACACAGTACTCAAGCTGCGGCCTCACCAGCGCCGAGTACAGGGGCACAATCACTTCCCTACTCCTGCTGGCCACACTATTCTTGATACAGGCCANAGTAGACAACATCCACAGCCTTTCCTTCATCCACCAGGTGGGTCACCTGGTCATAAAAGGAGATCAGGTTGGTCAAACAGGACCTGCCTTTCATGAACCAATGCTCGCTCGGCCTGATCCCCTGGTTGTCCTTCACAAGCTGTGTGAGTGCACTCAGGATGAACTGTTCCATAATCTTTCCTGGCACTGAGGTCAGGCTGACAGGCCTATAATTGCCTGGATCCTCCTTCCGGCCCTTCTTGTAGATGGGTGTCACATTGGCAAGCCTCCAGTTGTCTGGGATCTCCCCCGTTGACCAAGACCACTGATAAATGACGGAGAGTGGCTTGGCAAGCTCCTCCACTCTCTCCCTCAGCACTCTCGAGTGGATCCCATCTGGGCCCATAGACTTGTGACTGTCCAGTTGGCGTAGCAGGTCACTAACTGCTTCCCTCTGGATTATGGGGGGTTTATTCTGCTCTCCATCCTTGTCTTCCAGCTCAGGGGACTGACTACCCTGAGGATAACTGGTTTTAATATTAAAGATTGAGGCGAAGAAAGCACTAAGTACCTCAGCCTTCTCCTCGTCCTTGTTGACAATCTTCCTCTCCACAACCAATAAGGGGTGGGGATTCTCCCTGGCTCTCTTTTTGTTGTTAATGTATTTGTAAAAACCTTTTTTATTATCTCTTACAACAGTGGCCAGATTAAGTTCTAGCTGTTCTTTTGATGTTTTTTCTGCATGACCTAACTAGATCTCTACACTCTTCCTGAGTTGCCTGCCCCTTCTTGCAAAGGTGATAAACTCCCCTTTTTCCCTGAGTCCCAGCAAAAGCTCCCTGTTCAGCCAGGCCGGTTCGTCTTCCCCACCAGTTCGTCTTATGACACATGGGGACAGCCTGCTCCTGCACCTCTAAGACTTCCTTCTTGTAGAATGTCCAGCCTTCCTGGACCCCTTTGCCCTTCAGAACCGTCTCCCAAGGGACTCTCTCTTGTTACACAGACATCAATATTTAAAATGCAGGTGTTTGTAGGCAATGGATGCTAACTATCTGAGGAGGAAGGTGGGACTGACTGAAAGGGATTGGAGTAATGAGTAATATTTTATAATATTAAAATATTGCTACAAAACTGGAAATGTGCAGAGGGGTACAGAAGTGCAATGTTTTTGCCTGGATTAAGAAATATCAAATCCTTCAGACAGTTCCTCACATTTTCTTGATTTGTAACCAATTTTGAACAGGTGGGTTAATGTTTTATGTTATTTTTCCAAACAAAGAAAATCTGACCCCATAGTCTGTTATATGCTGTTAGAAAAAAATGTGTGCAGAGTTCTAAGAATGAAACAGAACAAAACCAAAAAGCCTAAAGATCACATGAAAGTCAGTCAAACAGGGTGTATAATGTACTTACATATACAAGGTCATCAGCTGCTTGAATTCATTGAACCTATGGCTGAATTCCCTTCCAGCAGACCCTGAGGTGCTTAGAAACACAGAAGTTGCCACTAATCGAATTATTTTTACGCTGTGTTTTGAGAAAGGTCCTAAATCTACAGCTGACTAAAAATGTGGGGATTTTTTTTAACTGACTTTTTTTTTTCCAACTTATAGACAAATATATTTGCACACACATGCTTCCCTTTCATTAGACATTGTTTTTCCCTTTCGTTTCCTCCTCTTTCTCCCCTACCAGTAAAGAAGGCGGAATGGGGGCAAAGGAAAGAAAAAGGGTATTCCTACATATTGCTGGACTGAAGTCAAGCCTGTTGTAATAATTTTGTGTATTTTGCTCAGAAAGTCCTCCTACAAACACGAATTAGATTAAAGTGATATTTTTTCCCCCAACAGTTTAGATTTAATAGAAACATTGTTGACAAGTCCTGACTTTCATCTGAATGTCCCACTTTGAGGGGACAAAATCACTATGGGCCAGAAGAGGCTGACCCAGAAAAGATAAATTAAGAAGCTGGTAAGCAGTAAATGACCGCTGCAGCTGAAAAAGGACATAAAACTGTTTTTATGATGGTATGACAGGAAAAAAACCTAAGTGGAGGGAAGACGGCTTTGCTAATAAATAAGGAATGGTGTAGCTGTGGCAATTTTACAGACCTGAAATGATTTTATGGAAGTAACTACTAAAGCAGTGTATGCAAAGAAATATTTGCAAAATAGAATAAACAGCTCTAATTTAACTCAGAAACATGTGGTTGGTTTCCTGTGGCAAAATCCAGTATACAATGCCAGTTGGTGATCTCAGGATGGACAATGAGTGCTACTTGCATCTTCATTATGAATCTGCTCTCAGTCAGCCACAGAATTGCTCCAGGACCCATGCTCTGGGTTTACCCTTGGCATAGTGAAGCAAGCAGAATAAGCTCCCCTCACGTGCACCCTGGGCTGGTCCTTAATGTTAATTGTAATTCAGTGAAATGTCACCAGAGGGCATCTGATAACGGGAACTTCTCAAAGGCATCTGCAAACTCTAAAACCCACACAATAATAAAAAACCGACTAGTTGGTTTCAGCATGATGCACATTTGACTCACTGGAATGTTAAGTCTCTGAAAGTCTTAGAAATGAAACCAGAAAAAATATACCTCAGGGAAGAAATCTTGTACTTCCAGAGAGGCTGGAAGTCAGCTTCTTGGCACAGGATTTCAATTCTGCTTTTGTAATGTAAAGAGAGATGTTTGTAATGTAAAGAGAGATGTTTGTAATGCAAATCACCCACAAAGGAAAGTGGATGATCCACTTTCCTCAAGCAACAAATCCTGTCATAATCTTGCAAACTCCATAAAACCCAGTTTACTCAAGCATTTGATGCATTCTTGTCCCCATGTGTCAAGCTGACAAGGCAGGATTTACAAAGTGTTCCTTGTGGGGTGGGACAAAAAGAAAAGGAAAATTGTAAAAGCATGTAGTGCTTTAATTAGGCCTTTGTGTAGCACTTAGTAATGAGGTCATTGCCTCTTTTTCTAGCATCATGTACTAAGGACTTGCTTTCAATCCTTTTCCAGTCTCCTTTTAGCTGTGACTGGAGCCACTGGGCAAATGGTGTTATTACATACTGGCTTAGTGACTCTTCTCCATACCATGCAGTCTGTGGAAAAATTTTGTTAGGAATTTGGTGACTTCTTTTATTTCTGAGGAGCCATTCCAAAGAGGAGAGTTTGTTTCTCTCCCTTGATGCTTCCCACTGTAGCCCTGTTATTCCCTTGGGCAGCCCATCACCTCTCTCTATCTTCTTGCTCTTAGGTGGGTCTGTTGCAATCTGCAAGTAGATGTTGGCAAGGGATGTTTTGTCAACTCCTTGAAAAGATTTGGGATTAAAAATAAAATCACATCCCAAATAAGCATAAAAGGCTGAACTGTCAGCTTCTGTGACTTGAAAAGTTGAAGGGGAGAAAGCAAAACAGTTGAAAGAACAAAATTAGCCTAGCAACTGTGATAACTTTTTATCATCTTACTATGCATTCATTTAAAATTCTAAACAAAATGCTTCCAACTGAAAAATATTACTTATTTTAGGAAATGTTAAAATGTGATATTTCTGAGGATATTTTTTTCAAAATGAAACATTCATATAAAATTTCATATAAAAACAGTGGAAAATTTCAAAGAATTGGCAGCATCCAATAGAAATCTGGGGAGGGTTGTTGGTTTTTTTTTGTAAAAATTCCTTATTAACTGTGTGTGCAGGCACTTAAGAAAAATAACAATCTCTTATCGTCCTTTAGTGAGGAAGCCTCTGCTCTATAATTCAAGTAAAATAATGATACATCAAGGTTCTTTCAAAAACAAGAGCCCCTGTATCTCATACTCAAAACATTGTATCGCATGTATCTCTCTCATTAAAAATAAACTTACGGGCAATCAGAGTTATGATGAAAGTGCAAGAGTTTGCCCATTTTACAATTATTTTACCAGATCTATAAAGCAAAACAGAAACTTTTCTGGAAAATAATGGAGGACAGGTGCTATGCTGGACCTTGTTCTCACCAACAAGGAATGGCTGGTGGGAAATGTCAAGCTCAAGGGCAGCCTCGGCTGCAGTGATCATGAGATGGTGGACTTTGAGATCCCTAGGGCAGCGAGGAGGGTGTGCAGTAAGCTTGCTACCCTGGACTTCAGGAGAGCAGACTTTGGCCTCTTCAGGGATCTGCTTGGTAGAGTTCTGTGGGATAAAGCCCTAGAGGGAAGAGGAGCCCAAGCCAGCTGTGGATATGCAAGGATCACCTCCTCCAAGCTCAGGAGCGATGCATCCCAACAAAGAAGAAGTCAGGCAAAAATGCCAGGAGGCCTCTGTGGATGAACAAGGAAATCCTGGAGAAACTCAAAAAGGAAGCCTACTGAGGGTGGAAGCAAGGACAGGTAGCCAGGGAGGAATACAGAGAAATTGTCCGAGCAGCCAGGGATGAGGTTAGGAAAGCTAAAGCCCTGACAGAATTAAATCTGGCCAGGGATGTCAAAGGCAAGGAGAGAATTTTCTATAGGTATGTCAGTGATAAAAAGATTAGGGAAAATGTGGTCCCTCTCTGGACGGAAATGGGAGACCTGGTCACCTGGGATATGGAGAAGGCTGAGGTACTCAACAACTTTTTTGCCTCAGTCTTCACTAGCAAGTGCTCTAGCCACACCACTCAAGTTGCAGAAGGCAAAGGCAGGGACTGGGAGAATGAAGAACCACCCACTATAGGAGAAGACCAGGTTCAACATCATCTGAAAAGATGCCCCATCCCTGGAAGTGTTCAAGGCCATGTTGGATGGAGCTTTGAGCAACCTAGTCTAGTGGAAGGTGTACTGCCTCCCTGGGGTCCGGGTTAATGATGTAAAGAAGAAACTTCCATCCCTAGTACAGCCCTCAGATTATTATCCCCTTCTGGTCTTTCAGGTAGGCAGTGATGAAGTAGTGAGGAGAAGTCCAAGGGCAACGAAGAGAGATTTCAGGGCCTTGGGACAACCGGTCAAGGGATTGGGAGCACAAGTCATGTTCTTATCTATCCCTCCAGTTGTGGGGAATGATGAGGGCATAAACAGGAAGAGCCAGCAGATCAATGACTAGCTCCAAGCCTCGTGCTACCAGCAGGACTTCGGGTTTTTGACCATGGCTTGATTTACAGGACACCAGGCCTGCTGGTAACAGATGGGGAAAGCCTATCTCGCAGGGGGAAAAGGGTTTGGTAATGTTTGCACACAGAAAAATACACGGATTCTTCTCTTTCTGTCTTCCACACCTACCTGGCCCAAACCATGCCCATTTCAGGCTATCCTGAGCACAGAAGCTGTATTATTCATGCACCAGTACAGGTTGGGGTTGACCTGCTGGAAAGAAGCTCTGCAGAGAGGGACCTGGGAGTCCTGGTGGACAACAGCATGACCATGAGCCAGCAATGTGCCCTTGTGGCCAAGAAGGCCAATGGCATCCTGGGGTGCATCAAGAGGTGTGTGGCAAGCAGGTCGAGGCAGGTTATCCTCCCCCTCTACTCTGCCCTGGTGAGGCCGCACCTGGAGTACTGTGTCCAGTTCTGGGCTCCCCGGTTCAAGAAGGACAGGGAACTGCCGGAAAGGGTACAGCAGAGGGCTACAAAGATGATTAGGGGGCTGGAACATCTTTCTTATGAGGAAAGGGTGAGGGGCTTGGGTCTTTGTAGTCTGGAGAAGAGAAGGCTCAGAGGGCATCTCATCAATGCTTATAAATACTTAAAGGGAGGGTGCCGGGAGGATGGCAGCAGTCTTTTTTCAGTGGTGCCCAGTGATAGGACAAGAGGTAATGGGCACAAACTTGAACATAGGAAGTTCCATCTAAACATGAGGAGGAACCTCATTACTTTGAGGGTGGCGGAGCACTGGAACAGGCTACCCAGAGAGGCGGTGGAGTCTCCGACTCTGGAGACCTTCAAAACCCGCCTGGACGCCATCCTGTGCAACCTGCTCTAGGTGACCGTGCTCTGGCAGGGTGGTTGGACTAGATGATCTCCACATTCCCAGGTAAAAGAAGCATTTTTCTAGATGTGTCACAGAAAATTACAGCTACCACTTTAGAAAAAAGGAAAAAACCCACCTTAATCGCTTTTGAAAACATATGCTAGTTGGGGCTATTCTACCAGTGAAGGCCACCCTAGGTTTGAAGTTTCATTGCATTTAAAAGCACTACAAAGGAAACTTCAAAATACAAAAATAAGAATTGCACTTTGCACCTTTGTCTTGTGCTTTATTACTGTTTTCAATAGAGACCTTAACTTCATTGGACTGACAGTGACCAAAAGCTTTTTCAGTAAACCCCAATTTTTTGCTGCCAATTTGCTGTGACTGCTCAACCATATTTGGCAGGAAGACAGATCTATTATTAAATTCAAAACTGTCATCTGAACAGGCATAAAACATGACATGTTGCAGATAACAGAGGAAACAATACAATGATAAATATGACAAGTGTAAAAGATAAAAGAACGATACATCAAATAGTGAAAATATGCCACAGTAAAGAGAAAGCTTTTCAAAACAGGCATCGATTACTGTAAGATGGCTTCAAATGACAAATTAAATTAAGATGAAGTGATACTCTTGCAACAAGCAGAAGATATGACACACAGATGTGATAGACAGAAAACATAATGAAAGCAAGACAGCAGCGCAATGCAGAAGACAATTAAAATGCATCAGAGATATCTAGTGATTAAGGCTTTTTGATCCCACAAATGAGTATGCATGTATTTAGCTTTCTGAATGGTTTCAGTGATGCTTTTCACATGTGTTCAGTGAGCACATACAAAAATAGCAGAAAATAAAAAGAGATTGAAATGCTTGCCCAAGAAGAAATCTAGAAGTGCTGGTAAGACATTACACCTGGAAGCTTTTTTCTTAGTCAATTCTCTGGGATAAATGAATTCATCAAAACAGTACACTGGCCATTTGAAATCTGGAGTGCTGAGCACAAGTGTCTTTAATCTTCAGCTGAAGTTTTTGTCACAGAAACTCAGTAAAATTCTCAGTATCAGTAAAATTCTTAGGCTTGTATTTAACCCCTTGAACAAAAGTCATTCTTCTAGAACGTTAAAAGTTCAAACGGAGGAGGACGCAGAAGACATATACGGTATGTGTTACAGAAAGCTCATTTGTCACGCCTCACTCAGAAGAGGGGAGGGGGCGACTGTGACTCAGATCCGCAAATCCCCAGCAGTGTGGGCTAAGGTGAGACAACTCTCAAAGTCCATACGCAAACATTTATTGGATTCCCATAGTGATTAATATATGTCTTAAATAGGTCCACGATAATTGGTAGTATACAACAAATTATGGCAAGCGGTAAGGTATGCCTTGCATTACTTGCAACAGATATACAACCGATTGTGGCAAGCGGTACTTAACAACAGATATGCAATGAATTATGGCGAGTGGTAAGGTATACCTTGCATTACTTACTTAACTTTAAGAGAAAACAGAGAGATAGAGAGGGAGAGATCGATCACTGGTCCTGGTTCCAGCGTTGGTCCAGCCAACGCAGGGGGTGGGGGTCGTCTGTGGNTGGCCTCGGCTTGCCTGCCACGCACCAAGGGGGTGGGGGTCGTCTGTGGTTCGTAGGAGCACTCTTCTGTGTATTCCCCAGGAAGAAAGAAATCCCATGTTCCCCCCCTGGGCACTTATCTTCCCTTTTTATGTTCACCGTACCAGTCCAACCCGCTCCACTATTATGGGTTTCGTCAGAGGTTTCCCACCTCCCCAGGTGAGATGGAGCATGATTCGGGCGGGGGCACGGGTGGTATAGTCAACCTTAATATGCATTTTGCGGGTAATGAGGCAAAGTCATTCATCGGACACAATGGCCCCAAAACAGAGAACTAACAAGCTTCACAAGTTCAGCAGACCCATTTTGTTTTCAAAAGGCTTCCTCCCTCCTGTGTTATTCAGACAAGTTTCTCCCGACCTGAGTCACACAAGAGATAAGCAAGTGTTAGCCTTATCAGCTCTTTCAGTGCAAGGCCTGCATCATCCAAACTCCGCCTTGTCCACCCTGCTTGTTTTCAAGGTGCTTTGAGTGTTTGAGACATTCAGGAAGGCTCGGAGGGCCTCCGCCCTCTCCCCTTACCTCTTCCCAGGCTGCTTCTCTCAGTCTTTGTTTCGGGGAGTTTACAAGTCGTCTCTCATTGCGCTTAGTGTTTTCTGAATGGTTGAGAGGCTCACATGTTGGAGGGAACAAGAGGATATGTTATGAGAGAGGAAGTTTTCAAAAAGCGGGTTCAAAAGTTCTTAGTATAGCAAAATCCTAAACCTGACTGCTATTTCCTAATCTTATTTGGGATACAGGCTCCACACTTCTGAAAATCCTGGTGTAGTCCCATGCACAGCTTTAAATCAGTGAGCTCAGTCTCACTGAAAGGAAGTAACTTTTGTATGCTTTTGTGGAGGAGGCTGTGCTCTTGTATTTGGAAAATTTTATTTTATCTAGCACAGATCTGCTTCTTCTTCTATAAGGAGATTCCAGAAGCATTTGCAGCCTGAAGCAGACTTACATACTAATAGAGCAAGGTTTCCCTGTAAACATACTAACTGAAGATATCTAAATAAATGTTTTGTTTGATTATATATTTTATCTTCCATAATAAGGAGGACTACCTGAATATGGATTTCATCTAAAATGGGCAGAAAATTGTGTGGAAGACTACTTTAGTGGCTATGTATTGCTAATAACAGGAGTTTATAGTGATCTTTGCTGTCTTCAGTGGTTGGCTGGTCTGCTCAGAAACTTCGATGCCAAGTCCCTGAAGGCAGGAGATGTCTTTTAACATCTGCATAGTGTATACTTAGCATAATATGTCTGCTTTTTCTCATCCTCTTTCTATATATTACACTTTCAGGGCTTTTTTAAAATACATTGAAAATAAGATACTTAAAATGAAAAGGGGAAGAAGGAACAGTCTTGCTACAGGATTTATGTTGTGAATAACTTGTCATTGAAATTAATGTTTCTGAGCTCCTGTTTTCTCTAAAGATGATAAAGCTATCTTTGATTTTCTTATAATTTGTTTTAGTATATATATCAGAGTCCTTCCTGGCTTTCCCTTTTTTATCAAAGATAAGCACAAAGTCCTGGGGGCAAAGTTGTCCTTTGCCAATAAACCCCTGCAGTGGCTCAAATGGAAGAACCCACAAACCTATTTCAGCTTTATATAACCCTTTTAACTTGCATGAAGACCCAGAATTTGGCCATCCTGAAAATCTGCTTATCAGATTGCTGGACCTGGCCATACATCCTTTCCTAGAGTGTCACACTTCTTTCCCCTTATGCATGGAGAGCAGGTGATTTAGAGCTTCTCAACCAGGCTTCTGTGGCCCACTACAGTATCTCCATAGCTCCAGGCATGCTGGAGAATTGCAGGGGTTGTTATCAGAGTGCTTCTTCTAGCTTAAGAAATTAAACTGCTGTGAGGTCTTGGAATGAATGGAAAGCAATATGACTATCAAAATCCTGCAACTTTCTAGCATAGGTTCAAAGCAATTGGCAAAGACAGATGACAATTAAAGAGATGCTACTGGGTACAGAGACAGCAAATCACAAAAGACATGTTGACACAGCCTATGTTGATACTGCAAGTAAGTCCTACAGGAAGACAGATGTGTAGCTGGTGTCAACTGTCAACAGATGTTTTCCCTTAAGTACAGTGATGGAACGGCATTGCAAGCAGTCATGGCAACCTGCAAGAAAACACGTAACTGCAAGGAAGCATTGATGTCTAAAAATGTTAACAGTAAGAGATGTATAGAGGATGACATCTTTCCTGCACTAGACACAGGAGCCAGGATAGGTACTAGAATAAAGTATCTCATAACAACCCCTTTCTAAATCAGATTCTGATATTTGTTAGGCAGAAAGTAGTTTGTTGCAGGAATAGTGAGATTTTACAGATTTGATATCACTAACATAAAAGCATATTTCTTTTTTCAGCAATGACTATTTACTCTGGCTCCTTCATGACATGGTTAATACTTGATTAATATTATGCTTTTAAATGTCAGCAAAGAAAACCGGCAGAGTTTTACTTCTTAATTAGCTTCTTGCTTTGCATTTGCAAAGATTATATGTCATCTAATGTGTTGGGGTTTGTCTCACCAGAGAAATTGAATGCTTATAAGCAGCATATACTTTTAAGCTGTTCATATCTGGAATAATTGATTCTAAGGGAACTTCCACTGTAACACAGCCAAAACTTCATTTAAAAAAAAAAAACAAACAAAACAACCAACCACTCTTCCAGTTTAAAGCCTTAAGAAAAAGTTATTTTTATTACAAAGAAATTGTGTGAAATATGTGGCCTCATATATAAGCTTTAATATAAGAAGGACATTAATAACATAAAGAGATGGAAGACTGGGAAGAGAAGAGTTATTCCAAAGTGTTACTGTGAAGGAGTGCCGCAAGGGCTGATAGAAGGCTTTTCTTCAAGAATGAAAATGAAGATAAATGATGACAAACTCCAGAGTTTAGTATATGGGAGTATAATAGGAATATAATAATCTAATTTAAACTTGTCCCTCATCCCATATGTGTAAACTTTAATGGACTGTTAGAAACTCAAGACCTTTTATAGCCTCACTAGTAGTACATACATATCTGGTTCTGAATTTGGCTCAGCAAGCCTACATGGAAGGGGATCTAAACTGGTGTAATTTGCATGCTGAGAAGATGGAATGGTTAGAAAACATGCTAGTAATAAAAGGTATATAGAAGTGTGATACCTTATACTGTTATTTGAGTGTTGGTTAAACCACATTATGTAGCTACAGAGTTCGTCAAAGATGTTGAAGATTCTGAGCAAGCTTTAGACTAACCTATGAGACTACCATGAGCAGACCAATTTTCAGGTACAAACCAGAAAAAAGCCAAGAAAGAATCAAATGTTTCATAGATAAATTAATTGCAGCACTCAGATATACTCATTTAAAGAGAACTTGGACATGGCTAAATGAACATTGTTTTCAGCAATGACTGTAGTGGGAACAAAGTCTTGGGATCCTAGTCTTGTATTTCAGTAGTCTTAAGTGTGCCACTGAACAAAACCAATGGCTTTCTGTTTAGCCCTGTGTCTACCAGTGCCATCCTGGACAAAGGTATGTGATCACAGAATCATAGAATCATAGAATAGTTTGGGTTGGAAGGGACCTTTAAAGGCCATTTAGCCAATATTCCTGTAATGAGTAGTTCTAATGATGTGGCACCAACCTCTGAATAGAGATCTTGTTTGAGAGAAGACACCTGCCAGAGAAGAGAGATTGCAGGAGAACTCCTCCCAGCAGAGTTTCAAATCTCTTTAAAAGAACTGTTAGAAATCATATAGATGAACTGAGCTGTAACAAGCCTCCTATAAGCAGTACAGAAATCACGAAGAATAGCCATTTCACATCCATACAGAATCAAATATCTTTGTTGGTATTAAATCATCACATGGAATGGCATGAATAAGTTGGCTCTCTGATAAGCAAAGCTAAAGCTTAGAGCAAAAGAGTTTGATAAAGACATGGGAACTCTTAAGATGAAAACTACAGTTCAAGGGGCAAAGTGCGTTTGATCATAAAGCAAACTAGCAGACATGAAGGAGATAAACAAAAAAAGTTTGTACAACCTAAGCTGAATGTGATTAACTGAGCAGAATATTTGATCCAGGTGGAAAAAGAAACAGGCTATCTGAGAGCTATGGGAAGGTCTCATTTCCTACAGCTGTGATGACATTTTTCTGGCAGTGAACTCACAGAATTTTTTTAATTATTAAAACTTTGTCTTTCCATGGTTTCTTGCCACAAAGCATCCACAACTCTAGAGAGAATTCTTAAATAAAGAAGTAGCTAATTGCACCTCCCATGTGTTTCTTACTCTCCTGTTTCAGAAAAGTTGTATATACAAAACAGCTTGCAATTGGTCTTTTTCCTAGTTCATATAGCTGCCTTGTCATCCTAATACCTGAACAATTTTAATTAAAAAAAAAAAATCAGCAGTAGTTCTACCTCATAGAATCACTAATGCTTTTGCAGAGTGTAAATTTTCTTTGGATTAGATGCTTTTGTTTAGGAAATTCAAATCAAGGAGATGTTTGTGTTATGAGTAATTGTGCAGATCCTTTTCCAAGGTTTCTTTTTTTGAGAGTTACCTAAGAGTTTCTTCTGAAAAAGTGAATGTCACTTGTACCCCCAGAAATCTGGGAACTCCAAATTAAATCTATCAGATACTCTCCAGCATGGTGAGCTGCTAATGGAAAATACCTCTTTCACAACATATTAAGGTTTATTTTGGGAGTGTGGACCAGCAATGGTAACAAAATTATCAGGAATGTTTTTTTCACCTTCTGGCCAGTTCTACTAAAAGTATTCTCTGTGTCCTTGACAGTGAACACTAACTTCACGAAAGCCTAAGGTCTGAAACATAAAAGAATGAAATTTTTCATTAAGTTGTAAAGGGGAACATCACTGGGAATGAAAAAGCAGTGTATACAGTAACTGTGTGTATGTAGTGTTCCTGGGGAAACAGGGCACAATTCTTACATGCTGCTGTGTATCAGAGAAGCACAACTTGTGAACATGAACGCTTGCAGTACTGAAAAGACAGCTTTCAGCTGAACAGGGAAGTAAAACTTTAGCCCATTTCATAACAGAGAAAGTCTTAAAACATGCTGTAGGAACACCTTCAAGTGTCAGGGACTAAAAGGTGAGCTGAAATGTGTTCTTCTATAAGGAAATCTCTCCAATATTATTTTTGAATGGTTGAGGTTGGAAGTCTTGTTGCACATATGAAAATGAACAAGCTGTTTTAAATTAAGTTCAGATAAATTAATGAAGTCACACATTTCTAAGTTTTCTCTTTTTTTCTCCAATTTAAGGAAAATTTTTTGGAAAAAAAAAACTCTTGTCATCCTGACACAGTACCTACCAGTCATTTCGTAAGAATATCAAGTGGTATCAGTTTTTCATCATTTCAGAGGATTTTCATTTTTTTGTCTGGGGTTGGTCAATTGTGCTACTGGAGACTTCACAGACATCAAGACAAGAAGGTGTCCTCCCAGATAAAGAGTTCAAAAAATTGTATTGTATGTATATTAAATACTAAAAAATGCTCTGAAAATGCATTCTGCTAAGAATAATTCTGAAGTTTTAAAACATAATCCAGTACTTGGTTTTGTGAATGTAGAAATGTCTAAAAGATTGAAAATGTGTTAATATATATTTGAGGAAACATTGAAAGATTTGTCTGTCTCCCACCAGCAAATCTTTGACTGAAAAGAAAAAAAAAAAAAAAAAAGCAAAAAAAATCTTCCATTTATATATCAAAAATAATACAAGAACTGCATTTTTCAAACACAGGGGAAAAAAATTTATAAGGGATTTTTTTGTATAATCCTAGAGGATTTTCAAGACTTCTTTTGCAAAAAATATTTTTGATGCCAAAATATGAAGATTGGAGACCATAATTCAGCAGACTTAAAAATCTGGTATGTTCCTTAAAGTAAGGTTTCTAAAGGAAATTGCTGTGGTTTAGAACTCACTCTGAAATCTAGATTTGATCCTTTTAACAAAGGATGGTTTAAATTTCAAAAGTCCTGGAAGTGGAACACATTTGTTTAGAAGACAATTGATGTTTTAGGGTGGTGTTTTCGCATTCTTTTATTTGAATACCTGGCTCAATGGCTGCAGTACATCATTCTGCACTATTGGTCATATTTCCATAATGTTAGGACAATAAATGAGTACATTATTTGCCACCAAAACCACAAAGAGATTGTAATCATTTTTTTTTTTTTAAATAAATCACAATTCATACTTAAATAGGTGGGTACAAGAATCAAGAAAAACAGACTTCTCTCTTCCTCCAGAAGTAGTTACCTTTGCAGTGGTCAAGAGTACAGCACTTGAAAAAGCCACTAAAGCCAAGGGACTTTCTGTCAAATAGGGACTGAAAGCCAGCTCTGTGCTTTGGTCATTAAATGGCATATTTGTGCACCTTACAGGCAATTTAGGTGGATTGTAGCTGTCTTTTGAAGGGTTAGTATCTCCCTAATGCTGGTGCTGATGGAGCCTTTGTATGATAGAGCTTTGATGGGAAGGAATTGAAAGGAGAGCAAGGCATCATTCAGTGAATTCATGCTCTGTTGTACTTTTGGAAGTCAAGTTTTGGCCATCAGGTTCATTGAATACTTTTATAACTTTGGTCTGTAAAACCTGCACAGACTTCTCAAATTGAATAGGCTTTGACATGCAGTTCCTTTTGATAGAGCGTGCTGGTATGAAGACCATCAGAAGAACATGCTGTTAATCATTTCTACTCTAATTTTAGTGATGAACGGGGGAAAAATCTAGATTCCTGAAGAAGATTCACCGCAGAGCTGCAGTACACTGTTTCACATGGCCTTCAGGAAATTAAATCAAGGAAAGTCATCAAGTTCAACATTGTAACTATTTGCCAGAGTTTCAGATTGTGTAACTGTACCTTCTGGCCTGAAGTTTAATTTTTTGGGCTGTATGCACCCAAATGTATAGCATATAATATTCCTTGAAGATAAAAATCTGAATTCTTCCTTTCCTTCTCAAAACATAATGATTTGATATACATTTAGTTATTTTAGGATTTATACAGTACTTATCACTATAAGTACCTGAGGACCTAATACCATAAAAAACCACATTAGATTACATCCAAAACATTGATGGTTTCTTTCCTTCCAACATTGCCTGATCTGACTTGCCATACCTGATCTGGATTCTGATCAAGATGGTGTGACAGCTCGTAGACCTTCCACTGCTCTTTTGTGTAACACCACAGCTAAAGTGTGAGTCACCGGCCACATCATTATTGTTTTACAGTGAATGAGCTGTTTGTTCTTTGCTCATCCTTAGATTGCTTAGAGGGAAAACTAGTGACAAGTTAGGGCTGGACTCCAAGCTGCATGTTGAATTATCTTTGGAAGAAGCTAGAAAGTGATGCAGAAAGTTACATAGTTTTCCATGGTTTGAACAAAATTATGACCTTGACAACAGTAGCTGGGACCTTTTCAGGAAGAAAGCCAGCTTGGGGGAACATAATTAATGTACCTTCACCTTAAGAAGTAGCACTTCCAGCTCCTTCTCACCCTGTTTTTATCAAATTGTCCTGGTTTGAGGTAAAACAGGACCAATTTTGTTCAGTAACTTTACTTTTTAGATAGGCCTCTTCTAACTGCTGAAATTAACAGCATACTGTGCAGAAACTGTTTGCTCTCAGAGTGATAAGACCGATTATTAATATGTTATTAAAGTACTGTAGTTCCTTCTAAACTCATAAGTCTCTCTCTCTCCTGCCTCTCTTTGAAGGGAGGTAGGGGACAGCATCTGTCATTCTGCCTGAGTGGCCAAACCAGCCCAAACCACAACACAAGTGTTGCACTGTCTAGATCAAACCTAGACAATCTACAAGTCCAAATAATGTGTGGTTTGGTCTCTGGAATTTCTGAAAAGTGTTCAGCTCAGTGTTTGTTTCTGGTTTTGTTTACTAAATATCAATACATCTGCCAGCCTTCCCACGTTTTTGTGGATTCTTGTTCACTTTCACGCTAATTTCAGGGACTGCAGTGGCCATGAAATTGTTGCGGACTGCCAGGAGATGCCGATATGCTATGTCCTCCCTGGTGTTGCTCTGAATGACCCAAGGGTTCTTAATCATTTTGACAGTAAGGAACAGCTTAATAAAAGTTCATGGCACTCTGAGAAGCAGCTAAGCAAGCTCAGTTGGTTGATTCCTGTGTCTCTTTTCTAGGCATTAGATGACCGCCCTCATTAACAGTCCCGAAGATGGGTGAATAGAACCATACTCTTGTGTAACGCTACACAGTTCAGCTTCAATTCCGGGTGTTCTGATATAAAAGTTTGCTCTTCTTTGCACCTCAAGCTAATGGTGTGCCAATCGATCTAGTAACATCATCCTTCTGTGGGAAAATCAGAGATTTAATGATTTGCTTGAAAAGTTAGAATGAGTATTTTGTAAAAGTGGGAATATTTTAAAATCATGTGTTTTAGCACAAGTGATAGGTTCTGCATCAATAAAGATGGAGCATTTGGATTTTCAGATTTACTGGTAAACAACATGGGTGAATAGAAGCACTGTTGGGTTGTTTAGCTGTGCATGAGTTTTAGTTTCAACATTGTTTCCTGGAAGGAACTATCAGGAAGGTAAAAATGGATTTTGAGTGCAAAGTTTTGCTGACAATATAATGCAATATACTATAACAGACCAAATTAACAAACTGCGTCAAAAAGGCAAAAAAATTAAGTGAAATCATTTTACCTTATCAATATGAAGCATTTCTTGCAGAACATGTAGATTTGATTAAATCAGCATTTTCTAACAGAAAAGGATTCTACTGGGAGAATTTTTAAGCAGTTTTTCTGTAGACACTGTCCCAAATAAAACAATCTGAAATTTATTTATTTTTTAAAATGTAATAAACATTTCTTATTTTATCCAGTTCACCTGTATATCAATAAGATGTCTATCTGAATATTTGGAAATATTTCTAATTGGAGCAGAATATATATTCTAAAATAACTATTTGCAGATGGTAGACCAGAGAGAAAACGAGTTCTTTGTACTAAATCACTTGAGATGACACTAAATCACTTCAGATGAAACATTCTGGAAACTGCTGGAAAATATTGAAGTGACAAAAATACATGGAGTCAGACAATGTATGCCTTATCTCAGGGCTAGAGTATGAATGGAATAAGCTTTTTTCGTCAAAATCAAATACACATTTACAGATTGTGTTTCTGAAACATACTTAGTAGCAGTGGTGCTCATTTTTAGCAAGCATCTGTAACTCAGCTGTCTTCCAAACAGACATCTTGGCAATCTTACCACCAGCCCAGCCATGAACTTTCTTTTCCCTTCTTTATCTATAAATCTGTTTATGGCTGAGAATATTGCTAGGATTTTTCCTTAGCTTTACTCTGCTTTTGTGAAATCTTTTTTTTGTGAATATCATGCCTTAATCTTTTCTTGTCCATCTCTATAATTCTCTCTTTTATGGCTTTTTAAACTCCAAGGTTGAAAATCTGTCCCTCGGAAATAAATTGGAGTTTTGCCATTGACCTCAATGGAGCTAGGACTCTAGCCTTTTTTTTCTGTAAATTATGTTGTCCTCAATGCTGAGAACACCTCCTTGATGATACTACCATTGTCAGAGTTTGCTTTTCACTTTGCCATGGAAGCTACTGCCGTTATGATAGAGAAGGAAGATATTGCTCCATTTTGTTTAAAAAGCATTGAGCACATATTTCCCATGTTTCATTGAACACACCACAGCCCACTTTTTTAGCTCTTATGCTTGTTTATTTCAGTGCCATTGCCTGCTGTGGGAAAAAAATAGATATCTGTCATGAATAAAACCGTGAATCCATATGCAAATGCAACAGAGGATGAAAATAATCATCAACTGCTTTGTTTGGTTGCAGTCTATTTCTTTTAGTGAATATTCAAGAAGTAAAGACATTTGTTCAATCTCTCTGTATCTTTAGTATAAATTTTGGTGAAAATGCCTTTAAAGACCACATATTAGATACTTCAGGCTTGGTAGTTTGCATGACTTACATGAAACATAAAGAATGGATTTCCTGATGGAAGTTAGTAAATTAATCCCATACATATTTGCATATAATTTCTAGTCCTGTATTTTTAAGGGTATGCCTTCTAACCATAAGCAGGAATATTTGTCTTGAGGTACCAAGAGGAACAAAAATCCACCTGGAATTAATATTGCACTGAATTTCTTCGGCAGCATACCCCGCCTTGCCAAGGGGGAAAATTGTAGTCTCTACAGTATTTCCTTTGTAGAAAAGATCCTAGTGTATATTTGGGGGGAGGAGAACTGAAGAAACGAGAGATGACAGGACTTGCATTAAATATACCACTTAAAAAAAAAAAAAAATTAGCCTCATGATGAATGAAAAGATTTGCCCTCACTTAGAGCCCTTCACCAATGAACTTGTTATCAAACGAGCAAGTCTGAGAAATAGTTTCATTGTTATTTCTTTTTTTTTTTAAACTTAATATAATCCATCTGTTCAAGCTAGCAATATCAGGACACTCTCCTGCCCTGATTAGATAGAATTCCAATTGTTAAATGTATGAAGTGTGTGTTTTATCAGCTCATTATTTATAAAACCATAAGATTTGTCAATGAAAAAGCCAAGCCTGAGCCCCAGTGAAAAAAGTACTTCTAGCAAATTTAAGGTGTGAGAAAACACATGGCTATTTCAACTCTGCAAGCCAACTAAACCATTATGAAATAATCGGGTTTCTTTGTACAAATTGTATATATGTTTTCTCTCTTGTTTTGGGGAAAATCTCTGCTTTAAAGTTGAGGTTTGGTACAAGAAGTACATTATGTATTTCTTATAGAGTATAGTTCCATAGATATGTAATTTTCAAAGATATAAATCCCATACCAGAACCAATGAAGTATTCAGTCCAAGAAAATTGCAGCAACTTATAGCTTTGATGAGCCTTAACAGTGAATAAGTGAGCAGTCAGTTCCCTATTTGCACCAGTTTAAAGGCAAGAATAAAAAATTTAAGCTTAATTATGTGTTCGTGAAAGACAATGCCTAGCTTTCCTTAGCAAGCATTGATTTTATTTATAAATTAATACAAGAAGCAGAAAAGTCCTGATGATGGTCTGACTCCTGAACTGAGGTGTAAGGAGGAATGTAAAAAGCTACCTTGTGCTGTGTAAAACTATGCTATGACCTCTGATGGAGATTTCTAAATGAAGATTTTTTTAAATACTCCCCCGAATCCCAAAACCCTTAAGAAATATTATAATTTGTTTATCTTTTTATGTCTGTAAGATACTTCTGAGATCACTTTACTGTCAGAAGTCAGTAGGAGTAAAAACCAGCAGGTGTGAGATAGTCATAAATAATGCATCAAAACACAAATGTGCCTCCAGTGTGTCACTTGCCACTTATCTTGACTCACTGCCACGTTCATGTGGAGATAGATCTTGGAGCTATGTAAACATGGGTCATAGCCTACTTACAAAAAATTGCAAAGAATTTTTTCCCACATGGATATGAATAATGTAGTTAAAAAAATTATTTTTATTTCATTGTTATCATTATATCTTTTTTTTTTTTTGCAATGGTCTATTTTAGTGAGCTGAAACCACTTTGAGAAGATGAAATGCATTAAATCCACACTGTCTCTTGATCCCGTGCTGTGCTGTATGCAAAGCAAGTTTTGCCAGTCCAGGTAGCCCACAATCTAGGGACTGTTAGATTTGTTAATTACTGTTAATGATTGGTACAGTTTTGTTTCTCCACACTTGACATACCCATTGATTGGCAGCACAATGAAAGTATATTCAAGGACTGAAATACAGCCAGAATAAATAATGGTATGATGCAGTTTCTTGTTAGGGTACACCTGAGAAAGGTCTTGTTTTCTACTCAGCAATGTAATATAACAACTTCCAAGAAGTCTTTGGAGAATTTTCCTCCAGTGCTTTTACAACTGGGCTCAAATGATAACCATGTTACAAGAAGGGTTTTTCCCTTTGCTGCTTGAATACCCAGCATAGCACGTGCTCACTAACATGCACACATATAACACTAAGATCTAGTCCAAAATTTAATGAAGTTGATGAGAACATTTAATTTGACTTCAAAGAAATTTTTTTTTGATGTATTTGAGGAAGGACAATTTTGTTCTTTCCTTGTCTTCCTGCAAGATAAAGGAAGAGCCAGCAGATCAATACCTGGCTCCAAGCTTGGTGTCACCGGCAAAATTTTGGGTTTTTGGATCACGGGTCGGTTTACACGACAGCAGACCTGCTGGCAACAGATGCGGTACACCTGTCTCAAAGGGGGAAAAGGATCTTTGCACAGGAGTTAGGCTCATTGAAAGAGTTTTAAACTAAATTTGAAGAAGGAAAGGGATAAAACCAGGTACACTAGAGATAAGCTTTGGGGTGGCACACCAAAGTTTGAGGGACAGTGTGCTAGTGAGGTCCTTCAGTCTGCTGCCTCAGTGGGGCAGGGAATGGAGATCCATGCAGCAGCAAAGACACGGGGGTCATTGATATGTTAGAAACCATGGAAGTGCCTGAGAATGGTCACGTAGGAATTAGGGCCTCTCCCTCAAAAACGTGGCAGGATCAATAGCCCAACTGAAGTGCTCCCACACCAATACATGCAGCATGGGCAACAAACAGGAGTTTGAAGCCCTTGTGCAGCAGGAAAATTATGATATAGTTGCCATCATGGACACATGGTGGGATGACTCGCACAACTGGCGTGCCGCGATAGATGTCTATAAAGCCTTCAGAAACGATAGGCAAGGAAGGAGAGGCAGTAGGGTAGCCCCGTATGTTAGGGAGTATGTTGATTTTCTGGAGCTTAATGATGGTGACAATAGGAATGAGTGTTTTTGGGTAAGAATCAGGCCAACAAGACAGATATTATGATGGGAGTCTGTTACAGACCACCCAACCAGGATGAAGAGGCAGATGAAATATTCTACAAGCAGCTAGGAGAAATCTCAAGATCACTAACCCTTGTTCTCATGGAGGACTTCAACTTACCAGATGTCTACCTAAAATACAATATAACGGAGAGGTTCCAATACAGTCTAGGAGGTTCCTGGAATGTGTGGAAGATAACTTCCTGACACAGCTGATGAGTGAACCAACTAAGGAAGGCACCCCCCTAGACCTGTTTTTTGTGAACAGAGAAGGATTTGTGGGTGATGTGATGGGCAGAGGCTGTCTTGGGCATAGTGATCATGAAATGACAGTTTTTGATTCTTGGAGATGTAAAGAGAGGGATCAGCAGAACTGCTACCTTGGCCTTCCAGAGGGCCTATTTAGGGGCCTGGTTGACAGTCTCTTGGGAGGCAGTCGTGAAGGACAAAGGAGTCCAGCAAGGCTGGACATTCTTCAAGAAAAAAAATTTAAAGGCGCAGAAGCAGTGCTGAAAGGTGAGCTGGTGGGGAAGAAGACCAGCCTGGCTGTACAGAGAGGCTGGAACTCAGGATAAAAAGGAGAGTTTATAACCTTTGGAAGAAGGGACAAACAACTCAAGAGGACTACAAAAATGTCGTGAAGTTATGCAGAGAGAAAATTAGAACGGCCAAAGCCCAACTCGTACTTAATCTGGCTACTCCTGTAAAAGACATTATATGGGTACAGTGAAGAGTAAAGTCAGGACCCTGAATTTTGGGAAAGCAAAATTCCAGCTCTTCAAGCAGTTAGTCAATAGAACCCCTGGGAAACTGCCCTCAGGGACAAGCGAGCAGAATAGAGCAGGCAGACCTTTAAGGATACTTTCCTTAGAGTGCAAGAGCTTTTGATCCCCAGGTGTAAAAACTCAGGAAAGGAGGGCAAGAGACTGGCATGGCTGAGTTGAGACCTGCTAATCAAACCAAAGAGCAAGAAGGAAATGCCCAGGGAGTGGAAGCAGGGACAGGTATCCTGGGAAGAGTATAAGGACGGTGCCTGGTTGTGTAGGGATGAGGTCAGGAAGGCCAAAGCGCCGCTTGAGCTGAACCATGCAAGGGTCGCAAACAATAAGAAAAGCCCTTCTACAGGTATGTCAACCAGAAAAGGAAGGTGAAAGAAAGTGTACTCCCCCGGTAGGCAAGACTAGCGAACTGGTAACAACGAACAAGGAGAAAGCTGGGGTACTCTTCACTGGCAACCTCTCTTCCCACACCTCTCAAGTGGATGGACGACAAGGCAGGGACTGGGGGAGCAAAGTCCCTCCCACTGTAACAGAAGACCAGGTTCATGACCACCTGAGGAACCTGAACACACAGAAGCCTACGGGACCTGATGAGATGAATCCAAGAGTCCTGAGGTGTTGCGACGGAGGGAAAACATGCACACTCAATATGAGTGATCAGCAAGCTTTGTTTATTAAGTGATACATTTGTCTTTTATGCTTTGTTATAATTAGCTCATGCATATTGCAAAACGGGAGCTCCTAATTGGCTTATTTCCTAGTGTGTCAAGCTGAGTTGTATGGTTGACACGCGTGAGGGATGGGATGCCATCCAGAAGGACCTGGATGGGCTCGAGAAGTGGGCCCGTGTGAACCTCATGAGCTTCAACAAGGCCAAGTGCAGGGTCCTGCACCTGGGTTGGGGCAATCCCATGCACAAATACAGGTTGGGTGGAGAAAGGATTGAGAGCAGCCCTGAGGAGAGGGACTTGCGGGTGTTGGTAGATGAGAAGCACCGGCAACACGCACTTGCAGCCCAGAAGACCAACCGTATCCTGGGCTGCATCAAAATAAGTGTGGCCAGCAGATTGAGGGAGGTGATTGTGCCCCTCTACTCTGCTCTTGTGAGACCCCACCTGGAGTACTGCGTCCAGCGCCGGAGTCCTCAGCACAGGAAATACATGGACCTGTTGGAGCAGGTGCAGATGAGGGCCACAAAAATGATCAGAGGACTGGAACACTTGTGCTATGAGGACAGGCTGAGAGAGTTGGGGTTGTTCAGCCTGGAGAAGAGAAGGCTCCAGGGAGACATTTCAGTACTTAAACGGGGCCTACAGGAGTGATGGCGACAAACTTTTTAGCAGGGCCTGTTGCAACAGGACAAGAGGTAATGGCTTCAAACTGGAAGAGGGTACATTTAGACTAGATATAAGGAAGAAATTTTTTATGCTAAGGGTGGTGAAACACTGGAACAGGTTTCCCAGAGATGTTGTACATGCCCCATCCCTAGAAACATTTGAGGTCAGGTTAGACAGGGTTCTGAGCAACCTGGTCTAGTTGAAGATGTTCCTGCTCTTTTGTTGTGGTTTGGGCCAGATTGGCGCAATCAGGTGGAATGACAGATGGTCTCTCTCTCCTGCTCTGCTTCAAAGGGAGCCAGGAGAGATGGAAAAAAAGAGAGCCTTAAGAGTTTAGAAGGAACTGAAGTACTTTAATGAAATATTAATAATAAAATAAAAAGAAAATAATGAAATATATACAAAACCATATCAAGCTCGCAGGATGACAATCACATCACCAGCAGGCACTGGGGAAGTCCCAGGCTGGACTCAGTGACGGATGGGAACTGGATTCCAGATCTGGATTCAGGATCGGGATCAAAGGCAGACACAGAGACAGAGTCCTCCTTGGACGCCGGCCATTGAAGAAAGAGAGCTGACCCTTTGATCCCTCAGCTTTTATACTGAGCAGGAGGCAGATGGGATGGAATACCCTGTTGGTCAGTTTTGGGTCACCTGTCCTGTCTGCTCCTCCCCGCAGGTGTGACCCCTCTACACTTTTCCGCTTCCGACCCTCCAATGGGGCAAATAACAAAGTTGGCTGGCCTTTGTTGTTATAGCAATAAGGATAAGCAAGAGCCTCTCTGCATACCGTTCCTTGGCATCAACTATAAACATGGGTCTTATCACTCTGAGAGTGAACAGTTTTCTGCACAACATGCTGTTAATTTCAGTAGTTAGAAGAGGCCTAGCTAAAAACTAAAGTTACTGAATAAAATTGGTCCTGTTTTACCTCAAAGCAGGACACATGAGGAGGGAGATGAGCTGGACGATTTAGCAGCTATATATCAAGAACAAACATCAGTTCTTCCCCAAAGTAACCACATCCACCTCTACTTCTGCTCTACTACTATAGTGGCAGTAGTTGTGTTTAGCCTTTCTTTCCAGGGTTCTTCTCTTCACTCTTTCTTCCACTGCCACACCTTCCCTAGCAGGTGAACTCAACACCCAGCTGCTTAATCCTGAGGCTGAGAAGTGACATGTCTTCTATACCACGTGCAGGACCAAGGACCATGCTGGTTCATAAGGACCATCATAGTTGATGGAAGGTGTGCACCACTGCGGGGTACAGCTGCATGCCAAGCCCAACTGTCTTGGAGGAAGTGTGTGTGAAAGTCCTTGATGCCAACAGACATTGTTAAATACTGAAAGTAGATATGTAGTTTTACACTTGAATAACCTGGTAACAAAAAAGGTGGAAGGCAAACACATTCTCTGTGAATAAGAAAGAGAATGACATGTTTCCTTAAGTCATAGTAAATATATACTTCTAGTTGATTGAGTGTCATCATCACTACTTTGACTCTATTTTGAATATCAGAGTACATTTGCAATTATAGATCTGGAATGTTTGTCCACATTTGCAGGAAAAGTTGAGTAGACAATTTTCATGTGGTGTCTCTGTGCTTCTGTATGTGGTCAAACATGGAAAAACACAACTGAGGGTCATTTATGAAAGTATTTTATCACTTCAAAGTGCTGCACAGAGGAACTGAGAGAAAGGAGAGGAAAATAGCGAGACAAAAATGAGGTCCAGTGGTCTGGGGGAGTTTGTTTGTTTTTTGTTTTGCTTTTACTAATTAATCTCCCACTGGATTTTATTTCAAGAGAAAGGCTGTTCAAATATAGCTGCTTACCACTTACAACTTATCTGTCATCTGCTGAAAGTTTGTACATTGCCATTCTCCATGCTTTCGTCAGGCTGAGGGACAGCACTGTGCTTCCCAGGAGTGAGGTATTGCAAAGAGAAAGAGGCATAGATTGATCACAGCCCCCGTCCTTTCAACCACTCATATGTATCATAAAAGGGAAATCTCTGACCTCTGGAAAGAACTGTCTTTTCTATCACGGGAACAAAGAAGCAAGCACTCTCATCCTTGTCCCATAAGATGAATAAAAAATTGGGGAGGTGAAATCACACTGCATTTTGCACCTTAGGAAGCCAATGAGAAATATTGTGTTTGATTTCACTAAGCAAGAACCTCTTCAGGTGTAAACTGATACAGGTCATTGAAGTTAAACTGATGTGCCGTAGTAAAGAATCTGGTGTGGAGTGATAATGGACCAGAAACACTTTAGAGTAGCGTCTCTCCCTCACAGTTGATGACTACCAGAGGAAATACATACATTGACTCAGCAGCACAGGTTTTCAAGCTTAAGAATTTATGCTCCACTCTCACTGTTTTTTCAAAATCTGTGGATCTCAAATGGCGCCACAGAAATCATTTGAAGAATTGGAGTATTTAGTTGGATTATCCCTGCATGTTGAATAAATGGTCAGTCTTGCTGCTTAATGGCATTGACAGAGCTTCAAAGATAGAAGAGAACATAACAGTAACTGGTGAAGAATCAGGAGCAAGGATTACTCTTTTACTAGTAAGAAACATAAAACAAAGCCTGAAATGTACAATACAACACAAACTACATAATGAGCACAAGGCTGTAAAGGCAAAGAGAGAGATCACTTTTAAAAAGCTTATTTAAGAGCTTATTTCAATTTTGTTCAGAATGTATTTGAATAGAACAAAGATTTATATTTGTTGTAAAAGAGAGCAGGAAGCATTTCCAAGATGCTTAGCCATAAAATATCTTTACAGGGAGTATGTAAGATATTCACAAAGGTGAGTGCTAGTGTGGCTTTGGGCATTACAATTAAAACAGGCCATGGAAACTGAATCTCTTAGAGATCTTGGAAAATATAGTTTCACTGTGCTTTACAGGTGAAAGGATTACTTTCCAGCTCATAAGTAGGAATATGAAGGTTCAGCTACAGTTTTGATAAAGTATCAAATCCATAAGAAAACAAAACTCCAGATATCTCCAAAGCACCCATCCATCCTGGCCCATTAGATGATGGTGCTTTTCACACACAAGTTGGTGAGCCGGAAGAGCTTTTCCGTGCTCACTATATTCATATGAGGAACAAGGAATTCCTTCTGGAGTGATACATTGAAGCTGAGGCCAGACACCTGAAGATATGGAAGCCCTAAATCATCCGTTTTTTCACATTAAGTCAACTGAAATCTTAAATGTCCTAAATCAACCTGCTTTGAATGGAGAACTTGACAATGGATTTAGGGACTTTTAGACACATACTAAAAACTTGACCAGTTATTTAGGAATTAAGTTAGCTGGAAAATCATATGTGATTCTCAAGGCCCTGAGGGACCCTGTTCTACTTAAATTCGTAGCCCTGAACCTTTTCCTAGTGGTCAGAACAAGCACCTACAGGAAAAAAATATAGAAGATCCTTACAGATTATTAACCCAAAGAAGGCACTGAATTATAGCACTTTAAGGTATTGGCAACTGTGAACAGTCTCTCACAGTCAGTGAAACATAGTGAAATATTTCCTTTCCGGTTGGGTCATCACAAACCAAAATATTTCAGAGTGGTTTTTGTAGGTCAGTGCTGGTTCATACTAGTTGACGCAGGTCCCAGTTACTGAAGGGCATCATGGACATGAGGTAGTCCCATCTCTCAACCTCTCTCATAGCATGTGACTTTCTGTTTACTGTCTGATGTGTTTGATACTTAGCAAGGTCAGGAACTGTTTCTGCTTCATAATCACATGGCAGTGGCAGGAATGACGTCTTTTCCCTTGTGGAAGAGGAGGAAGCAGAGGCTGATTTTCCACATGTGCCTTTCCGTGAATGGATAGCAAGCACAAGTGAATAGCTTTTTCATTCCTCCCCCTTTTATGTATACTTTTTCCTGTGTATCTCCTGGGAAGACAGAACCTGTGAAAATTAATGGAACCGAATTCAAAACATAGCTAGCTCCTCCTTTTCCCATATCAATGCTTGGTACCACAATGTGGTACCACAGTGGGGGCTCTTTCATAAAAAAAAGGATCTTTCCTCCATCCATTCATATCTTCAGTGTGTTTTCCAAGTATTTTCATCCAAACGGGGTGTAGGACTGAAATTCTGCTGAGTTTCTAACATTGTCTCCTCTTACTGACATTTCATGAACGTCAAAAAGAATTCTTTGCCTCTTTGCTTTTGAAAAAGCTGGACTCAGTCTCTTTTCAAAAAATCACACCGCCAAATTTATTGTCTAAAGATTTGAAAGAAAAGTGGGTTCTAATAACGCACTGAGAGCTCAATATCTAATCAAGGTGGGGAAGCTGAATGATCCATTAATAAAATCTTCTATTTTGCATTACTTCGATCAAAACAAGCCATTTAAACTGACAGCTGATGCTGTCACCCATCTTGCTTTGTATCAGTAGCTCTAAGCTTCCTGTCATGCCTGCCTGAGCAGCCCTGGGTACAGAGGACATGAACACACAGTACTGGGTTGTCTCCCAATCCTCTTCTATATCATACAGGCAGTAAATTGGCTAGCAGACTGATTGTTGACTAAAAATTGTTCAGTGATGATAATTTTTATTTTACCTTTTTGTTTTTTTCCACCTTTGTTAATTTTTCCTTTGCATTCCTCTCCACTATTAAAGGAAAAAAATACCCCACTATGCTTGTGCACTGATGCTTTGACTAGACAGTATTTCTGTGTATCCTCTTTGGTCTTATATCTGCAAATGTGAATACTACTGGTATAGTGTCCACTACAATTGGCTGATAGCAATGAGAAGGAGCTGCATACACTTACGGAGTTTGCAGGCATTATAGAATCCATCAGCTGCGGGATGCTACTAGCAGGGACTCCATGAAGCAGTAGTTGGTGTCTGGGTTAATGGAAGCCTTTGCTATGGCAGATGTACTCCTGGATGCACTGAACCCATCTCTAACTTGTTCTCTAGCAACCTCTCTGAGGCTGGCCAGCAGATAAAATGCAATTTGATTTCCTCTGCCTAATGAATGCTGAAGTAAATTCTACAAACTCAGTTTGATTTGACTTACAACAGAGAATCATTATGTGATTTTTAATGGGAGTTCCTGTGCACAGATTTTGTGTAGGAGTCCTGACTAAAAAAGGTTTATTTTCCTGTACTATGCACTCTTCTGTTACATGTGAGTGCTTCCTTTGGCTGTACTGGATTTCTAACAAATTTATTTCCAAACTCTAAATGACAAGTGCAAAAAACTTAGGGGTCACTTTTTTCCAAAGGAGTTGCAATCTGGATTAGTCTCCACAATCTCAGATAAAGACATTAAATAGGGCTATGCATGCATAGAAAGCACAGTTGCCACTTCGCATATTCAGAGCAAGTGCTTACTATTCTGGAGTCATAAAAGAAGCAAGGTTATTTTTCAGATATAAATCATGGAAACTCTCTTGTATACATAGCCTTTTAAACAATTCTCAGATACGCACTTTGGATGAAATTTGCAAAGGCACAAAATGCCTACTGAAAGGTATTAGGAATTTGACATCCAGGTACTTCTAAACACTTTTAAAAAGCCATTCCTTTTTTCTTCCCACAATTTAGTCCCAAGTAACCATTGGTTTAGACGAATGGTCATTCTGAAAAGAGATACAGGAATGTGGGATTAGGTCCCCAGCAGCAGGAGGTTAAAAAAGAGACAAATTCTGCAGGTGGCTTACTAGGGTAATAAATTCAGTATACATGGAAAAAAGATGGTGGCTATTTTGAAGAGATGTTTTCTAACGGGCAGTAGTAAGGGGAAAAAATCTTATATTCTCTGCTGCTCTCAGCAGTCTTTTGTGGCATTTTTTTTAAATTTCAGGTAATCAGGTAGAAGCAGACTTTTATAACTAGTAATAAGGTTGAATAAAAAAAAGAGCTACAATACACTTTTGTGACTCAGCACACTAATATTTAATAAAAATAATGGGGTGGATAATAAGATTTTTTAGCCAGGCCCTACAGCAGGGTTTTATTTTCTTTTGGGGGGGCTGTATTTTGTGTATGATGTATTACTTTCCTCCTAACATATAATCTTTATACTCCTCTAATTCCTGCAAAATACAAGTTTTTATGGCCTGTGGAGCTTTAAGTGCTTCTGAATCTTTCTACATATTATAAGGTCTAGAGGGTAGTATTGTGTATAATCTATTTCTGCTTAGATTATAGTGATTGCTAAACAGTATTGAGTGTAGAGATTGCTGGTTGGAGACTCAACACAGTCAGTCTGGATGGCTCAGGATTCAACGTTGATGAACTGCCTCAGTTCAGTTGAAAAAAATGATAAATAAAGGATAATTGGTTAAGTTTTTAAGATAGTGCTATGCAGGATGTCGGTTTAAATAATCCACTGGAATTTAGCATCTGTCTGTCTGATAAGTCCAGGTTGATGCAAAAATGCAAAAAGAGACTTTCCTTTCAATGTTTTATTGTAAGAGTGAATAATTCTACAGGCAGACTTTTGAAAGACATCAGCATCTTAGCTGGGGGACTCGTGCAGCTTAGAGCAGGCAGTCATAATTCTGAAGTTTATAATGAACACAGACAGGCATTAGCTAGAAGCAAGTATTGTTTCATCCATTTTGCAAGTGGGAAACCAAGGCATGGAAAAAACAGTATACTTTAATAGTATATGTAATACTATACTACAGTGCTACAGTACCATACTGCACTATAATGCTAGAACTATGCACTGTAATTCATAGTATAAAATGAAATTATTCCAGTTTCTTTTTTTCCAAATTTAGGAACTCTGTCAAAAAATGCAGCAAAGTTTGTCTCTTTTTAAAAACAATTTGTGTGGTTGTCAGTGCTGATATCCTCTAGGTCTACTGTGATTTGATTCCTTCAGTACAAGTGCCATTAACGTACTGAGGACAGAACTCATAATTATGAGATGATAATTGCTATGCTTTTTCTTCTCTATTCTTTATTGTTGTTTGTAAGTCTTGGAATATTTAGAAGGCACAGAAAAGACAAGCCATGACATTAAGTGTAATTGTAATATAAATATGCAACTTTTTTGTTGTGAGTTCATGCGTATATGACCAAAAATAAGAGAACGACAAACCTATTTCAATCTGAGATGTAGGGATGAACAGTTTATGATCCTATTTTGGTAGTCTTTTACCTTCTTTTTTTGAAGGAATCAAAAAAATAAATTAAAAAAAAAGCTCAACGCTTCATAAACTCTGTACAGACTTGCATTTGAAGGGAAAGTTAACTACCTGAAACAAAATGACAACTGTATTGGTCACACTTTTACATTCTGTATACAAGCAGGGAGAAAAAGACATTATTTGCTAGGTTTACAATTGAAATTAATGACGTGCTATAAACCAAAATGCCTGCTTCAGGATGAGAAGTGGTAGGTTATAATCTATTTTTTTGTGTGTATGTAGATTATAATGAATCCATTAGATTACTTTTATATTCATGTTAATAATGGTTTCTCTGCTTTCCTCAGCATTTTAAACTTGCTGAATAGATTCAGTACCTTGAGCACAGCAAATACTAAATCCTGAGGAAGGAGGAATCAACATTTTGCTTCCCATTTAATTGAAAATAAAACAAAAGCTTAGAGATCATAACTCTGGGGGTACCCTTGTAAAATCCTGAAGCAGATCAAACCAAGTGTGGCCAGCAGGTCAAGGGAGGTGATTCTGCCCCTCTACTTTGCTCCNTCATTTAGGACTTGTATGTCCAGGAAGCTACCATGCAAGCAGTTCAGTGAATTTGCAGCGTGTTTGCTGCTTCCTACTATCTTTCTCTGGACACAGTCTTGGGTCACAGTAAGTCTGAAGTTTCTCACTATTTCCAAGACAAGTTTGATTGCATACACATGGTGAAGGCAAGGCAGGTAGTGTACTAGCAATCCTCATTCTATTTCACTGTGAACTGACTGATCACTAGTTGTGAATATCTTTTAGCAAACTTTCTATAAATTATCATTTGGTTTCATTAATGGGTGATACTGGGTGCTTTATCCTGGTTTTCAAATTAAAAAATTACAATAATTGAAATAATCTTTAAAAGGTCCCAAAATAATAAACAGGCCTTGGCCTTCCCTCAGTTATAGGACATTTAGAGTATGTTTTCAATTTTTCTTGGACAATATTACAGAATCGCAGAAGAGTGGAGCTTGGAAGGGATCTCTGGAGATCATCTCCAGTCCAACCTCCCTGCTCAAGCAGGATCAGCTAAAGTCGTTTGCTCAGGACCAGATCCAGCTGGGTTTTTAATACCTCCAAGTAGGGAAAATCCACAACCTCTCTGGGCAAACGGTGCCAGTATGTGGTCACCCTCACAGTTAAAAATGTTTTCTTATGTTCGGGTGGAATTTCACGTAGTTAAGTTTGTTTCTTGTCCTGTCACTACATGTCCCTGACAAGAGGCCAGCTCCATTTTTTCAGCCATATATTTATATATACTACATATATGTATACTTGGGTCAGCCATATACTACTGTGATTCTAGGTTCAGCTCTGTTAGCTACCACTTTGAAAGATGATTATTACCTGTCTATTAAAGGTCAGGATGAGACACTGCAGTAGAGAGTGAGCGTCAAAGCTGTTAGTCCTCCAGCAGCAGTCTACAACCCTAGAACCTGAGATCACGCAGGGGCCAGATGCTTCAAAAAGTTCTAGGACGGGAGTCTGCTGTCCTCCTTCAATCCATCCCTGCTAAAGTCAGTATGTGTAGAAGAGAACACTTCACTGAAAATTATCTTGAAGGGTTTTTTTTTTTTAAAGCTGTGGTGCTAGCTTCTGCAACACTTCATCATGCTCTTTCATACAAAGAGCTAGTTAATGTCAGTGACCAAAAGAGAGATTAGTGCATTACTTCAGAGATGCTTAAGAACTTTGCTGCTTCTTCCACCATTGCACCTCTCTCATGCTCCCCTTAAAGAACTTTGGTAGCGCTTTCTGCCTCTAGGTTGTTACGGTTTTCTAGCTAAGCTGAGGATAAAAGCTAGTACCTCATAGTCCTTAGGGCTGTAGCACAAGGGTTGGGATTTATCATCTACCAATACCTACGTCAGAGGTACTTGTATTGACTGCTTTTGAAGTTGGTGGAGAGAACAATTCTTGAGCCCTATTGATCCGACTTCTTTTAGGCGTCTATTTTGAGATAGGATCCATGTCATCCTGGAAGTACCTGTTTCTCTCTGTAAAAGAAAGGTGTAGATAACTATTTCAGAGGTAGAGAGTTATTTCAGATGTAGCCATATGAAACAGGCATTTCATATGAGGCAGATGAATCCTGGCCAAAGTTTTCTGCTATGAAGTTGAAGTGGTAACGCTAGTAAAGGAGGAGCACTATGAACTCATTTGACGTCCATGCAGAATGAAGTCAATGTATGTAACAGCTGTCCAAAGAGTGTGCCAGCAAGAATCACCAAAGGTTATACCACATCTTTTTCATTTAATCTCAGAACAAGCACTGCAGAAAGTGGAATTAACAGCTATGAGCTGCTTCCACATATCTCCAAAGAGATAATGAACTACATAACACAAAAATTTGTGCTTAAAAATGCATATATATGTTTCTCCACTCCTGGGCCAGCCACATGACATTTGGATGCTTTGAATTCCAGTGGCTGCAAAGAAAATTGTGCTATAACACAGAAAATGCCTGCTGCTCCTAGTATGCCTGTAACATCATCTAAGTGGAAGTGGGTGCCAGAGGAATACCTATAATGAGCACACCTAGCAGGTATATAGCAGACCTCACCTCACACACCTGCATGCTTACCTGTTGGGCTGAATGAGGCACTGCTGCTTAATTGAAACATTTTGACACTAAGGTAAATTTTTGTGAAGATGCTGGTTCTTGTTTTAACTTGCTGGTTCTTGTTTTAACTGTTATGGTAGGACACTTGTCTGCTACCATATTTAGTCCAATTGGAGTGCATACAAGGCAAATGTGTGCTTATGAGTGCTTTTCTGTCACAGATGCCAAAACCCTCCCTAACTGAAGGACTTTCAACTGTTCAACGTCTTGGCACACCAACTGGGTGCACCATGATGCCAGCCTGCTTTAATCTGCACAAGGTCCTGTTGAGGTCATTTGGACTTGTTAAGAAAAACTGTGCATTGTCTGCATTCTCACTTTTCTTCATTTGATTATAGCACACCATAGCACCTGGGCAACCATAAAAGTCATACCAACTAATAAAAACTCAGGCATGATTTATCCATAATACACACACTCAACCTGTATCAGGTAGATATCAGAAAATAATCATTTCTCATTCATAACTCATCACTGTAAAGGATTTAATACCTGTTGCTTCAGTGGGATTAGAGTTGCTTTTCTGCACCAGAAGCTCATGTATTAAGTAAAATGAAAAAAGATAGAACGCCTTCAGCTGTAAAATAGTTGGAAATCAATGAAAACAGGACAGTGCAGTGTCATACATGGCAAAGAGAAGGAAGCTTTTTGTTTGTAGCATCTGAAATTTTAACAACTCCCAACACAGTATTACAGAAGGCTAACTGGCACTCCTATGTAATTGCTGTACCAAATTATGCCTAAAAGATAAATGGATCCTGCTATCACTTGTTAATGCCCATAGTGCTAGAGAGTTTAAGTATTAATATATGGGAATTAAAAACAATATTTTTGTTCTACTTGGTCCTACCATCTGTCTCCTGCTCCTGATCATATAAGTAGAATGATATTGAAAAGCACAGTAGCATGATCTTAAATAATCTTTTTTTCCATCTTCTGCAGCTCTCTTTCTTTCAGTACACAACACTTACGTTTTCTACTAGCAGACACTGGAATAATTTTTGCTTTCATAAAGGAAAAACTAAAGCTCTGACAAGATTTACAAATAACTGGGGTGACTGACTTAGTAAATTGATCAGTCATAACACAGCTTATACAATAGTTACTCATATAAATTGTTCTTTTATTTTTCACAGTGAAGGAAGAAAACTAGATTAGCATTCCAACAAGTTCTGTCTAAATTTCTGCTGTGATATTTTTTGCCCTATTAGCATTGTAGGTCTTTTACCATCATAAGTTGCTGCCTTCAAACTCTTCCGTAAGTTGTTTGGCCAGGTTTGCTTCAATTTGTTTTCTGTTGGTATCTAAAAGTTTTTATGTTTTTTTTTAATTTGATGTGATGGTACACAGTATGCTTATAGCAATGAGGAGGAACATTGTTACATCAGGCACATTGGATTAGATTTTGATCGTATTTACAGAGATGTGAAAAATGGAATTATGCCTATCAGTGGAAGGGAGACCAGCATCTCACCTGTGAGTGTAAGTCAGCAGTAGAATATAAAAAATACCGATATTTAACTTTGACAAAAACAACTTTAAGGATATGACCACTAGATTATCTTTATACTCTGTAGATTGCAAAGATACAGTTTTTAGCTCAAAGTAAAACTTTGCAAGGCACAAGGAAATTAGACGCAGTTCCCTGCAGTGCTACATCAATTCAAAAAACATCACTTCCAAAGGGTTAGATAACACACTTTCTAAATCACATATAAATGCCAAAGTAAGTACAGAAAGGCACCATCTTATCAACAATAATAATTTAATTCTCAATTATGCCATGCTGAAATACTGATCCCTTGAACAGATGTAGGAAATGTGTAAAACAGGGCTGTGTACCAGACATTTTCACAAAAAGTGATGATTTGTTTTATTTTCACAAACTACCAATCCTGTTCATCATCATTATAAGGGTTCATTTGAGATAGGCCCTAGGTATGCTTCTCTTTCACTTCTTCATATTTGCTGCAAATGTTGTCTTTAATGTTCAAGCTTAGCAATGAATGTGAGGTGAGACATTTAAAAAATGTCTCTAAGTGAGACTTTTTGTCAGTACTTAAGAACTTAAAGATCCATTTAGGAATGTTGAAGGATTTTCAAAAACATGCAGACTCCCAGCTCCTGCAAGTCTGGTCCTTAAGGGACTTTAAGGCACACATTCCCGTGACCTTTACAAACACTACACTCTTAGGCAATTGAGAGATTTGAAAATCTTGCTCCTAGCTTTGCAATTGATTCACTAAGGATTTTCTCATAGAAGTGAACTCTTCAGAGCGTGGACAGCTTCTATATGTGGATGCACACATAGCACAGGGAGTGCAGTTACACAGTTGCTTTAATTAGGCATATATACCCCCATGCCACTGAAAGCAGCAGCTCCATCTGCCTCTCTCTTGTCCTGGAATGCTCATTCCTACCAGCTCCGTATGCCAATACTGGGTAATTTCCAGATGGATCAGTTCCCTTTAGTCCTGGTGTAAGGCCAAGGGGCAAGGCTTAGCAGCTATGGTAGTGAGGGGAAGGCACCTATGCTCTTTTCAGTAGACTTCTGCCAGGTTAAAGCAAACATTTAACCATAGCCTAGAAGACTACAATGCTCTGATAAAAAGAAAGCTTCCAGTGCTGTTCATACTTACAGGCAACTTTCTGGGTTTTACATTTTACAAAATTTACAAAAATTACATCTACTCTCTAACCTTTGAGCATTGAGAAGTGAAAAGTGTTAGTAAGATGGAAAGCAATCATTTTGGTTTGGGAATTAATTTTGAACCTGTAAATTAAGCTTCAGTTTAATATTCCCGGTCACCTGGCCTGCAAACTAACTGAAAGAGCCAAGATATACAGCAAGAGAGACTTTTAAAGTATACATCATCTTGTTCTTGACATATGCTGTGAGAAACTTACTGTACAAGGATGTAAGCAGTACTCAAAAGGTTAATGGAAGTGGGATTTGCAGAAACATGGCTCATTCTTCTAGAACAGGTGAGGAAAAAATACAATTTGGACAAAGTCCTTTAAAGCTCTTTTGCATTCACATCTTTCCATCTGAAGGGAAGAAAAGCACTAGTATCTCTTTTGACTTAAATCACTCTAATTGCTTAGAGGGGTCCAAAACTTGTCAAAGAAAACATCTTCAGACTAAGAATCAGACATCAGAATGGGTGAAATACTCAGAGTGAAGCTTATGAAAATGTATCTGTCGTGGTGATTGACAGATTGCCTTATAGTATCAACAGACTTAAGGTTAAATGTTTTGGGTTTACTATGTATTGTCCTTTCTCACACACATATGCACATGCCTGCATATGCACACATTTATGACTCAGCTTTATCACATCTAGTTTTCTATTTTTTTCTTTTTAAATTTAATAAGATGAATTAAAACACCTTTACACAAGGAAAGCAACTCACAAAAGAGAATTATTCTGTTATCAGGCCACATGTGATTTAAATTTCTCACTTAGATTGAAATAAAAATAAATAGTAGTCCTGTTGTATGTTAAGGAGAAGACACATTCTCCTTGCATTATATGAATTCACACTAAGCCAACAATTAAATTAAAACATAATAATAGGATTGTAATTTTGCTGGCTGGCAGCAAGACTGAGAAATCTAGAAAATAACCTTTTTTTCTAAAAAATAACCTCAAGCAAAACCCTATAACAGTAGCCATAGTAAACATTAGTCTTCTTAGTCATTTTAATTCCTAAGCCTGTGATCTAGACCCTGCTGCCCCAGCATCACTAAGAAAGTTGCAGACGCCTCTGCTGAGTAGTATTGGCTAGAACTCTGAACACATGAATCTCTCTTTGGTTTGGTGGGGCAGAACCAAGCACATTTAAAGATGGGAGACACTACTCAGCTTAGAAGATGACTTTCTTAATATTCCCAGTGTCTCAGCTTAGTAGGATGTGACCCTGGGGACTTAACTTGATATGTGATTTGGGCTGTAACTGCTTCAGTATGGCTTGGCTATACAAGACAATGCATGTTAAGCTACAGGGAACAGAAATAAGCTTTTCCTATACAGAAGATATCCCATAACTATTTCCTTTTATATGTTCATGTCTTCCTCCACTACACAGGAAATTAGGAGATGGCAGACAATCTGCTGTATATCCTGAACTCATTTGGCAGAGTCTACCTCTGCATCTGCGTTCTTCTTCTTTTGTGGCTCTTTTCTTATGGCCTGATGCAGGTAATTTTCACTTATTTCAAGAGAGAAGCAAGGCCAGGGGCCAGAATTGGTTCATTCTTGCACAGACATTTTGTTTGTGTGATATTGGGAGATCATTAACCAGAGCCTTTTCCTTCTGTGGTTGTCAGGACAGCTTGTCATGGGAAAGGTCTGAGCTGGAAATGCCACTAGACTCATACTGTTACCCACAAGAAAAGTATTGATGAAAACGACAGGATTGTCAGAGGAGCTGTGGGCTTTGGAAAGCCAACTGGAGAGCGAGCAAAGTCAAGAACTCAGCATTTATCAAAATAATGGTTACAGATAGTCTGGTAGACTAAGGTACTAGAACCTAAATTCATCCTAGACCCAATGCATTTACCAGCAATGCGAATAATTCATAACTAGAATGGTGTGTCTGGGATTGTGGTGGGTTTTTTTCTAGCAATTCTTTGAGTTTCAGCAAAAGTAGTTTGGAGTTCCTGGGTCATAGCAGGGGATAGAATACACAATCCCATTTGTTCCTTCTATCCCTTCCAATGCATGAATGCAACTCTGTTCTCTTGATAGGCCATGACTTTCTATTGAAGAATACAACATCTCTTATCTCTGTGATGACCTACAGGGTGTCATCTGGGGAATGTTTAAATAAACATTGCTCTTGTCTAAGCTAAAGCATTCCTGTGGCTTTTTTCTCATTAATGTTTTGATTTATGTAACATAAAGTAAAATAGATAAAATAAAATTATTTTAATCATCATTTAGTGGATGGTGGCAATTCTAAAACAGTCCCTTTGTCTTTCATATATTATTATTATTATTATTATTCACTTACAAGCCTTGTCAACACCTTAACACTGCAGGTTAAAAGTAGCTTGGTGTTTGTTGTTAGATATTTTTTTTCCAAATCTGTAAATCCTAAAAATAGCATGGAGCTGTGTTATCCCCAACATTAATTTGTTTGCCAAAGGTGGATAGCATCACATGACCAAATTTGATGCCCAGCAATTTGGCAGAATGCACCATTCAGGGGATTGATTGACTGATCTTGGTTGACGTAACTGTTGGGCAAGCAGCCCGAATTTTGGTAGAATATTTGATGAGATAAAGGACTGACTAAAAGAGGGTAAGTATAATTGCATGAAAGTCTCATCTCTAGCTTATCCAGTAATCTCCCAACCCTAACCATGGACTGGAGAATTCATATGGCTTCATGTGTCTTTCCGATTGTTTTCTGGCTGTGGTTTTTAATATGTTTTCTGCCTGTCTTGTCTGTTTGATGTAGGGCTGGGGGAACCCTGCAGTATTTTCCATTTATTTTATCTGGTTTTCAAGGCTTACAAAACTCTTTCTGACTTGATTTTTCTCAGGAGTTTAACCTCATACAGTTTCCTGTTCCAGTTTCCCACTGCTGTAGCTATAGGCTAACCAGATAGAAGGCTGGGCTTCTCATGAAGAAAGCTATTTGCATGGTGTAAGTAGAAATGGTAATGGTGATGTATACACACATCCATACATTCCTGTCTAATAGGAATGCAACTTTCTCCTCCATGATACTTTTTTTCTCAATCCCTGGGGAAAATATTTTGGTTATATTGATTTCACACCACTTACATTGCTGTTCCTAATTCATGCTGGCATACACTAGAAAAAAAAGGAAGTCCTTGGCCCTTTGGGAGGCTTTTCTTACTGCTTTTTCTTGGCAGAATATGTCAGTTTACACCTTTCTTAGGTTTTCCATCTCTGCATTCATGCTGCTGCTCCTTCATATATTCTCTTTCAGGCCTAATCCAAACAGTAGTTTTGCGATTTTTTGCAGTGTAGGTTGCATGTTACGCTTAAGACTAAACTGTATTATTTAGTAAGTTGGATTTTTGTTTGTTTTGATTTAAGGGGGTTTTTTGAGAAACTTAACAATTCCACATGTCTACTTACCAGCTGCTACAGATTGTCTGTCTTCGTGTGTATATGCATGTATGAAAACTATGTTTTTCTTCATTTTATCACTGCTGCAAGAAGATCCATTTATCTATACATTTAAAATCAAAGTACACCTTCCTGTGGACTCCATAGACCCAAGTCTTCATTAGCAACAGTAAGTGGGCCCCACTAATGGGATCTTTGCTCCTGATGTCAGTAGTCAAATATTTTTCATACTAATTGCAGTGGTTCAAAAAGCTAAAAAAATCCTTACAGCATAAATTTTAGGAAGGTTTTCAGTCTCAAAATGAGCCTAACTATTTGCAGGCATTTGCCACATACCTGTGGGCCAAGGAAACACAATGAAACATTAGGAAATGTAGTTTCAGATTGCCAGCATAAGGTACACTGAATATTGCATCCATAAGGTTCTTTTATGTTTTCATTTTAAAACTTCAATTTAAATGCAAATTCTGCCACTTAAGTAGTATCTGCATGTACTTTATTAAACTATAATTATTGCTTTCCATCTTGCCAGACCTGGCATATAATAAGGCCAGGGGTCATTTTGCTAGTTCCCTGAAAGTGCAATCGAAATCAAGGACCCATCTTCTGCTGTATTTGTGAGTGACACATTTGAGAAAAGATCTCAGGACAGAGTTAAGCAAATGCTCTAAAAAATATTGTGTCATTGTACTTAAAAGAACACTTGAACTGAAAAAAACATGACCTCTCTAGAAGTCACCTCATCCAAACATAACCCTGTAAAAGTTAGCCCCTTAACTTAAGGTAGTTATTGAGACTTTCTGCGCTGTCCACGGAGGGAAGTGTGTACTACATTGAGTCAGCTTTCCACTACTAAGAGAAATGTCCAAGACTGGGGGAAAAGTGTTCCTCTGTTCCTAATGGCTGTAGAAGGTAACTAGCATAAATGAGACATTCTAACACTCAGCTGTTAGGTGAGATGAATCCTACCTTTATTGTCTGTTGTTCCTTCCTGCCATCTACCAGGATCAGGCCCTGTTTTTTCTGGCCAAGATGCAAGTGGAAAGCCACATTTAATCTGTCTCAAGGACAGCAAGGCGCTCTAAGATCTATCATTCCCTGTTATGTTAGAAGCCATGGAAGGATACTTTTTCAAAGGAATATTTATGAGAAAACCCTTGCATAGATTTTCCCCTATTGTCTGGAACGTGATTCATTTTTCAGTCCTTTGTCTGTGTCCATCCATTACCCACGCATCTGTCATGTGAAGCATGGCTATTATCATCCCTTTTCTGTCTCTGTGCCCTTCCAAAGACAACAACGGCCATTAGAACCAACTCTCCAGACTGCTCTCACCCATAGTGCTTGTAACCCACACAGGAGAGGAAGGAGTATCTGTATTCCTTTGTAGAACCTTGCATTGACACAAGGCTTTCTACACATTTATCTATGTATGCGACAGCCTGTTCCTTCTAGGAGGTAGCTGCTCACAGTGCCCTTTATTTTGTCTACTGCTCACCATTGGCAGGATTATAAAATTTCCTGGGCTAATCAGAATTATTTTTTATCATTTGTGTTTTTCTGTAGTTAACCTCATAGCCCTCAGGTTCAGATAAAGTTTTATCACTGTGACTTAAAAAGTTGTCCTGGGTCATTTGTCTGATCTGTGTAACTAGCTACATACATGTTCCTAGCCCATAGCAAATACTAGATGCTGCACTGAAGGCTAAACCTGATGCCCTTGCTTCTTCTGGGGACCAAGTGTGCACACATATCCAATTACCACTAGGCTCTATGTGGCTTGATAACATGAACTGCATTGGGATCCTTCATTTCACATGATACTGCACATTTACATGTCTGAATAGATTTTTGGCTACATATGTCTGTCTGTAAATATATGGATACAGAAATGTTATTTGAGTTTATGGTGTTGTACACTTCTGTATAGCCAAAGAGACAGGACTTTTAAAAATATGATTTATATATTTGCAATAGAAAGTGAAGGACAAGGTAGATTTTTTAAATATCAACCTTAAGCATATTAAAATAATGATTTGCAGCCTTGGGGCTTTCTTTATCCTTTTGTTGCAATTAATCTTGACTGTTTTGCAAATGTGGCAGCCATTGTAATGGTAGGTGACAGTTCCTGAATGACTTTTCTTGTTTGAGAAATGAGTAAATCTGTTGACAATGTGCGTTCCCCATCTCTCAGTTGCTGAATCCACGTGCCATACTATGTAATGGCATCTCCATATATTGTTTTCCACTTTCTACATTTATCTTTTTTTTTTAACTACAGTAAAACCAGAAGACTGCTCCTGAAATTAGGTCTCTGATGCTAATTTAAGAAGCTGTGTACTCTGCACATTAAAACACTTAACTCTGGACATGTTGTTATGACCAATTGGAAGCAGCTACCTGTGCTAGACATTATCCACACTGTAAAGATGTGCTAATTTAATCAAAACTGATTTAAAAACTAAGCTGATTAGGTCAGTACAACCCCCAGTGTAGATACATTTTTGTCCATTCACTCTTCATCCCTATTAGTTAAGCTTACTGTGGTAAATTAATTTATACATTGGCCTTAACTAAAGTAGAACAACTTTTGGGTGTATCTCAATACAAAGTTTATTGTCTCTTTGGTCTGAATTTATAAGAATTTTGACCTGAACATGAATTAGAGAGATTAACACCATGGGCCTATGACTCAGTACATGTTTTGTCCCACTTACACAACCTTTGTAATACACTCTCACTCTTTTCTGTAGACATCTAAATGGCAAAATTCTTTGATGTTAATTTGGATTAACATGAACCTATAAGTTAGCAAGAATATTCCTGTCTATCCCAGACAGGGATGATTTTAAAAATATTTATGGTGTGAGAAGAGAGGATATTGAGGAAACATTTCTGTCAATGTAACTAAGTTCAGTGGCAATGAAGAAATGAAAGACAATTAGAGTAATGTTTGGAATTACTAGGAAAGAAATAGAGCAGAAAAATGGAAGACATAATTATGTCATTATAAAGGATCAATTTTCATTGTAAATATGGTGTGTGGTTCCTTCCCCTTCTCCTTTCCTGCAAATGATACAGTAGAAATGGAAAAAATACATTAAAAATTGATCAAAAGTCTGGAAGACTCATAGTAGTCTGCCAGATGCATAGGCTGGGACTCTTCAGCTTTGAAAAGAGATGACTCTGGGTGACATGACTGGAATCTCTAAAATCAGGCATGCTAGGTGAATACGAAGTGACTGTGCATTGTTAGTTCTATCATGAGAACATGGTTGCATCAAGTTAAACTTGGGGACGAGGGGATGGTGAGAAAAAACAGAAAGAGGTATTTCTTCACTGAACATCTAGCTAAGTTTTGGACAGTTGACACTGGATATTGAGGATGCTAAAATTCTATATGGTTTCTAAAAGCAGCTCTTGATTTTTGCAGATGAAAAATACATCAGGAGCTCTTAGGTACAAACACAACATGTCTATTTCTGGAATTTTCATATGTTAAAGTAAACTGGGATCCATTATTGATTAACTTTTAGTTGAGCTTGAGTTGACTCAGGATATGCTGTAGAAATAGATCCATATATGGGTTTAATCCACAGCTGAGCTGAGAAATTACACACGAAAGTAGCAATAGTATATAACAACAGACTTCACTCAGATAGCTTTGGACAGAACACCACACTGTGTAAGAGACAGGGTAAAACTTGGAGGAATGGGACTTACCTTTAACTAGTCTAGAGTAGGAGTAGGGATCCCAAATTAACCATTGTAGGACTGAAAAAAAGATGCCTTGTTAACAGTAAGGTTTTTTGATAACTGCTGGAGCTTCTACGGGGGAAATGAAAATAAAGGTTCATGGTATTGAAAGAGATGATCTTCTGCACCAGTCAACTTCCTTTAAAAAGTGAAAGGTTTAACATCATAGGTCAGGATGCCTTACAAAATGGAAAAGTCAAAAATCTTTTCTAGAAAAAAACAACTTTTAAAAATCTGTTTCTAAACTAAAACCTTTTTTGTTTGTTTATTTTCTAGCACCCTCACCCCCCAATTAATGAAAATATGTTTTTAAAAAGAATGGAAACATACATGGTTGTTAGGAAGCTTTGAATACCCCAGTTCACCATATCACTATTTGTTTTTTCTGAATGCTGTCTTAGAAACATAGGCTCAATTTAATAGGCAGGGTGCAAGACAGTGTCTGCGTCCTTTTAGGGTTGTGTTATTTGTACTATTCTTCCCTTGCTGATGTGTTTGGATAAAGTCCTATAGGCTTTCTGTGGCCTCTGAAATAGCCATTTCACATACTGTCAAGCTTACAGAGGCAATGGAACCTTTCTGGGTTGTGGGGTTTTTTTTGTATTTTTCTTAAAGAGATACAGGAATGAGGGAAGACAGATGTTGCCCAATCCTTATTCATGTTAGGTGGAGTGACACATCAGAAAATGTTAGCAAGGCCCAAGGGAAGTACCCAAGGCATTGGCTAATCTGACAGCATTTCCATCTCTTGTTGGAGGCAGGTAAATGGGATGTTGTAATTACTGAGATGGTCACAGAGCATTAGCAGCCTCCAGAATGGGTGTTACAGATGTCCCAACAGTGCGTGGTGGTAACAGTTTATACATTCCACTATAGAGCATATTCTTTAAATATAGATGATCTCATTAAGTACTTTTGAAACAACCAGGATATACACTGAGACTTCTTCCACTGTATGAGTGTCAAGTCCACAGAAGAGCAGAGAAATACTGGTTGGAGGGGGAAATGACATCCTTTGTTCTTAGCAGAGAAAGGAAAAAGGAGATTGGATGACAAGGGGATGGAGCCGTGATAATGGTAGCTTGAGTCGAAAAAAGCTGGCGACTCCCTTCTGAGAGGTATGAAGGCACCCGTTTGCTGGCCTGATGCACTCTCTAGTGAGGTGTGCCGCTTGCCATGGGCTCATATCAGGGATATAACTGAGAGACTGCCAAATCTCCTGCAGGTCTCGGACTACTATCCATTGCTGTTGTTCCACATGGGCACCAGTGATGCAGCTGGGAGCAGCCTGAAGACTATCAAGAAAGACTATAAAGCCCTGGGAGCAGTGGTCAGGGAGTCTGGAGCACAGGTAGTTTATTCATCAGTCCTCCTGGTCAAAGGGAAGGGGGTTGATAGGGCCAGGCAAATCAATAACTGGCTGCAGGACTGGTGCCACAGCCAGGGGTTTGGCTTCTTGGATCATGGGACTCACTTTGAGAAACCTGATCTACTGGGGCCGGATGGTGTTCACCTATGAGAAAAGGGGAAGAACGCCTTTGGTCAGAGGCTCGCCAACCTTGTGAAAAGGGCTTTAAACTAGAGTTGCCGGGGGAGGGGAACCAGAATCCATCCCACTCCTGCCAGTACGATGCTGATACCAGTAGTAGAGGCGCAAAACTTGGAGATGGGTTGCAGGTCAGCAGGAGAGCACTTGGAGTGCAATTGAAGGGAAAGGCAGCCGCTCCAGCCAGGGAGCTGGATTCATTGGGGGCTCAACTTAAATGCCTCTATGAGAATGCACATAGCATGGGGAACAAGCAAGAGGACTTAGAGACGTATGCACGCCTGCAAGAGTACGATCTAGTTGGCATAGAGATATCATGAGATATCATGGTATGGCTCCTATGACTGGAGTGCTGGAATGGAAGGATACAGCCTCTTCAGCAAGGTCAGGCAGGGGAGATGAGGAGGGCATGTCACCCTCTATGTCAAGGGCCAGCTGGAGTGCATGGAGCTCTGCCGGGAATGGATGAGAAGCCAACCGAGAGCATATGGGTCAAGTTCAAAGGGAGGGTAGGGACAGGTGATGTTACAGTGGGAGTCTGCTATAGGTCACCTGACCAGGAAGACCAAGTGGATGAGGACCTCTATAGCCAGATAGGAGCAGCTTCACATTCACAAGCCCTGATCCTGATGGGGGACTTCAACCACCCTAATATCTGTTGGTAGGACCACACAGCAGGCCATAAGCAATCCAGGAGGTTCCTGGAATGCGTTGACGATAACTTCTTTCTCCAAGTAACAGAGGAGTCAATGAGGAGAGGTGATATGCTGGACTTTGTTCTCACCAACAAGGAGGGGCTGGTGGGAAATGTCAAGCTCAAGGGCAGCCTCGGCTGCAGTGATCATGAGATGGTGGATTTTGAGATCCCTAGGGCAGCGAGAAGGGTGTGCAGTAAGCTTGCTACCCTGGACTTCAGGAGAGCAGACTTTGGCCTCTTCAGGGGTCTGCTTGATGGAATACAGTGGGACAAAGCCCTGTAAGGAAGAGGGGCCCAAGAAAGCTGCTGATATTCAAGGCCCACCTCTACCAAGCTCAGGAGCAATGCATCGCAACAAAGAGGAAGTCAGGCAAAAACACCAGGAGGCCTGCATGGATGAACAAGGAGCTCCTGGACAATCTCAAACAGAAAAAGGAAGCCTACAGAGGGTGGAAGCAAGGACAGGTAGCAAGGGAGGAATACAGAGAAATTGTCTGGACAGCCAGGGGTCAGGTTAGGAAAGCTAAAGCCCAGACAGAGTTAAATCTGGCCAGGGGCATCAGGGGCAACAAGAAAGCCTTCTTACAGGTATATCAGTGACAAAAGGAAGACTAGGGAAGATGTGGGCCCACTCAGGAAGGAAACAGCAGACCTGATCACNAACATGGCTTCCATAAGGAAAAATTGTGCCTGACAAATTTGGTGGCCTTCTACGACGAGATTACAGCATTAGTGGATAAGGGGAGAGCAACAGATGTCATCTACCTGGACTTGTGCAAGGCATTTAACACTGTCACACATGATATCCTGGTCTCTAAACTGGAGAGACATGGATGTGATGGACAGACAACTAGGTAGATAAGGAACTGGCTGGATGACCGCACTCAAAGAGTTGCGGTCAATGAGCGTCCTGGTTTGAGCAACACAGGAGAATTTCTTTTCTAATGCTTGGGAAAATTGTACTTTTGGAGGACTCCAGTGTCTGAATTTGTGAAAATATTTACTTTATAGCCAGCTATGACGTCTAGGTGTCAAGGTCCCAGCATTTTCAGGCTAGCCAGGTGCTGGGATGAGGAGGAGCGAGATCTGGGCGCTTGATCCAAGCTGACCAACAGGATTATTTCATACCATCAACGTCACATTGAATATAAACTAGAAAGTTTGCCGAGAAGGGAGGCTCTCCCTTGATGGCAGCGATCCAGAGAACCCCTTGCCCTGGTGCTGGACCCCTGAGGCCTTCCCTTCTTCCCAAAGCCGTAGCACTCACAGTGTCTGACATTCACTGTCCCCTGCTGGGAGTGCACAGCTTCCTACTGATATAGTTTATGGTTCTTCAGTGTTATTACTGTTAGTTATTTAGTCCGTTTATATTTCAGCCCCTGGGTTTCCTGGTTTTCTTCCCAATTCCCCCTTCCTGGGTGGGGAGGGGTCATCGAGTAATACATTAATTGTCTAAATGACAATAAATTGTTGTAGGTTTCTCAAACCATAACAATGGGTCAATGTCCAAGCGGCATGCAGTGAAGAGNTGGGCTGCATCAAAAGAACCATGGCCAGCAAGTCAAGGGAGGTGATTCTGCCCCTCTACTCTGCTCCCGTGAGACCCCACCTGGAATACTGTGTCCAGCTCTGGAGCCCCCAGCATAAGAAAGACATGGACCTGTTTGGATTGAGTCCAGAGGAGGGCCACAAAGATGATCAGGGGGTTAGAGCACCTCTGCTATGAGGACAGGCTGAGAGAGTTGGGGTTGTTCAGCCTGGAGAAGAGAAGCCTCGGGGGAGACCTTTAGAGCAGCCTTCCAGTATCTGAAAGGGGCCTACAAGAAAGCTGGAGAGGGACTTTTTACAAGGGCATGTAGTGACAGGATGAAGAGTAATGGCTTCAAACTAGAAGAGGGTAGATTTAGATTAGATCTCAGGAAGAAATTCTTTACTGTGAGCGTGGTGAGGCACTGGAACAAGTTGCCCAGGGAAGCTGTGGATGCCCCATCCCTGGAAGTGTTCAAGGCCAGGTAGGATGAGGCTTTGAGCAATCTGGTCTAGGAGGAGGTGTCCTTACCCATGGCAAGGGGTTTGGAACTAGATGATATTTAAGGTCCCTTCCAATCTAAACCGTTCTATGATTCTGTGATTCAAATATTAAAGAAATAAACAGCCTGCCTCCATGCCCAGAGAAACTGGAAAAATAATGAAATTAAATTCCAGTAGTGTTTATTATGAGGAGACCTCTTACCTAGGAGAGGCTAAGCACTGGCACAGTCTGCAATAGAAGCAAGAAATCTCCATCAGTGAAGGTCTGATGGAGGTCAAATCAGGTCAAGCAAACACCTGCAAGAAATGTATACATTTAGCTGATCTTTCAATTGGACACAATGGTGGTCTAGCTGACCTCATGACGTCCCTTCCAACTCTACTGATAATAGTTCTGCGAAGACTGATGGGTCACAGATTCAGCACATTACTAAACTGTTTCAAGTATCTTTGAAATTTTGCCTAGGTTTTTCCATAATTCATGCATTATTGAAGGGTTAAATGATATAGAATTTTACCAGTTCGTTGTGGAAATGTGGTTTTCTCATCCAGCTTGCTGAATCTCTTGCGTCTGGATAGCATGCTTCATCCTTTTACCAGCATGGAAGGTGACTTGCAATAGAGTTTGCTTGGGAAGCAAAGCCCAGAGTCAAGCATTCATCACAGGTTGCATTTTTATTCTGTGTAGGGGAACTTCATTCTTTTTAAGGAAAACCTTTCTTTTCACCAGAAGCCTTGCAGGTACAGTGATACTATAAAACTCGGCTGTACTCTTCCTATGTCCACTTTCCTATATAAACTCAGATGTGTGACTCTTGCTGTTCCCTCTGTAACACTAGCGTCATAGTAGAAACAGGAGTGAGGCAAAGGCTAAATGAGATAACAGCTTCTCCCTTTCAACAGCAGAGTAAGGTCTGTGGCAATTTCTCTCTCTGTTATTTTTGATGTGGTTTTTTTCCCCCACAGGTCTGCAGCAAGTCTATAACCAAGATTTTTATGGAGTATGGGTATGAAAGACACTGTGTCTGTGGAGAGATTCCAGGTGAAAGGTAGTAGTAGATAATGTAGTTTATATCTCAATCCTTATTAAGGAATTTATGGTGTATGAACTGTTCATTGACTAAGTGATGGGGTTGCTATGATTAAAAAGAGCACTTGGTTGGAGAAAGCAAAAAGATGATACTGTATATTTCTTTGCCAAGTCATTGAGATCTACTAGTCCTGGAAATGAATTTTAATAAGCTAGTAGCTGCTTGCCTTGCAAGGCCTGAAGGCAGCAAGAGGTGGGAGGGAGTAAGGAGATGGCTTGAAGGAAATAATTCAGAACTGCTAATTGTTGTCTGAGCTTGCCCTATAAGGAAGTTCCAGAGACTAGAAAAAATGTATTAATTGGAAAGACATCAGAACAAAAAATTAAACCAAAAATGAGCAAAAACCCATCTACAGAATAATGACAAAAGAAGACGAAAACTCTAGCAAATTACCAGAAAAGCCTGCCCTGTTGCTAGCTGGGTTGCATTTAGTTCTGATGCATTCGTGTGCTAGAAAGCATTCTGGTACAGAGCGGGATTATCAAGTGGAGGTGATAGTGAACTGTATCCAGCACATAGGTTGTCTCAAGCATGTTGAACAAACTGTTCAAACAAGACAAGTGAGTCTGTCATCACTGTGTTATGTGCAGTGATCTCTGCCATGAGTTTATGAGTAAAATATAAAAATGTACTTCATCAGTAAGTTTAGTGGGAGGAAGGAGTCCCACCAAGTAAGACGTTATTAAATGGCCCTCATACCCCCATGAGGAGAAATTCCTCGCTGTCTCACTTCCCCTAATCATTCATGTGCAACATCCAGAATGGATGAATCTCATCTTTTGATTTTCAGCTTCTGTCAGTTTGGGTTTGTGATATCTCTGAGTCTTTTGATGGATCAATGATCATACGAATAAAACCTGTTGTCTTCAACAGAGTGTCAAATCTGATGTATGGCTGTCCTGCCAAACTGATAATTGGCATAAAGCATCACTGTGTTTTTTACTGGTGTTTCTTGTGCTGTTTTGTGGACATGTAACATGGCCATTCTAACAAGAATGAGTAGGCATAGACATAGTTGTTTATACTTGGTTAATAATAATTTTACCTGGAAAACAGGCTTTTACTTTGATTTGTGACAATACTATATTGCATGGTCTTCAGAACTTTCAAATTTGCAAAGTCGTGTCTCTAAGAAGCTCAAGGTTTAAGATTTTCAATTAGGAAGTATGCAATTTTCACTTTGAAATGAATCTTAGTTTTTTAAAAAGACACACTTCCCCTTCATTTCCACTAGAAATAACTTAGAAGTTTGACCTTTGAAATTAATTTTATTCTAATTTTATCCTTTCATACTCAATTTCAATTAAATTTTCATACCAGTTCTACTGCTTTAAAGTCAATGTCAGAGTCTGAGTGCCTTGGAATAAAGCATTTTCACCACCGAAGTCCTTATTTCTTATCAAATTTACTTTTCTATTGCTATTTTGTTGTCTTTCTTATAATGTAGGTGCAATTTAAATAGTAGGACATATTGATTTTTATAGAATTTTCTGCATTTTATGTAATTAAATGCAAGCACTTTCAATCTAATAAATGCACCTTAAAGATTTTACAGTACCTTTAACAAACAGTGGGATAAAACTCCAGAATTTCTGATTAAGAAAAAATGAAGCGCTTGCTAATTAAATGCCAAAAATAAGATGCTTAATCAGAACCAAATTCATACCTACTCAGACAACCCATAGCTGTTGTGGTTTAGGCCAGACCAGCCACTGAGGTGAATGACAGGTGCTCTCCTCCACCTCTTTTCAAGGAGAGGAGGGAGAGAGAGAAAGAGACTTTTGAGTTTAGAAGGAACTAAACTACTTTAATGAAAACATTAATACTAAAATAAAAAGGAAATAATGAAATATGTACAAAACTGTATCAAGCGCCCAGAATGACGATCATATCACTGAGAGGCACTGGAGAAGTCCCAGACTGGACTCAGTGACGAACAGGAACTGGATTCTGGATCTGGATTCCGGAATACACAGATCAGGATCAAAGACAGACAGAGTCCTCCTCAGACACCAGCCATTGAAGAGAGAGCACTGACCCTTTGATCCCTCAGCTTTTACAGTGAGCATGAGGCAGATGGGATGGAATACCCTGTTGGTCAGTTTTGGGTCACCTGTCCTGTCTGCTCCTCCCTGCAGCTGCACCCCCTCTACACTTTTCCGCTTCCTACCCTCCAACAAGCACATAACAAAGTTGGCTGGCCTTGGTTGTTATAGCGATAAGTATAAACAGGAGCCTTTCTGCATACCATTCCTTGGCATAAACTATAAACATCGGTCTTATCACTCTGAGAACAAACAGTTTCTGCGTGGTATGCTTTAATTTCAGTAGTTTAAAGAGGTTTAGCTAAAAAGTAAGATTACTGAAGATAAAATTGGTTCTATTTTACCTCAAACCAGGACATTCCACCCCTTATTTCATATCATTTGTGTCTTGCTCAGATCACTATTACTTTCGAGCTATCAATCTATTACATACATGTATATATAGATACACGCAGGTCACTCATTTATGATTTATCTTTGTACACAAGTTTGTTAAGTCCATTTAGTTCATGATTGCAGAATTCCATCTATCATAGTAGATTCTCAGGACAGGAAAGAAGGAATGAAATTCATTGTGGTTTGTACCCATGAGTAGCATGTCCACCTCGAAGAGTTTGCTGGATGCCACTTGGTGCAGCTAGCACAGGTTTCATCACCGCATTATCCTGAAAAATACTTATTGAACATTGTTAGTATTATATAACAATTAACGTCATACAGCTCAAAATTAAGTAGTCTCACCAAGGGTTAAATTGCCTTGAGGAAATTCTCCATTCTTCAGCATCACCACCAAGTACATCCAGGTCCTTGAGCAAAAACAGTCCCACAAATTGGTTTGCTTTTGCCCAAAGCAGGAAAAACCCTAACAGTTTTCCCAAACATATTCTTTTCATGGACCACAGGGACTTTACCCCCTTCTATACTATGTAAAAGGTCTGACTGAGCAGGACCAGCTCAGCTGATGCATCCCCTGGTGTTAACTAACCAGGTAGCTTGTGCTAAATGCTTGTCCCAATTTTTAAAGGTTCCACACCCCCCTGATTGCTTTCAGGGTGGTTTTTAACAGTCCATTGTATCACTCAGTTTTCCCAGAAGCTGGTGCATGATAGGGGATACGATATATCCACTCAATGCCATGTTCTTTAGCCCGATTACTTATAAGATTGTTTTTAAAATGAGTCCCATTGTCCAATTCAATTCTTTCGGGAGTGCCATGTCACCACAAGACATGCTTTTCAGGGCCCAGGGTGGTATTCCAGGCAGTGGCATGGGGCACAGTGTAGGTTTCCAACCATCTGGTGCTTGTTTCCACAACTGTAAGCACATAGCACTTACCCTGGCGGGTTTTAGGGAGTGTGATGTAGTCAATTTGCCAAGCCTCCCCATACTTACATTTCAGCCATTGTCACCCATACCACAAAGGTTTTAACCATTTAGCTTGCTTGATTTCAGCGCATATTTCAGAATCATGGAAAACCTGCGCAATAGCATCCATGGTTTTAAATCCACCCCTTGGTCATGGGCTCATGTATACGTTGCATCCCTTCCTTGATGACCTGAAGTGCCATGGGCCCACCAAGCTAAGAACAGTTCACCTTTATGTTCCCAGTCCAAATCTGTCTGGAAAATTTTAGCAGCCTGATCCACTTCCTGATTGTTTCGATGTTCCTCAGTGGCCCAACTCATGGGTACGTGGGCATCTACATGACATACCTTTACAACTAGTTTCCCTAGGCAGTCAGCAATATCTTGCCACAATACAGCAGCGTGGATAGGTTTACCTCTGCACAGCTGGCTGCTCTGCTTCCACCATCTATCCATAGAGATAGAGTATTGGCCACTTTTCTCGTTCAGCAACATCTAAAGCCAACTGGATGGCTTTTACCTCTGCAAATTCACTCGATTCACCTTGTCCTTCAGTAGCTTCTGCGACTCGTCATGTAGGACTCCACATGGCAGCTTTCCACCTTCAATGCTTTCGTACAATACAAGAAGATCTGTCAGTGAACAGAGCATACTGTTTCTCATTATCTGAGAGTTCATTTTATGGTAGGGCTTCCTCAGTATGTGTCTCCACCTCCTCTGGTGTCATTCTGAAGTCTTTGCCTTTGGGCCAGTTTGTGATCACTTCTACAATTCCTGGATGATTTGGGTTTCCTATTCGAGTCTGTTGTGTGATTATGTCAACCCACTTACTCCAGGCAGCATCGGTGGCATGATGAGCAGACGGAAGTTTACCCTTGAACATCAGGGTGCCAGGAGGAGCTGTGCTTCAGTACCAGTTACCTCTGAAGCAGCTCTAACTCCTTCATATGCTGCCAAGATTTCTTTCTCAGTTGAGTACAGTTGACCTCGGAGCCTTTGCATCCTCGACTCCAGAATCCTAAGGGCTGACCTTGAGTCTCCCCTGGTGTTTTCTGCCATAGGCACCAGGTGGGCCATTTTTAATGTCCTGTCCTGTTCGGACTGGTCCAAGGGCTACTGCATGCACGATCTCTTGTTTAATTTGCTCAAAGGCTTGTTGTTGATCAGGGCCTCACATAAACTCATTTTTCTTTCAAATCACTTCATAGAGAGGTTTCACAATCTGAGTATAACCTGGAATATGCATTCTCCAGAAACCCACAACGCCTAAAAAGGCTTGTGTTTCTTTTTTATTAGTAGGTGGGGACATAGATTTTATTTTGTTAATCACTCCCATTGGGATCTGGCGACGCCCATCTTGCCACTTGATTCCCAAAAACTGGATCTCTCCTGCAGGTCTCTTGACCTTACCTCTTTTTACAGCAAAACCTGCTTTCAGAAGAATCTTGATTATTTTCTTACCTTTCTTGAAAACTTCTGCTGTATTACGGCACACAATGATGTCATCAACGTATTGTAGGTGTTCTGGAGCTCCACCTACTCCAGCATAGTCTGAATCAGTCCATGGCAAATAGTAGGCATAACTATCCCACAGGTAGTAAGTACTTCTTTGGTTGTAATGGTGCCTCATATGAGAATGGATATCATCTGTTGTCCTTAGATGCCTCTGCCCTGAATGTCCTTTCATCTTTTTGCTTAAAACAGTGGCTGGATCACATCGTGCTTTCAGCTTGCAACACCTCTGAGAATTTCCTAGGTCTACCAGGAGGGACCTCATGGTCTTAGATACAGAGATCTGAAGGACTCTGTGAAAACAGAGAGTTTGTGTCACAGAGCAAGCAGCAGTCTGTTGTCTATACAAAACCCAGGCTGGGTTTGTGTTATCTTTTTTGGAAAGGTTCCTAGTCCAAAAGAAGGCATCTTATGAAGTAAGCTAGTGTTCTGAAAAGTGCAGTCTACACGGTTAGGGGTTAGAGAATAAAGATTTAGTATGGCCAACTTATTAACTCCGCTATTGTTTCTGTAAAGCAAATTGGTTTTTTGAGTACATCTTGTGGAATGAATTAAGATGACACTGAAGTCAAAATGCAGCACTGCTTCTTTTAGTTACATCTATGTGCTTTTTTAATAAAAATAAAGGAGTATTCAAAATTTTATTTTTATCTCACATCCTTGTTCCTTTTTTTTTTTAAAAGAAATGTTGAACTCCAAAAAAAATAACCTTTCCCCCTAAAAGTACTCATCATCTGCAAGTTGCAGTTGACCCCTATATTTTCCCCATCCTTAGTGCCCGATCTGATGATGCATAAGAAGTGCCTGTGGTGCTCAGTACCTACTTCTGTCAGATACTATATTCCTGGGAAAAAAATACTTTGGAGAAGATGTATGTATATTTTCTTATTCATATATCTATTCAGAATCTAAAAACATTACAGGAGAAACCTTATTAATGGTGGAGCCAGGAGTAGTCTGCTGTGCTTCATATACAGCTTTTAATTTCATATTGAAAAGACTGAAGACTCTGCAGTAGAAATGCCTTAATCTCACCTTGACTTTTTGGTAGTCAAATCTTTGTTTTATTTAAACCTCTTAAATGTCAGTCAGGTTTCACAGAATCGTAGAACAGCCCAGGTTGGAAGGAACCTTGAAAGACCATCTGGTCCAATTACATCTTGAAAAACTCCCAATTTGCCTTTTTTTAAAAAAAAAAAACCCAAACAAAAAAAAAAAAACCAACCCCAAAACAACCTTTAATTTGTTCGTTGCTGCAAGCCCCAGCTGCAGAGGTTTAGGGTAAGTATAATAGGTGGACTATCATGGATGTGTGCTAAGTATTGTAAAAGACAGAAAAGAGAGAAGGTATTATGGCCTTTTCATTGCTTGAACAGAACTGATCAGGTGAGAGAATATCCTGAAGGGTTAATCACTGTAAACACCCTGTTTAATCACACAACAGGGAGGCTTAATATTAATACTCGGCAGAAAATCTAGCAGTAATCTATTTTACTAGTTTTACTGACTTTAAGGTAGCTAATCTCAGTGGCACTTAAGTGTTTATTATGTAACCAAAAAGCCATGGAAAAATTAAAAGCATTAAGGAATTGTTTTTGTTTGGTCAGAAACAGAAGTAATGAAGAGTAGTAAACATAAACCTTAAATCAAGCAATTTTCTCAGTGCACAGTATGTAGTGATTTTGTTACACTCGCTTCTGGAGGAATTAATTAGGCAATGTATTTAATGTGTTTAGAATGCTTTGAAAAATATGAAATGCTGTATAACTGCTAGGAATTTTATTTCTTAAATTGTTGTGTATTTATTGAAACGATGCAAATTCAAAAGCAGATATAAAAAAACTCAATAGCTAACTTCAAGAATTCAGATTTTGTTTCAGAACTTCTTTTAAGTATCTGGTCTTTTTATTTGCAATACTTTCAATAGTTTTGTGCAATTTGAAACACCTTATTTCTATCTTTAAGGAATTTCTGCTTGTGTTTTAATGAACCAGTGGGAGACTGATGCAGAAAATATGGAACACGCTTAGGGGCATAACCATATAGACTTGCATGCCAAAACAGCCAAGTTCTCATACTTTTTACTTTTGTGTATCATTCAGTAAGGATCCATAGAGGATGCACAAAAGTTATCTGAGGGAACACAAGAACCCAGGAGCTCCTTCTTTCTGGAAAGTTGTTGCCCTGCCTACTAGTCTACAGTGTTGTTGATTAGTTCATTCTCATTCACTCATTCTTATTTTCTTTCTTTTAGAAGCATTCACCATGGGCACAAGATGTGCAGAGGAAAGGAAGACTTTACTTGCAGATGATTACAACAGTCTAGGGCATACGTGCTGTTCCAGACGTTGTTAAACGTCGGTGGCTGGTGCCCTCTCTGAGATCATAACGATGTGGGCAGGTTTTGGAAAACTGAACTCTCAGGGAATTTTGTTGCCTCTTAGGTGATTTCAATTAACAGCACAATTTAATTTTCAAGGGGCTAAGTGTAATTTGTGTACTCAAAATCCTTATTGTTTTGAACCTCTTTGTTAATTTCACTAATTAGAGTATCAGCTATTTCTAGTAACCTCTGAAAACTAATCCAGAGTAATATGAATTGTAAAAAAAAAGGTGTTCCGAGATATTTCTGGAGTTAAATATGATCTCAAAATTAATGGTTTCTGAATTTTAATGGAAAGCTGCAATTTTTCAATAGAAAGTAACTTTTCCAATGCACTTTGCCTCAGTGATTTTTCTTTCCCTGCTTTGCTCTTCTTTCTCCCAGTTGCATATTAATTTGCTTCTTTCCCCATCACACTGGTGTCTTTTCTGTCCCTCCCCACGTGTTTCAAACACTATTATAAAATCCAGCTGTCTCGTAAGCTCTTTCAAGCCCATTTTTTTGCGCACCACTGAACCGATGTTGACAATATGTTGCTGATGGCTGGGCATGTAGTCCATGTGAATTAGTTAATAAACTGTGTTCATTTATTTAAAATTTTCTTACAAGAATGAGGCTCAGAACATGCAAGTTTTTTGCACATGTAACCCTGTGTTCCCCTTGATGTGGTCATTTTTCCCCTCTGTTCTGTTGCCTGCATCTTCCATCACATTTGTGTGCATCTCGATAATAGTCTTGCAGCACATATAGCAACCAGCATAAAAAACCACAGATACAGACCAGAATGTGTATTGCTGTCATGCTAATAAAAGATTTCCAGTGTATTTACTGTTTTCTCTAAAGCTTTTGTGCTCAGATGACAGTGGTAGAGCAGAGTCTGGCTTTAAGAAGCAAGAGCTGTCTCATTCAAGCATCCTTGGGAATTTTTGCAGGGGGGAGAGTGGGAAAGACAAGGGGAGACTTTGAGGTCAATCCCCATAAGAGATATCTACATTGTTATTTGTTCAGGAACATGGCTGATGAGCACGTGGGCACAAAATGCACTCTTTGTCCCACTATCAATTCTATATGCACCATTTATTGCCATATAACTGTCAGCACAGCAAATGAAACTCAGATTACGCATATAAATTATAGACTTGTGCTGGCCAGCATACTATTGCAGGGAAACAGGGCTCTGTATAAGCAAGCAAAAATTGATACTTTTTTCTCAATCATTTTGCATCTTTTTGTGCTTTTATCAACATATTTATAAGCAATATTCATTGTTCTGCCCTTGCTATAACAGCTTTGTTGTAATGGATTGGGAAATAGAAATGATACACATCTGAATTTGTGTAGCCAGCTGATGGAGACTGAAAAAGGGTGGCCAATGCTGTCTTCATCAGATAAGGAACATTTTGATGGAAGGCTGAGACTTGTGCATATTGGGAAGGACAGGTTATTATTCAACTATTTTATACCAGATACAGCATCAGTATTTGAGAAATCTATGATGTGATCTTCAGCCCCAGGTTTCAGAGCTGGCTTAGACTCTTGCCCACCATTATCACACCAGTATCCATAGATTTGGTCCAAGCATGCTGGAGATAAGACCGCCCCACACTCAGAGGCTGTCTTGATCATTGCAAACTCGACTTGCATGAGGCTGGGAGCCACCAGCCCTGTAAACATCTATACTGTAGGCAGGCTCATGGTGGAAGTTAGGTGAAGAGGAAAATTGTCAACAGCGTGCAAAAGCCATCAGGTATCTCATTCCAGTCTTCTCCTAAAGAAAACCCTACCTTTTATTCTCTGGGTACACCTCCAGCCTGGTCTGTAGCACAAACTAGAAGGCTGTTGATGTCCTTAGAAAAAGATAAGAACAGATGCAGCCAAAATATTGACCTTCTCAAATATCAGCAATGCACTGCAATGTTTCCTCATATTGTACAAGAGGATGTGATTTATTTTGTGTGTCAGAATGACTGAGGACACTTCAGAATGCCATCGCTTTGCAAAGGATTTATGCCTTTTTTATGCACAAATTATCTGAATTAATATCTTGTAACTTTTATTTTATGATGTTGTGTGTTTTTCCCATCACTAAAATAGGAGGGTCTCTATGCTAGGATTTTGGTTGCTCTTCATTTTGGGGGACTGAGGCAGTGGGAGCTCTACCTTATTCTGGATTATTTTTGTGTTCATCTGGAATGTATTTTGCTCCTCGCCACTTGAGGGAGGAGCTGCTTTACAGCACTGAGGTTAACATTCAGTGGAGAACTATAGGAAAGGTGATGTGAAGTCTGAAAATGTAGCTTTCTAGTATTACCTTACCTCTTACCTTTTTTTCCCCCCACTTTTCTTTAAAGTCCAGGTGTCTGTGTATGATCCCTAGGGCTTCTACAGTGTTGGGCTGTTTGCTTTTCTTACTCTGTCCACAAACTAAAATGAAATTATTTTAGTCTCTGGTGTATTGTACTTGAAAAGACCTACATTGTGATGGACATACTAACTTTCCACTGGGACTAGCTCAAAATAATTTTACACTAAAATGTGTGTGTACTATATTTTAAATCCCAATTCTATCACAAAAATGCCTCTTTTTTAAACTCTAGTATCATGCTTTTCAAATAAATTCCCTCTTGTTGATATTTTATACATCAAACCAAAAGGATATGTTTTAAAGGATCTAAGTAAAACAAAAAGTGTCTTGAAAAACCATCAGGGAGAATTTCAATAAAGAGACTCTAAGCCTATGTAAGAATTTCAAATTAGGTTTGTTTTCCTTATTTATAGAAAAGTCTGCATATGTTTGTGTCTCTGCTTTTTGGTAGCAGATGGAAATGGAAGGGCAATGTAGAAAACACTGCACATGATGTTTATTACATAGCCAGCCTCAAGGTTTCCTTAACTCTTGAGAAGAGTGCCATCATGAATACCTGAACCAGGAGGAACTCTTGTTTTCTCATCTAAAGCTTGTTTATAGCAGGAAACATACCTTCTTTGACATGTTGTTCCCTGCAGCCATGTCACCTATTACTTCGTTGCTTATTTGTTTCTGGTGATGAAGATTTCTCGTCTGGGCTGTATGCTTGTTGCACCTCAATGCAATTTAGCCTAGCAGGCCTAGCTGTGGGGATCTTCGATGTCTTTGTTCTCACGCAAGCCAGAGAGGAGAATTTCTTTGTGATCATGACAAAAACAGCAACCTGATGTGTCATCTCAGCTCCCTGTGGCAGTCATTGAGACATGTTACCAAAGGGATCAAAACAGCTACACCTTCCTTGCCTCACTGAGGACATGTTGGCTAAAAGAGTGTCATGGGTGAGATGGCTGAATCCATGGGCCTGTGCTCAGCTGACTGCAAGTTAACAAGCACAACATAGCTGGGGTAAAAACAACAAAACCAGTTGTCTTTATTATGATTATTGTTTGGGTTTTTTTAAGGCAGCTTTATGGCCATGTGGCCTTACTGAAGCAAGATCTCCTCTTTCAAGCAAAATATTGGACCATGTAGACAGGTTTGTTTCACTGACCTCCAGCTGGCTAACAGCTGGGCAGCTAGCTAGGCTTCCTCCATAATCACCAGAGAGAAGGAGGCAACTCCAGTTGTGAATCTTTGCCCTTCTTGGTCTGTGTTAGGATGTAAGAACACACAGTGGCAGTGCCAGGGGCTGCCAAGGTAGCTTGGAAAGATGCATTATACTACGTGCATAACTTATAGCTGTACAGCTGCAGGTGAAGTGACTCCTCCCCATGTCAGCAATCCATTTGCCTCTCAGTGTACTAGGTTGCACAAGTCATTTGTGGGATTTTTGTCTGAAATGACCTCAGTGGGAATTTTTCATCACCCTCATCTCTCAGTTAGCCTGCCTTGGCTACAACTGAGACTTTTCAGTCTGGTCCCAATATGCCAAGCCACAAAGTCTTCAGCCCCATAGGGAAAAATTCAGCGGCTTTGACTCTGGCATGGTCAGAGCTAATCTGATGGGCACTCTGACCACACAGATACATTAGTGTCATTGACATAAGCACTATTAACATGTGGTTGAAAAGACACAATTGCACAGACTTGGGATCATGTTATCAACCTGTATCACCTGTCTTAAGAGCTCTTTTCTTCAGAGCCAGAAGTTCACCTCTGGTTTCCTTAGTTATTGTATGTATAATATTTGTAAAATATGAATGATTAAAATAAAATTAATTCACTTGTAAAACAAACCTTTACTGACAAGCAGCTGACCTTAACCGATCCATTGCTTTATCTTGTACTAATATTTAAATTGAGATCTTATACTGAGTGATTAATTATTTTTATAGCCTGCTTCATTTTCCACTGCTAACTGGGAATTTCTTTATATAATAAGCTTTTTTTATTGAAAAATGTTGCATGGGAATGGATCAGAATTTTTTAAAAAGCCCTCATTTTTTGTAAGACTGGAAAGCATTTAGATGTTGATTAAACATCCTCTTTGACATTTTCAGAATGAAAACAGACATCTTTTTTTATGTTTCTACTGATTTTCCTCCTCTGATACTCAGTTGTTTTTTTTTTTTAATAGAGAAGGTCAAAACCAAAATGAAGTGTTTTAAAACACTTTTATGTACAAGTTTATGAAAAAATTCATAGTTCTTCCATTTCATACTGAGAATGAAAAAAATTTTATAATCTGAAAAATGTTTCTCATTTGGGAAAATCCTTTTTTCATCAGGTTTGTTAAACTTCCATATTGACTATTATCTAAATCTATTGTATCTGCCTTCTTTTCAAAGAAGAGAGAAAATGGCTTGAATTTGTCTGGTAGTAAAAGCTATTTCATAGCAAAATATCATAAATTTGCCTTGTTTCCCTTAACTACATAATTTCTATGCATGCTACTGTAAAAAATTAAAACAAATACTTCCATTTTGAGATACTTTCTCATCCAGACTGCAAGATGGCTATGGTTCACTGACTTCACTCAGTCTCCTCTTTATTCTGGTCCTTTTTGATTAGGAAACTCTTCGCTTCTAGTAACTAACTAAAGTTGATATGCTCTAATTTTTTAGTTAACTAGATTTTATTGCATTCTAGTAGGAATACTCTACTCTGGGTTATTGATTTGCCCATCACAGGAATAGCAGGTCATACAAATGTTCCGATTAGTACACAATATATGGGCTCAGTTTTGCTTTTGGGTATTACAGTAGGTTTGCAAGGCCGAGCACCAAATGAACCAGTAGAGCACCAAGGGGAAATCAAATCAAGTGGTTTTACATTTACAGTGACATGAAGAAAGGATTACTTTTGTTCTACTCATACTGAAAAGCAATTATTCTGTAATGAGGATCACAAATTACCATCGTAATAATGAAGCTTTGCTATGGCTTTAAATACCTCTAATTTATTACACATTTTTGGCACATTATTGGCAATCATTACCTTGGATGATACTACTGGCCATCCTTGTAGTTTTGTTAAATAAGAAACTGCCTAAAAACCATGACAGTTAAAGGATCATGGAGTTTCCCGTGGCTTTATGGGACAAACATACAAAAGAAATAAAAAGAGCTTTTCCTAAAGCTTCTAGAAGGCAATGGGTGCCCTTCAGGACATGTCACACCTGAGCTTCTGCTGGGAAAAAAAGGAAGAAGGATCAGCCTTAAAGGTTTGTGTTATGCTCAGTGCAGATTAGACAAGGGCTATGCCATCTAGATTTGAAGGGGGAAGGGGATGAAACCAGGCTCTTTAGAGGTAAGCCTGGGGGTGGCGTGCCAATGTCTGTGGGATGGAATGCTAGTGTGATCACTTGGTCTGCTGACTCAGTGAAGGTAGGTGATGGAGATTCATGTAACAGCAGAGACGTGAGGGTCGGGTTAGAAATTTTGGCCATGCCTGGGAATGGTCAGGTAGGAATTAGGGCTTCTCCCAGCAAAAAAGTAGCAGGACCAATACCTGAACTGAAATGCTTCTACACTAACACATGCAGCATGGGCAACAAACAGGAGGAGCTGGAAGCCATCATCCAGCAGGAAAACTATGATGTAGTAGCCATCACAGAAACGTGGTAGGATGACTCACATAACTGGAGTGCTGCAAGGGATGGCTATAAACTCTTCAGAGGGGATAGGAGAGGTGATGGGGTGTCCCTGTATGTTAGGGAGTGTTTATGAATGTCTTGAACTAAATGATGGTGACAATAGGCTTGAGTGTCTATGGGTAAGAATCAGGAGAAGGGCCAAGAAGGCAGACATTGTGGTGGGAGTCTGTTACAGACTGCCCAACCAGGACGAAGAGGCAGGCGAAATATTCTATAAACAGTTGGGAGAAGTCTCAAGATCACTAGCCCTTGTACTTGTGGGGGACTTGAACCTACCACATATCTGCTGGGAATACAATACAACAGAGAGGAAACAGTCTAGGAAGTTCCTGAAGTGTGCTGAGGATAACTTCCTGACACAGCTGGCGAGGGAGCCGACTAGGTAAGGTGCCCTGCTGGACCTGTTGTTTGTGAACAGAGAAGGACTTGTGGGGGATGTGATGGCTGGAGGCCATCTTGGGCATAGTGATCATGAAATGATACAGTTTTCAATTCTTGGAAAAGTAAGGAGGAAGGTCAGCAGAACTGTTACCTTGGACTTCTGGAGGGCAGACTTTGGTCTTTTCAGGAGCCTGGTTGACAGAGTCCCTTGGGAGGCAGTCCTGAAGGGCAAAGGAGTCCCGGAAGGCTGGACATTTTTCAAGAATGACGTCTTAAAGGCACAGGAGCAGGCTGTCCCCATGTGCCGAAAAATGAGCCATCTAG
>VYXH01006458.1:72568-89918 GCA_013397275.1 Burhinus bistriatus
CCTGGGGGTGTTGGTCGACAGCCTGCTGAATACAAGCCTGGAGTGTGCCCAGGTGGCCAAGAAGGCCAATAGCATCCTGGTCTGTATCAGGAATAGTGTGGCCAGCAGGAGTAGGGAAGTGATTGTCCCCCTGTACTCAACACTGGTGAGGCCACACCTCGCATACTATGTTCTTTTTTGGGCCCCTCACTACAAGAAAGTCATTGAGATGCTGGAGCATGTCCAGAGAAGGGCAATGAAGCTGGTGAAGGGTCTAGAGAACAAATCTTGTGAGGAGCGGCTGAGGGAACTGAGGTTGTTTAGCCTGGACAAAAGGAGGCTCAAGGGAGACCTTATTGCTCTCTTCAACTACCTGAGTGGAGGTTGTAGAGAGGTGGGGGTCAATCTATTCTCCGAAGTAATAGGTGATAGGGCAGGAGGAAAAAGACTCAAGTTGCACCAGGGGAGGTTTAGATATTAGGAAAAATTTCTTTACCTAAAGGGTTGTCAAATATTGGAACAGTTTTCCCAGGGAACTGGTCAAGTCACCATCCCTTGAGGTATTTAAAGGATGTGTAGATGTGGCATTTAGGTGGTGGTTTTGGCAGTGTTAGGTTAATGGTTGGACTTGATGATCTTTAATGGTCTTTTCCAACCTAAATGATTTTATGATTCTGTTTTTCTATGAAAAGCAGACATAGAGCTGGCAGAAATGCTGCCATCAGACATAACTTGCTGACCATTGCAACTTGAAGCACACCGCAATATTAGTATGAGCTGCAACATGACACAAAAATAAAATCAAATTTTCTTAGGAGTATATATGCCTCTTTGCAATATACACCTTCTGTGCTATGCGCTCTGCAGCTTGCCCCAAACAGGAGAGCTGTGAAAGCATGCAGCACTGGGTTCAGTGCAGCTAAGCCCCAAGCAGTCACCCCCAAGAACAACTGAGAGCTGTCTCTACCGTTCCTCATAGGCTGCTGGATTAAAAAGAAATGCGTAATAATAAAGATGATACATCAGGCAGGCAAAGTGATCAACAGGCCAATGTAATAAGCTAGGGATCAACGTTTAAGGGTCTGTTGCTTAAGTGTCACACTAAACTAGCACCTTCCTCAAGTGTGACACTTATTTTCTCACTTTCTCATGTCCTATCACACTTAAAAACCTTTCCTACCTCTTCAGAAGTACTATTTGATTGAACAACTATGAATAAACACATTATTAAGAAAATCTCTTTGATTATACAGCCTACAGTGCAAAGCGCAATGGAGACAGCACTATATTATCATCGTTTTCAGAATGAACAACAGAAGAGCAATCAAGGTCATTTGCAAATTCATGGGTTTTATAGCAAAGTTGTAACTACCAAAAAGGCAATGAACTCAGAAAAGCAGAAGTTCATGTGTTTTAAGTATATCAATTGATGTAGATCAATAAAAAGTGAAGTAGAATGTGCCTGTAGACTAAAAAAAAGTTCAAAGCCCTGTGAAAAAGAACTTTAATCCATTTCATCCTCAACATAGGGAAAGACAATAAAAATTGACTATAACTCAGAAGAATACTGTCTTCTCTTGAAGTCTAGGACATCTTCCATCTAGTGTGTGCCCCAGCTCCCTGGCTATCAAATGAAAACGATACTCATTTCTTTCCAAAAAATTCATGTTTATTCAGTCCTTAAACTCCAGACTGATGAAAATCATGTGGATCTACTCCAACTGCTATCCTTTTGCTCATGATGCAGTGAAATCCCAGTGAAAGAAGCAGCAGGTTCTTCAAAAATACATTTAGGTTTAATTTGCTTTTTTGTATCAAAGAGTCAGCACCAACAAATCATTTCCCCAAGTAACTACAAATAAGCATATAAACATATAAACACAGTAAAGCATGGACCAATTTTTGCCACGTTTGCTAACACTGAATTATGCCTTATTTTGCAAAGAGTCCCACTGATCAGATCAGGGCTATTAGTGGAATAAAATACTGATCAGCATGACTAAGAATGGCAGAAAAGGCCCAGAGGAAAGTCAAAGTTGTTTAAAAGTTACCTCCTCAAATACTTTTGCAGTCTCTTAGTATATTGTATCATGGTGTTTTATGATTTTATTTTGGTTAATCCTAGACTTAATAGTCAATTATTGAGTCCTCAAAGCAATCAAGCATATTTCTGTGTGTCTGTCTCAGCAAATTATACTAAAGCATACTGATGTAATCTGAAAGATCAGTTCCTGTGTTATGGGTATTAAATATACATGTAGCTATATGTAATACTCTGATACCCATATATGGACACATCAAGAACTGAAGAGTTGCTGACATCTCAAGGAATAAAAACTTTTTATGTAGAGACCTTTTATTTAAATTATGATTTTCTCTGGTTTTCTTCTTCATTCCTTATTAATAGAAACCTTTGCATGAAAACAGAATCCCTATTTCTTGGAGTTAATTTGTTGTTTCTGCAGCTGCCTCCTCTTCACCAGCATTTACTAAAACCTTCGTTTGTACCTCCTACTTGGTGCTGTATATTTAACTAGGAGGTTAATCTAAAAAGATTTCCCATCCTAGGTGGGAATAGATGGACAAGAGGGAAACAACAGTCCTATATTTGTTCCAATGTAGTCTGAGAAAAGTCAGAGAAGGCATAAAATAACAGCTATATGCTGTAGTCTCTGAGTAGGGTGTTTTTCTGTTTCCCATAAAACAGTAGCTAACTTCAAATAAGTTGTAGTGACAGTACTTCATTCCTTGGCAATTTGATAGTGAGAAATGAAATGACCCTACAATTCATGTTTCACTGTATCCAGAATTCAGGGTTACAAGGTTAAACTTCACATCATAATGTAACAACTCATTTTCTATCACTCCCTATTAAATGCTTATTTGTGAAATAGAATTGCCAGAGGCTATGTGATTCAATAAGCTTATGCTGTATCTGTACACAATGTGTTTTGGTCACATAACAAGAAAGCATTCTCAATTGTATTCCTGACACTTGTAAATAGCGAAAATTTACATTCATGTAGCAAAATACACGAATCTAAGAATTTGTTCTATTTTATAGTGCAGAGGCCAAATCTTACATTTTATTCATCCACAAATGTGAACTGCTACTCAGGTGTGAAGGTACTGTTCTGTATAGTACTCTGTCTTCAGCACGATATAAAGTGAGCCAAATTTGGCCATGGAAACATTAACAAGGAAATGTTCAGAATTCTGGCTGACTTTCAAGGTATCGAAGGGATGGCAATCCTAGACAAGTGTTTCTACAAGGTCAAGTAGCACAAAGATTTCAGCTGGTAGCTGCAGAAAGCAATCTGAGGGGGAAGATTATTAAGTGAAAGACTATTGAATTAGGTTTGTGAACTCAGCTACTAGAATATCACCAGAGTTTGCAAAAAAGAGTAGAGACCACTTTGTTTTCAATACAGCTGACTTCATCATATGCAATGAAGAATTTCAAAGATAAGTAAAACCTTGAGTAGTTTTTCTCATCAGACACCTGCACAAACTCTTCACAAACGATTATTCGGTTGCTCTTTGGGCACTTAGAAAGCAGACAGTATGTACTGTATTTTAAGCTCTCTATAAAATTTTTAAGATCCGCATCCCTCTTTTATTTAACTTCAGTACAACTTCTTTGTACCTGGTGATACACTCAATCTATTTTATCAAACAGCAACTCGGTGAAACACAATCTTACATATTAGCTATAAATTCTTCCTGACAATACTGAATGAAATGTATGTTCAAAAGTTATGAAATGCCAAATGAATTTACTTGTTAAATCTGACTGCACAGGGGATATTTTAATGAGTGTAATGACTGCTTGTTCCAAGGGAAAAGCTTTAAAATGCTCAGATTACATTCAGTCTGTAAAACACATTCAGAAATTAAAAACAAATTGATTATTATATGATCACTGTAATTAATCTCCACATTCAAGAAGCTTTATAATTGCCAGCAAAATAAAAAGTTGGAAAAAGATATTGAAAAGCAGCTATCTCTAATTGTGCAACTATATTGATTCTTTGTGATTTAGCAGTGCAAGTCTCACTGAAATGTTAATACAGTTTTTGTTCTGCTCACTTAGGGATTTTTGAAACCCTGTTTCCCTGGAATGAGTGTCGTTCCATCATCTGAACTTACTCTGCCACATCCTAGGTATTCAATTATCTCTCTCCTCACATACACTTTTTTTGTAGGTGACTGATCTTCCAAAAATGTACATTGTGCACACAAGTATATTTTAGACAAAACTTGTCTACTTGTCTACTTGTTCAAGCCATGCCAGCACAAGGGAGTCTCATGCTATCCAGAATCTTTTTGTCATAGTTTTTGATAGGAATATTAACTCATTAAGACACGAATTAACTTCAATAGAAAGCAGCTTCAAACTTTTATTCTTGTACAAACTGGATAAATCATCATACAAACTTCTTCCTTTCTAGCAAGGATAGGAGTTAAAATGTTTATTAACACCTGTGACTGAAATCATTTAGGGGAACCACCATAAATGCTTACATTGTTATTTCCTCTCAGGCCCCATCAGAAACAGGATATTGGGCTACAGGGAACTTTGATGTGATCTAGTACAGCCATACAGACTATCTTGCAATTTACACATTCTGCAAGGGGCCTTCAGGCAGTGCCACTGTATTAATGATAATTTGTACAAGGTTTTCAATAGAGAAGCTAATTCTCCATGTACTGGCACAACATTTAATTTTCAAACACATATCATTTGGGCCCACAGTTGTATTCGATCAAAGGAGGCAGCAGTCAGATACCACTTACTATAAAGGGCATGATACAATACTGATTTTTAAAAACAAATGTATTAAGGAAGTTCTTGCACTGTGTAATTCTTTATACTCTAGTGCAATAATATCTATCTACTGCAGCTAAATGAATTTGACTGTTACAATTCTATGTGTAATTCATTGGTCTCCAAGTGCTAACGAGCTGTGAAGAAAGTAAATGTTTCTAAGCCAAATTGCAGACCTATGGCTTCTCAGTACATTGGAACAACAATGAATCACTGTTGCAGCATTTCCACATCTGTACTTGTTCCAGAGGTGAAAGTAAAGCATCATTCTGTTTTGCAATATTATTTCATTCCATAGCGTTGCTCTCTTAGTCAGTTCTTCAGCCCATTAAGAATATGGCAGGCCCTTCCATGCTTGAACCCAAATCTATGAGTCAGAAAGAATCCACCTATTAATGTGAATGGAATTTGTATCAGATCTCTTGAATGAAATATTTTTTTCTGCAGAAAATAGAGCCATGGAGACAACATGACATACAAGCTGAGTCTAGAAAACTTCTGTTATGGATATTGACTCAGGTTCATTTTGAATAAGCCTGGTCATATTTACAGCTAGGTATTAAATGATTGTTTTAAAGTTAGGATTTCAGTTCTGATGCTATCAGATCAAATTAACTTTCCAAGAGAAATATATCGTCCTGAATTTTCAAAGTATTTACAGATTTCATTTTACATGTGTTGCACTTTTTTTTTTTTGGACATAATTACAAAAAAATTTTATTTACTGTGACATGGGACATTCTGGCGTGCCTAGAATAAATACTAATGATCTCAAATGGAAAATCCTACCATTATTTCACTTTCCTTTCCAGTGGGGGAAAGAAACAGCTTTCAAAATGTCACAGTTTCTTAGCATAAGTTGCTGCTACTGCCTGACTACAGGCATAACAGGAGAAAACTTCCTCAGGTACTCCTCTGTGCAGCCAGTCCATTTCACAGATGCTTTTTTCCTCTGCCTGAATGCCTGAAGGATAGTCAGAGCCTTAGTTTCATCCAGGCAGTGTTGCCTGTCACTGTTTTTACCAGTAGCAGCTTCATTTCCCAACTGGAGTAAAAGACCAGGAGAGCAGGAGAAGGCCCAGGAGGGACACCTGCTGCTCCCTCACAAGTATCTAGGGCTGTAGGGTCAGAGTAGTATCTTGTTCATGAATGAGTGAACACATATATGTTTAAGGATGAAAAGGAGAGGTTTCACCGTCTTGTTAGGATCCTGGACAGTTGAGGATCTAATGGGATATGATAACTACATATTGTCCATTATTTGGACATTTTACATTTCATTTTTCTAGTTAATATCAATTTTACTACAGCACTAGAGGAGAGGTCCTTGAGTGGTTATGAGGAGTTTTGTTTAGAATGATCTTAAAAAGAACCTTGAAAATAATTTGGTATTTACCAAATTAACAAAATAAAGTGTAGCATGAAAATTCTTGGGTTTTATGCAAAGACTGATAGTTCCACAACAGAAGAGGAGAAATCACAAGCCACAAAACAAAATGAATGTCAGGTGTTTGATTCATTGCTGATGGTTCCACAGCCTTATCAACTTTATTTCGTGTTTTCAGGAGGCAAAACCAGAAATAAAGCCTTTCATACAGTAGCTATATATAATTTTTCATGTTGCACTCAAAGAATGTTTTTACTGTGTTTATCTTATGGATTAGTGGCTTAATTTGGAAAGCACTTGCAAGTTCCATAATTTGCATACATTACATATTCAGTTTCTGAATTTCTAGCTTATGAAGCTAATGCACTTTTCATGAACACTTTCCTTTGTTTGTAATTTAAATTTGTTACAAAGCCTGCAATCTGAATGGGGGAAATTAGCAATGTGCAAGGGTGTAAGCACCATTATCGGGCCATAGTGAGAATGGTCTCTAAAAGCAGAAATGCTTATGCAGTACTCGTTTTGTAGCCTTCTTATGAAGCAAGATCAATTAAAGATACTTGAAATGTTCTCTTAAGATTATATTAAGCTGCTACCTGACATCAGTGATAAAGGGGTAACATCTACATTCAAGACTGGGACAAGTAGTTATAGACTGGCTATAAGGTCTGTTGTATAGACCCATCACAAGATCATGACAGAGACCATGCTGAATTAACATGGATTAAACATCTTGTTCAAAATCTCATGACTCACAAACCTCAAGTGATCAATTATAAAAAAAAGCCTCAGTTATACCACAGCCTTTTATCAAAAATGTCCAAATGTAGTTTCCTGGGTGATAAGGGAAAAATTTTTCAAGTGAAGAGTGAGGCATGAATGCACATTTCCCCACATATCAAGCAATTATGGTTGGAGTAAATCTATACAGGTTAGAGAATACTTCAACTGCCTGTTAGTGCACGCATGGTGTAAAACATTAATGCCAAAGTCCTTGTTCAGTGGGCAAATATGAGGATTGCTAGCAGAGGAACTGCTGAGCACAGTAATTTTGAATATCAGGCTTATGCTTCAATGCAGATTTAGAAGCTCCTGTTTTTTTAAAGTCTTCATCATAGTTGTTTGCATTAAGTGCAATGTTAGCATCACTTACAAGACATTTACAGAAAGAGGAAACTGCTCAATCTAAAGCTAGACATACAATTTTACTTGTGAACAACCAAATAATGTCCTTTCACAAACTTCACTGATGTCCCTGAAAAACTTCTTTTAAACTTGCTTTATAGAAAATATTCTACAAGCGTCTCCTTTCTCTACTCCTCAGGTTTCGGCTTGCTTGCTTTTTAGGATTATACGATGAAGACATAAAGACCTTAAGATTTCATCCAGCCTCTCCAGAAATCTTTCTGTTCATTATCACCACCTCAAAAATTCCTCACTTGAACACCATAAATCAAAGATAATTATTCCAGAAGGAAAATAAAAAAAGGTGCTTGAGCAGATATGCCTTTAGGGGAGAGAGAGAGATTTAGTCACACAATTTTTCTTATTAACCAGAACAGTAAAGCAGAAAATACAAATGAATAGGTCAAAAGATTTTAGACAAAGGGATTATTCCAAAAGGAAAAGCACTGATTGATTTAAATGGTTATAAATTGAGCGGAGTCAGAAGGATCTCCAGTTAGGGGAGATATACAAAGACTGTGGGGGCTGACCAGCTGGAAAGCAGCTTGGCGGTAAAGGACCTGGGGGTCCTGGTGGACACTATGTTGAATATGACCCAGCAATGTGCTCCTGCAGCAAAGACCAACAGCCTTCTGGGGCTGCATTAGGAGGAGTGTTGCCAGCATGCCAGGTGAGCAATGGTGAGACACACCTGGAGTGTTCTGTCCAGTTCTGGGTTTCCTAGTACAGGAGAGACATGTCCATACTGGAGAGAGTCCAACAAAGGGCAACTAAAATGATAAAGGCACTGGAGTATCTCCCCTATAAGGAAAGGCTGAGAGAACTAGGACTGCTCAGCCTGGAGAAGAGAAGATTCAGGGGTAAAGTTATTAATGTATATAAATATGTGAAGGGAGGGTGTAAAGAAAAGAGAGCCAGGCTCTTTTCAGTGGTGCCCAGTCACAGAGCCAAAGGCAGTGGGCACAAACCGAAACACAGAAGGTTTCTCCTGAACATCAGGAAACCCTTCCTCACTGTGTGAGTGACCGAGCACTGGCACAGGTTGTCCAGGGAAGTTGTTGAGCCTCCATCCTTTGAGATATTCAAAAGTTGTCTAGACATGGTCTTGGGCAGATGTCTGTAGGTGACCCTCATTGAGTAGGGGAATTGGACCAAATGACCTCGAGGTTCATTCCAATCTCAACTATTCTGTGATTCTGTGACCATGGATCTTTAAGGCAGTAAAACGTGCCTGATTATAAGACCTAAGCCAAAGACTTGCTCTTTCTTTATCCTGTAACTGTTTGCCTGATAAGAAATAGCCTTGTGTGCCAGAGAGGTAATGTGGCGCTCATGTGCTGGATTCTAAGAAGTTAAAGCAACTTTATCTAACTAGCTTGGACTACACATGGCAGCAGGAATTCAGCAGCTGGGGATAGATGGAGGCCACAGAAGACATGCAACTCGCATTGAAGCCTACCCTGTGGTACCTTCACTAGCTAGAGTTAACCAGGTGGGCACAATGTAGTGTGGATATACACAGGAAGCAAATACCATATAATGGGTAGCTAAAGGCCCTTCGAACAGAGGATGGGCTGCAAGATGGCTGTCCTGTTAAGAACTGCTTTCAGTTTCCCAATTTGTTGCTGCACAGATATACCAGAGATTTTGTTGTGTGATACTAAGGCAGCACTATTTTCTGCTAGCTTTTGTGATGTAAGGAAAAAGAGTTTTTTATGCTTGCTCTTGATGCTTATTATCTGTAGCTGCAGAGGAATAAGAGCAGTAGCGATTACAGTAAGATTAGTGGTGACTTTAGAAAAAAAGTGACATTTGGAGGCCTCTGTGAAAAGGTGTACCAGGAAGCATCCCAAAGTCTTTCCCATTTGTGTGAGGGAGAACCCTCTCCAGTTACAATTACTGTACTGATGGCAATCAGTCAACATGATTGCTGAAGAAAGATCGAGCCTGTAGGACAACTGCCCATACAGAATAATGGAAAATTTACTTAGCCAGCCAACACTGTTTTTATATCAGTTTTATATCAGGGATGTATTGTTAGACTACATTGCAGGAAACAAACAAATACAAAAAAGGATGGAACCAGGGAAAAAATCCAGTAATTGCAAACCAATAATTAGAACAACTTCAAGTTTAATGTCCTAATTAAAACTGCCTGTCACCATTGTAAATAGGCCAACAAAGCATTCAGAGAAGAAACAACTAGACAGAAGAGAATGGGACTTAATTTTGTCTATATTTCTGTGTGCAGTTCCAGTTCTTTAGAGAACTAAGGTTGGTTGGACATTTGTTCCTTTCCATGTGAGTCCTTAGATGCTTTCCTTCTTCCTACCAGCAAGGACATAAACAATTTCTCGTCTCTCCCATTTCAGGATCAGTGCAACTACTGATTGCAGACTGACACAAGGCTAGGACATTTACTGGTGAGTCATTTAAGTTTTATGCCATGTCATGTAAATATTTTCTTTGATATAGGCCGTTCAGGTAAAGAGTATGTGCTCTTTTGTGCATCAGAGCAAGTGACTGGCAGAGAGACTTTAGATATATTAGCACAGAAAATGTGGGTTATCAAAAAAAATTTAATTGTTGGGAGGAACTACTCATTTATCTCCATGGGTTTGAATTTTCCATACATAAAACAACCCCATTTTCAAAGGAACAAGGTTTTAATCATTAAGGAAAATTGAGAATTTATGAGCAAGAAAACCAGGGAAACAAACAGCATGCTGCTTTTCCTTGAAATCAATATGAAAGCAAAGGGAGGGACACACAGTTTGATTTTCTGCCACATTGTTTTTATACATCTACTGGAACAATTCCATTTCTTTGATTTTCCACTTAGTTATTATGCCCACTTATATTTAAATGAAGCTGCTTATAAGGTGTAGCCATTCAAAGCAAGCTATTTGACAAAGCCTTTTGGAAGAAGTCTTCTGTTAACAAAATCACTATTGATGCTGCAGTGCAACTAACTAGCAATTGCAAAACTGGCAGGATATCATCGCTTCTGCAAATGCTGTTGTTAACTACTTGGGTCAAACACATTGGTAACAAGTGTAACAGCAAAACACTATGTAACTATCAGCCTTTTCATCGAGCACTACTTCACTGTACTAAATCTGTGTCTCTATTTAGAGCTTCTCTTTCCATTTGGGCGACTGCTTGTTAATGGTGACTGGTTAATTGTTACAAGCCACAAAGTGGTGTATTCACTAAAGCTGGTAAAACCAGCCTAAAAATAGTTGCCAGTCCCAAAAATGAAAGGGATTGCAGAAAGAAATTATGGAGTTTTGGCTATGGAGATCAGATTTGATGATGAAGAATGGTCTCTCTGGGCATTAGATCATCTGAAGAAATGGCAAACCAGCACTGGTTAACAAACTTTGAAATAGGCATTTAGATTAGCTGCAGTGAAACTGTTCCATGAGCAAATCTTACCTTTCAATGAGTTTATGGAACGTTCCTATTAACATAACTGAAGTCATGGTTTTGTTATAGGAGTTCAGTAGATAAATTCTGAAGCACAGCTGCGTGGCAAGGTGAACAGGTGAGATTAGTTTGGGGGGGCTTGTTTGTTTGGGGTTTTTTTTGTTTGTTTGGGTTTTTTCACTCAGGATTAAAGATCTGTGTGAAAAAACTTGCACTTTGTGTAGTAATTTCCATGAACACCAAGCAAACTTTCAACGTTATTTGTATTTGATGGTGTTTGTGCTTCCTCTTGTGGTGGTCTAAGCAACTATAAAGATGTTAAAGCAACAAAGCGTGAAAGTCTGGCCAGATGTCAATACAGAAAACTTTCCTAAAAGAAAGTATTAATTTCCCTGTAATGGCAGTTAAAAGCCATTCCCCACCACCAGTTTTATACAGAGCTATTCAATAAGAACACACTGGATATTTATAATGGAAATCTTATGTTGAAGGTATTTTGCTTAAGTTACGATTTATTTTTTAGGATTATTAATTCCTTAAATCACAGAGAACAGTGTTAGACATTATTCTCTCTGAGTATTTTTAAGCGAAACTTCTGTCACTTCATCTATGACCTAAAATTGATTGAATCTAAGAAATAAAGGTTACTGCAGAGAAGCCACAGAAATGAGGAACAGAAACAACTAGCCTGGGTTAGATGTAGACTGTCCTGGTTTGAGGTAAAACAGAACCAATTTTCTATTCAGTAATTTTACTTTTCAGTTAAGCCTCTTCTAGCTAACTGAACTCACAAATTAACAGCANCATATAATAATTTATTCATACAGTAGTCTAATTTCCTTTTAAACTTTTAAGTTTCTTTCTGTCTCTTCCTCCTCTCCCTGAAGGGAGATGCTGTCCCTTCTCTGAAGGGACAGAGGTCAGAGGGCATCTGTCATTCATTTCAGTGGCCAGTCCAGCCCCAACCACAACACAGACAAANACAAATTAACAGCATATTTTTCAGACACTGTTTGCTCCCAGAGTGGTAAGACCGATGTTTCTAGTTGTTGCCAAGGGATGTTATGCAGAGAGGCTCTTGCTTATACTTATTGCTATAACAACCAAGGCCAGCCAACTTTGTTATGTGAGCCATTGGAGGGTTAGAAGCGGAAAAATGTAGAGGGGTCGCAGCAGCAAGGAGGAGTGGACGGGACAGGTGACCCAAAACTGACCAACAGGGTATTCCATCCCATCTGCCTCCTGCTCAGTATAAAAGCTGAGGGATCAAAGGGTCAGCCCTCTTTCTTCAATGGCAGGTGTCTGAGGAGAACTCGGACTGTTCGTCTGCCTTTGGTCCTGATCCGTGTATTCCGGAATCCAGATCCGGAATCCAGATCCAGACTCCAGTTCCTGTTCGTCACTGAGTCCACTCTGGGACTTTCCCAGTGCCTGCTGGTGAAGTGATCATCATCTTGGGTGCTTGATGCTGGTTTTGTATATATTTCATTTTCTTTTTTTCATATTATATTTTCTTTTTATTATTAACATATAATAATTTATTCATACAGTAGTCTAATTTCCTTTTAAACTTTTAAGTTTCTTTCTGTCTCTTCCTCCTCTCCCTGAAGGGAGATGCTGTCCCTTCTCTGAAGGGACAGAGGTCAGAGGGCATCTGTCATTCATTTCAGTGGCCAGTCCAGCCCAAACCACAACACAGACAAAACTCTAATAAGGATGCAAAGTAGTAGGAGACCATTTAAAGGAATAGGTGTTCAAGGAATTTTGCAACACAAACTATGCCTGCAATAAACAAATTGGGAAAAGTAAAAAAGTAACAAAAGAGTTAACTGAAGAGTTCTTATAACATTGCTCATGGAGTTCAAAAATAATTTCAGGATTTGTAAAGGCAGCATTGTCAAAATTGAAAGAACTGAATAAAGAAAGCTAGAAAACATAATTATACATACTGAACAAAGAGCTAAGAAAGATTTCAACCAGACAAGCTTTTCTTCTTCTTGCTGTATTTATTTCCTCCATTTTTTGGAGTATGTCATTTTTAGAGCTGCTCTCTATCTACGACTGCAGTAAGTCACCTATCCCTTTACTTACAATGGAGTCTGACAGGGGAAAGCTCTGGCACCACTCCTGCTCTCTCTTCTCACACAAAGCCTTTGTTTCAGTGGGAGTTTTGCTGGCTTAGCCTCAATGAGCTTTCTTAAACGGGAACAGCATTTGATGCCAGCAGCACAAAAAAAACAGTAGGAGGGAAAACAGCAAACATTGACATGATATATCTTGTTGCAAATGCATGATGATAGGCAGTGAAATTATTTGGGTATGACTTTGATGACAGTAATGATAAAAGTCACTGTCCCAAGGAGGTGCCTGCATAGCTGAAGAGCAGCTAGTGCAGAGTATCTCTTTCCTGCTATAGGAGGCAATACTTGCAGTTGTGCTGGAAGACAAATTCACATCTCTTCTAACAAGGAGGCATTAATCACCTTTAATTCTTTGACCCATACTGCTACATGTAACTTGTTGCCTTTTCATCGTGCAGTGGCCTTCTTTAGCAGGTGCAGAATACAGCAGAGAGCTCAGATCAGCATTGTATGAGAAATAAAATATCCCTTAGCTGAATGTGTAAGGCACAGAGAGCTGCTCCTTCTCCTGAGCTCTCCATGAATAACCTATCTATCAAATAACCCAGGCACATTGCAAATCCCATTGATACAGATTACTGTCACATGGTGCAATACCAATCGACAGTTTTCTGACATATAGCTGGCTTTTTGGTGAAGTGACATACACTACCGTTTCTGCTGTAAAATGTCATAGCCTGGGCTGCATGCATCAGCTGCACATTCAATGTGCCAGACCTTTCCCTGGGCACACTGCCCAAAAATGCTGTACTGTCCTCTTGCTTTTTTAAAATGATGGGTTGTTTCCAGCCTGAAATCTTTCTTGCTCTGAAGGCCAGGAGGTCATTTGCAGTTGCCTGACCTCAGCCTCTCACGCAGTAGTGCCTGCATGTGTATCAAGACACACAGACACCATACTGACCAATTCATATCACAGCAGTGACGTTACCAGGATCAGGGACATGGACCTGTTGGAGCGGGTCCAGAGGAGGGCCATGAAGATGACCAGAGGGTTAGAGCACCTCTGCTATGAAGATAAGTTGAGAATGTTGAGGTTGTTCAGCCTGGAGAACAGAAGGCTCCGGAGAGACCTTAGAGCAGCTGTTCAATACTTAAAAGGAGGCTTATAAGAAAGTTGGAGAGGAACTTTTTACAAGGGCATGTAGTGATAGGACAAGGGGTAATGGCTTCAAAGTGGAAGAGGGTAGATTTAGATCAGATCTCAGGAAGAAATTTTTCACTGTGTGGATGGTAAGGCACTGGAACAGGTTGCCCAGGGAAGCTGTGGATGCCCCATCCCTGGAAGTGTTCAAGGCCAGGTGGGATGAGGCTTTGAGCAATCTGGTCTAGTGGAAGGTGTCCTTGCCCACAGTGGAAGGGGGTTGGAACTAGATGATCTCTAAAGTCCCTTCCAACTCTAACTATTCTATGACATGTAGAACTATATCATGCAACACAAACTACATTGTACCTCACTCATATACCTTCCTAAGAACTTCCTCTTTCTTTTTTGTTATTTTTAAATTATCCGTGAATCATGAAGCTTTGATTCCAATATTAATATTATTTTTTGCAAGAATCTGTGTAGATTAGATACTGTGCTTAAAACCTGAAGGCACTAGATAATGCAGAGTTTTCTTGTGACAGTAAGAATCTTCACTAGAATTGCAAGAGATAACTTGGCACATATTGAAGCAGCATTATAGCATGAGAATTAGCCTTTATTTCTGTGCAACTCCATAGGACTGTTCCTGAATTACAACAAGCCTTCTGCTTCTTTTCTGAATTAGAGGTAGACACTGGAGTTGTTTATTAGTCTGCCTTCATATGGATACAGTAACTTTTAATTTACCATTTCTGACAAAATTTGAAGGAGGAAGTTACAGTTTTAAATGTAATGAAATTCTGAACAAGCTTCATGATCAAGCAGTGGAAAGAGATTGTGTAAATAACGCCATGGAGGGGAACAACCTTTTGGCAACAGCAGTCAGCTGGTGGAGCAACAATCAGCACTTTCTCTTATTGATGAGAAACTACAACTACAGGACAAAGCCGTGGCAGCTGTAGTGAAGGAAGTTGTTTAAGAGACAGAGGTAAAAAGCCTAGAAGTCTGCAGGAAACCAGGCTTCATTCCTTCTGCTTCCTGAGCAACTTTTCATTTTTAACCTGTGATTTTAATTTTGGAGTTTGCAGTGATAGTAGAAATCAGCTAAAAGGGTATGGAGAGTCCTGGCTTACCAGCATCATTTGAATTTTCCATGGAACCCGACTTTGAGAAAACTCTCATAGTATCACGAGGTACTACGATATTCTTAAGCTTTGATTGCATCTATAAGGCTTTGTAGGTTTATGGCTGAAAGCAGGGCTCTGCCTCATCCCCTCATAAATGTCCAGTACTCTCCCATTATGACAGAGATGAGAGGCCATGCAAGATGGATGGAACACCTTTCCTATGAGGAAAGGTTGAGAAAGTTGGGGTTGTTTAACCTGGAGAAGAGAAGACCCCAGGAAGACCTTATTACAGCCTTTCAATACTTAAGGGGGCTTATAAGAAAGATGGAGACAGATTTTTTAATAGGGCCTGTAGAGATAAGACAAGGGATACTGGTTTTAAACTAAAAGAGAGTTCAGACTACGCAGAAGGAAGGAATTTTTTACAATAAGGGTGGTGAAACATTGGAAGAGGTTGCCCAGAGAGGTGGTAGATGCTCCACCCCTGGAAACATTCAAGGTCAGGTTGGACGGGGCTCTGACCAACCAGATCCAGTTGAAGATATCCCTACTCATTGCAGGGGTGGTTGGACTAGATGATGTTTAAATGTCCCTTCTAGCCCAAACTGTTCTGTGATTCCATGATAAGTGATAGTTCCCTGCTGAAAGGAGCAGGGGCAAGAGGAGAGCAGAGGCACAGCAAAGGCAAGTAGTGCATGCATAAGAGAAGGAAGGAGGGAGAAAGAAAGTCAGTCATAGAGATACTTCAGTAATTATTGCCTCCCAATTGTTGTTGTTTGGTTTTGCATAGCTTTATAAACATATTATGTCATGTCTCTATGTATCATTGTGACAGCAAAGTCCTTCAAACTGAAGGAATGTGTGAATCAGTAGGGCACAGCTTCTACATTGGCTCCAAAGCAGCAAGCACCCATCTTAAGATTCGGACATGGCCATGTTGCCATTGGTTATAGAATCACAGAATCGCAGAATCATTTAGGTTGGAATAGACCTCTAAGATCATCAAGTCCAAACATTAACCTAGCACTGCAAAGTCCACCACTAAGCCATGTCCCTAAATGCCACATCTACACATCTTTTAAATACCTCCAGGGATGATCTCAACCACTTCCCTGGGCAGCCTGTTCCAACGCTTGACAATGCTTTCAGTGAAGAAATTTTTCCTAATATCCAATCTAAACATCCCGTGGTGCAACTTGGGGCCATTTCCTCTTGTTCTATCACTTGTTATATGGGATAAGAGATAGACCCCACCTCTCTACAACCTCCGCTCAGATAATTATAGAGAACAGAAAGAGCCTCCTTTTGTCCAGGTTAAACAACCCCAGTTCCCTCAGCCATTCCTCATAACACTTGTTCTCTAGACCCCTCACGAGCTTCATTGCTCTTCTTTGGACATGCTCTAGCACCTCAATGTCTTTCTTGTAGTGAGGGGCCCAAAACAACACAGTACTTGGGGATTGGCCTCACCAGTGCCAAATACAGTGGGACGATCACTTCCGTAGTACTGCTGGTGTCCTGTTTTCACATAGAATAGAACCAATTCTCTTTTCATTAATTTTACTTTTCAGTTAAGTCTTCTAACTAACTGCACTCTCTGAAATTAATAGTATGCTTTTTAGATAGTGTATGCTTCTAGCAGATAATGTCTGATGTTTACAGTTAATATTAAGGAATGGTATGCAGAGAGGTTCTTGCTTACACTTATTCCTAAAATAACCAAGGTCGGCTAACTTTATGTGCCATGTTGCAAGGTCTGAAGTGGAAGAGTGTAAAGGAGTCACACATGTAGGGTGAAGCAGACAGGACAGGTGACCCAAAACTGACTAACAGGGTATTCCGTCCCATGTACATCATGCTCTGTATAAAGCTAAGGGATCAAAGAGGCCGAGTTCTCTTCTTCAGTGGCCGGCATATAATGAGAACCCGCTCTGTTCTTCTGCCTTTAACTCTGATCTGTGTGTTCCAGAATCCAGTTCCCATCTGCCACTGAGTCCAGTCCAGGATTTTTCCAGTGCCTGGTAGTGGCATGATTTTTATCCTGGGACCTCGATATTGGTTTTTATATATTTGTATATATTTCATTATTTTCTTATTAATATCTATTATTTAAATTATTTAATATTTCATTAAAGCTATTATAGGGGGTTCTTTTCAAGCCTTAAATCATTCCCTTCCCTTTCTGGGGGT
>VYXH01006460.1:0-13270 GCA_013397275.1 Burhinus bistriatus
GCATGGATTTCTGCATGGCTTAAAGACCAAACAGTAATCAGCTGAGACATCAGCTTCATGCTTGTTTTCATAAAAATATAGGGAAGCCTACTGCAGCAAACATCAAACCTTAAACAGGACATATGTCATTTCTAGCTCCCAAAGTTTGCAGTAACCAAGCCTATTAATAATAACGGAATAAAAGTTCACTACACATTTTTTCCCCAATGCTAAGTTAAAAAGCTAGACTTTAAACAATCCAGTCTTCACTGCACATAGAGTTGTAATATTTGCATGCTTATTGCAGCTACTAAATACAATAATAACGATGTCAAACATGACCACGCACTTGCCTAGGTAAGACTTAAATTTATGTCCCTATATAGCCAGAAATTAATAGCCTAACATTTGTTTTCCCATGATTCATGGGGTTTCAGGAATTGTTACGATGTACTAGGAGGGGCAATGAAAGGCCTAGTAACATAATGGATTGAGAAAACTGAGTATAGCAAGACTTGAAAACACACTTATCACAGCTGTAATTACAGGCCTGAATGGCCACAGCTGATCCCTAACCTCAAACACTGCTTACACTCCCATTCAATGAGTCTGCATTAAGGAAAAAATCTTTACTGTGGCCTTATTAAACATTTCCTTGTACTTGCTTTAAAGGTTCTACTAGTTTAACCTGTTTATATAGAAAGTATCAGACCATGACTTTACAAAATTAGAGCACTAACTACCCCAAAGTCCTCAGGTTGTTCAGTTTTTCACAGGTATTACCACCATCTTTTTGCTGAATTGTTTCAGGAAGAGAACTGCAACCATATTCACCTGCTATTTGACATCAGCAACTTGCCACTCCCTCTAACAATTGCTGAGATTACTTTAACCAGGAATGCATACTAGAAATTTTACCCTGCAATGTCCTGATCAAACTGTGGATGTCTCAGATAGTGTATTTGGTTTATGATATTGCTAATGAATTGTCAAAGAGGTCCAGATAGTTACCGTGAAATAAAAGCAGTACCTTTCAAAAACCAGAAGTATTTTCTACATTGAAGTAATTTTCTCCTAAGCTTGACTGTGACATCAATCCAGCTGTGAATTCTTTAAGGTACATGCTTATTTTTTAATTGGATTAACAATGATGCCAGTTGAGGTTGCCAAGTACAAAAAGCTCAAATTTTGCCAGTTTGGAGATGTTTTATTTCAGTCTCTGATATTAATCACGGAGGCAGAAGAAAAAAAAGGAATTGAAATACTATTCTGATTGGGTACACATAGTGGATGAGACAAGAAGAGTCTCAAATTGTAGTAAAAAAATGTCAGGCTGGACATCAACAATAGCATTTTACTGGCAAAGACAACAAAGCTCTGAAATAGGTTGCCTGGGGAGGTCTCTAGATCTACCCATATCCACTAGATCCCTTTAAGAAGGTTAGACAAGCACATCAGGAGTCAAGAGACAGTTGGCTGTGACTGGGGAAAGCAGATGAAACTCACTCCTCTAGTTCAAAGTTCCTTGTATACAGCATATATTTTCTCCATCGTCCATGTTCTGAAAGAGATACATAAACATACATATCTATACATACACATGTACATCCCCATCTTTGTATGTTCTATGGCCCCATTTTAGGAACCATAAAACTATGTACTCCTTAAATACCAAAAAACAGTGCTGAAAAGGACTTTATCTACCTAACGATCTCACATGGAAGATGCATGAGAAGGAAAGCAAGAGAAAAAGACTGTATAAACCTGCTCCCGATCTATGTTCGGCGCAAAATGGAAAAACTGTTAAGGGAAAACCAAGAAAGGTCCAGCTCAAAATCTCTTTTGGTTCAATGACTTCGGAATTCTTTGGCCAAGCAGGCAAGTAATGTTCAAATCTCTGTTTTGCGTCAGGTATGGAAACACAGAAGTAGTCACTGTTTTGCGAGTTTTATGGTTGGCATAAAAACTCCATTAGGAACAAAGTTCTGTTCACTATGCATCTTTGCTTTTATTTAAAAAGGCCTGAAAAATTACAGATTTTTTTCCCTTTGCTTGAACTCATATTACAGAAATATTTTGGAGCTACTCAGAACATTTTACATGCTTAGCCGCTCAATCCATAGGGGAAAAAAGTTAATTACACAACCCAATTCTGTATTTAATGTCCCAAGGCCAAGTCACTGTATGTCCGCAGGCAGCATTAATAAATATGATTTATCTCACTTTTCATAAAAAGTTGTGATTACCATTTTTCAACAACTGAAGCTATCTGCAATACGATACTTCTCATACCTTACAAAATCGAACCAAAATGGCAAAGACTATTTGAACTTAGCTCAAATGCCAGTTTATTGTGAACATGTTCTCTTTGTGTTCCTTTATAACATGTCAAAATTCAGGGCTGGATTTCTGAGAGTGCAGCACACCAGGGCTCAGCTGAGAACAAACAAAAACAGCCAAGTACATACGATAACAAGCCTCTATTTTGGTGCCTAAATGAGGGGGAAATATTCCAGGGCAAAAAAAAAAAACCAACCCAAAACCGAACACATAAAACTGTATGTATGCTTATTTTCAGAATCATTAAAACTTAAAGACTGTATGTAGAAATGATCCACTTTGCATTTCAGTTACTGAATACATGAGAAGTACTTAAGAAGTTTCCTCTATGGAACAGAAAACATCACAGTACTTCTAGTCCAAGACCCATTAAAGTGAATTGAAATACTTTAATACTATCATATTTTGCACCTATGAAATATGCGTGCATGCATTAAAAAACCTTTCATTAGTTCATGAAAGTCTTTTTTTGTAAAAAAAAAAAGTAAAGTCTGTTTAAAGAGGAAAACATAACCTTTCTGCAAGTGCAATACAATGTACAAAGTTGAAAGACTCAAAGTGAAGACCAACATCTTTGGCTGCTGATACAGGAGGAAGAGGAATACAGGAGGAATTTAAAGGCAGAATAGACATTTTATTTTCAGATATGAGAGACCTGCAATGAAAGAAAAAATGCTGAAGTTACCTTGATTTGTAATAATACAAAAACATTGCCACTTGGTGGTTTTACCTCAGCAACCTGATGCCTTTGTTACGGGTTATTGATATTCTGCTTCTAAACTACCACCAAGCTGTCAGCTCCCATTGAAATACTGACCTAGACAGATCTTTCTTGTTTCGAAGACAGACAAAATAGTTGTAAATTGGTATGTACTGCTGCAGAGCAGCAAACCCTAATATTTCAATTATGAGTGAAAGTGAAGAGATTCCTACAAAGGAAACAAAATTGGTAACTTTTCTTGCCACACAGACATGATGGTTACAGTGTAATTTAACATAAATGTGAACTTTATGAATTGTGTGCTAAATTATCTTCCAGTGTTAGTCTTCGAACAAAATATACATATCATCAGCCTTTGATATGCTTAGTTTGACGCAGAAACATGCTGTCAACTCATCAGTTAATCACTTCCAACATATCAGAATATAGGAAGGTCTAAATACCAACTCACACAGTGTGTATTTGTGCTTGGCATTACCAGATATAATAATGTCATGATTTTTGAAAGGCATTTTTACCACACAACAGCTACCACTAATATCACTATGCCGGGCCTTTTTACTAGAAAATTCTAAAACTTCAACAGTGGTTCATCCAGTATATGCACATAAGATTAGCCCAAAGTTAAGTCTTATGATTTTAATAGTTTTTCAGAATAAAAATATTCAGATTTTTACTCAAAAACAAGAAAAAGATCATGTTCCCACAGAAACACTTAATCTCAGGTGAATCTGTTTCAGAGGCTAGAGCCCAACACTACTCAGGCCTGGAAATATTCTAAAACAAATTAAAAAAAAATGTACCAACAAGAAAAATAAGTGATTTCCCTAAGCATTTCGATAGCTTGCATAAAGACATCAATTACCACAGCTTGTCTTCTAAATTAATGATTCACAGTGATGGATTATTCATGCAAGTCGGCCAGCTGAACATTATACTTTGACTCTGGGGAGAAAGTATAGCATGTCTTAATTAACTATATTTTGTATAAGCCAGAAGACAGAAAAATGTTATTTCTCTAGTCAACCAGGTAAAATGTAAGAAAACAAAACTAGTCAGTAGCCTCCATAATCCACATAGTGAACTAGCAAGAGCATGTTCCCTCAAGTGAGCTCTGTAATGTAGTTCCAAATTGCTGTTTTGTTGAATGAACTGACTTCAGATCTACTCCAGTTAAGCATGAAAAAAAGATGGAAATTACATGTTAATATGCTGTTTCCTGTCGTATGCACAACCTTCGAAGACTGCAGTGATGGCACAATTTCTTGTTTCAAAAGGGTATCAAATATTTTCACAGACTTGACTGAAATTCAACCCAACACTGAGTTTTCCTATGAGTAAATCATAATTATGTCAAATATTTTCTAAACAAATGCTGTATTCTAACAGCCTCCTTGAACGTATATAACATTAATGTGTTGTCTATTGATGATATTTGTTACTTTGATCAGGACAGTGCAAAATACCTCCACAATACAAAACATATCTAGGATTTGCAACTGTTAACTTTCAGAGTGTTATTCAATCATTGTACTGAAAGATTTACAAAATAAAAATGGGAAGTCTGTGATAAATGTTACTATTTATCCTTAGAGTAAGTAATATGAATGATCTAATATCTCTAAAAATCTATACCGAGCTGCTCTAGGATAGCAAAGACCGCCATGCCTGATGAATTATATGACCACCTAGTTGTTTACATGGCTTATATACAATACATTAAGGATGTTAAAAGTATTAATCACATTCAAATAGACCAAAAAGGTCAAATAGACCTTTTAACAAACTAATACCCAGACGCCTCACACTCATTACTGGATTTTATGAGTGGGAAGAGTCTGTTTTCATTTTATATTGCAGAAACACAGGTTAAGTATAGATTAAATGACTTGTCCACTACCAAAGGATCTAAAAACAAGTAAGCTTTTTTTCTTCTTCCTTTAAAGCTATCCTATCCATTGGTGTTACCTTCTCTGAGCTCCCAGGACAATCCTAGAGCCTTTGAAAGCAAAAATTTTATTTTGCCCTTGCTCTCTTGGTGCTTCAGCAATACTTCTGGGGATTCTTCTAAAGCCCTACAATTCTTAAGGAATTAAGTAATACCTCAAAGATAGGATAGTTACATAGATAAGGATTAGGAAAGGATGGTGAATATCAATTCCGTTAGTCCCTACCAATCCTAAAATGACAAATAGTGGGAACACATTTTCATACATCTGCCTCCATAGGGCTTTCACTACAGGTAAATATGATACTGTATGAGACCTAGCTCCTTGTAACAACTCTTATATGCAGATTTGAATTTATGTTGCTTTCCTCTCCTTCCAAATACAAGATATGCTAGTGTTATTGCTGAGCAATATGCTTCCATCACTTCAAGAATTTATCTTCATTGTGACTGAGTGGAAGTTTGTCCTCTTGAAGCTAAAGGGTATCTTGCTGTCACTTCATATATGAAGACCTGGTATCAGTTATGTCAAATTCACAAGTGTGCTGTGTTTTGATATTGTATGCACATTTTCCTCCCTCACATTCCTATATGAAATATTACCAATGGCATTTTTTTGCTTCATGCACATCATCCCCTGAAAATAAATCTACTTACAGTCAATTTGTTTCTTACTCACTTTCACGGGTATCTTCTCTATACACCCTGCTGCTCCACATCCCCTATAATTAGACATTTCTGCTTGCTTGTTTTTCTGATATTTGTTTTTCTCAGTATCTCCTCGTAGATCTAATATCCTGCTTCCTTTAGTATTTCAACACATGCATGGTAGGGAGAGCAGATGGAAACTGCCAGCTACAGATAACACCAAGTAGCTTCTGTCAAGTGGAGACTCCAAAAGCTCTAAAATCCACATGGGGTTTTTTTTCTGCTACCATGACATTTTCTATGCCTCAGAGATGCTGGGGAGGACTAATCAAAGGCACTTCCTACAGGAAACTGAGAATGAGCATGGTTGTAGCATGCAGTGACCACACAGCTGACAGTGAACTGAGGAGCTACATTCAGGCACGGATAGCACACGAGACTTCAGAACCTGTCCCCAAGAAGAAAACCAAAAACACTTAGAGCTACAAAGCACCACAAACATTGTTTCAGGCTGCTCAGTCCTATCAGACATCATGCTTCTATTAAGAATGCTACCTCATATCTTGCTGAATTCCCAATAGGTATTTAGAGATGCTCTTTACACACCTGAGTGTCAGATGAGGGGCAGGGGGGAGATGTGGGAAGAAGTTATTCAGCAGCTTTAAAAAAAAAAATCTTTTAAAAAAAAAAAACCATTTCTGCAGAAGTTCACATTGGGGTGGGCTATTTCACAGACTCCTATTATTTTCTGTCTGAACCGGTAGTAATAAAACTACTCCTGTTTACTCTAAAAAGAAAGCCACAGCTAGTACTCCTCAGTTCTGCTTCCCTGCAAAGGAATTTTCAGATGGCAGAAGTAAGGCGGTGGGCAATGCCCCATGGAGATTAAAAGAAGCAAAGACTTGTACACGCACTCTGCAGGACCGCAGAGCACCACGGGCATAGCAGAGGAAATGCTACACCACATGGAGGGACATCTCTCTGGTTAGGCCTGGGCACTGAGGGAGACTGATAAAACAGGCAAGCAGATGAAGAGCGAAGGCCCAATTCTGATGCAGAGGAATGACTCAAGGCAAAACACTCCTTCCAGACTTTAACTACTATCAGCGACAGACAACACATAATCTCTATCCATATATGACCTATAGAATAGAACCATAGAATCACCTGGGTCGGAAGAGACCTTTCAGATGATCAGGTCCAACCATCAACTAACACTGTGAGAACCACCACTAAACCGTGTCCCTCAACACCACGTCTACCCGGTTTTTAAATACCTCCAGGGATGGTGACTCAATCACTTCCCTGGGCAGCTCGTTCCTATGTTTGATAACCTTTTTGGTGATGAAATTTTTCCTAATATCCAATCTAAACCTCCCCTGGCGAAATTGAGGCCATTTCCTCTTGTCTTATCGCTTGTTACTTGGGAGAAGAGACTGAACCCCACCTCCCTATAACCTCCTTTCAGGCAGTTGTANGACTGAGGTGCAGGACCCAGCACTTGGCCTTGTTGAACTTCATACCATTGTCCTCGGTCCATTGATCCAGCCTGTCCAGATCCCTCTGTAGGGCCATTCTACCCTCAAGCAGGTCGACATTCCCACCTAACTTGGTTCTATACTTATGTCAACATTACAGCAGGACGAAAATGAGATCATATCAACCAAAGACCAAAACAGCGTTGAATTAAAAGGGTTCAGCTCTGCATCTCCTATGTTTACACTACAAGCACGAGATGGTTGTTCTTTGCAACACCTTGCCTTCCTTCTCTTAAGAGATTCTCAGACACTGCTGTCCTCTTCTTCCCACCTCCTCAATTTGCAGACCTCCACTAATAGCTTCTTTGGATAGAGGGAACTGGGACAATGGATGTGTTCACTAATTTTGTGACTGGACTAATCACGGCCAGAGACATAGGACATGGGAAAAAAAGGATACGGTCCATAGCACATGCATTCATGAAACGAGATCTTATTTTTCATGCTAGACCATGGAGGCGTAGCAGGCACATTAAGCATTAAACTAGAAGTCTCTTCTGCCATCTTCAACTCGAACATCAGCTTTGTCAAATGTTACCTGAAAGTTTATGTTAGAAGTGTGGAGTCAGCTTTGGTTTTTCACTTTTTTTTTTATAACCAAAACACCTGCTGCTTGTAACATTACTGTGAATAAACAATGTTACTTTAATAAAGAGGTTTTTATTCACCATATGTAAGTGCACATGCTTTTAAAGACAAAATAGAATTACTACAGTGTTTTAAAAGTCCATATCCAGTTTAATAAGAGACTAGTTTATTCCTCTTTAGTACTTGTAAGAATCATTAGACATCTTTCAACTCCCACTAATTACTTTGGTTTTGGCAGACATTACTGTTTCTTCCTCCTGCTTTTTTGAATAAATCTGAAATTAACAAGTCAATAAACTGACATATTTACAGTAAAAATAACTTGGCTTCCCTCTCTTCTTCCTCCCACTTTTCATATTTCTCTTTGCAGATGAAAAGGTTATCGTTTACCTACAGGCTTTATATATACTTAGAGCAGTTTGGGTAGGGACCTAGGCATCTTTCCTTTACATAACAGGATCACAAGTTGAAGACCTGATATTACAGTAAGCTGTTCGTGTTGACTTAGGTTTTGATTAATAGCTTTAAATAGTTTAGAAACTAGAGCAAACACTTTTTTTTGAAAAAAAGATATCCAAGACAGAAAGCGTGAGCTGCTTCAGTGAACTCAAATTACTATGTGAAGTACACAATCATTAAATGCTCCAAGAACTGCTTTAAATGTGGAAAGAAGAGCATTTGAAAAGGGCAGTTCTAGTGTACCAATTAAAAAAAGATGTCTTAAATCTTTATACCTATTTTCTTTCTAACTACAACTTACATAACTGAGATGTTTGGGAAAAACTGGGGCAGCGAACATTACCCGAGACATAGAAACAGTTACTGAAAAACGTCGTTTTGCTATACTGTCAAGGCATGCGGCAGTCTCCAGTGGCTAAGTGATCGTGAGGAGTTCAGACAGGCTGTCTTTAGCAAAGTACCCATGCTCCTAACATTATCTTGACGTGCCAAGGTCAGTTAAAAAAATCACGTTGAAAAGTAGATGCCCAAGTTCTCCAGCTTCCTCCAAACCTCTACAGGAGAATCAAGGGTTGGAATGGCATCGCTGCTCAAAAAGTACCAGGTGCAAAGTGCAATTACTAAGTGATTGGGCATATTATCTTATTGCAAAGGCAGTTAAAGCATTTGCTTTCTTGTAGTGTCTGTGCAAAATTAAAGGAATTCAGTCAGAATTCCAAAAGCAAAATAAAGCCTTAAATACGTTGTTCAAAAAAGTTTGAAAGGAAAGGACAATTTTCTCTTCTCAGATGAGGAAGTCCCTCAAATCCACTGCACATACGGAAACATGGATGACAAAAAAAATAGATTAAAACAGAAGAGCGCAGAACTGAAGTTCTTCTGAGGTTTGTAGAGATCATTCCTAGCTAACAAGTGCCTGGTTTTGTATATTTAAGTAAACTCGCTGCACACATGGTCCAGTTTCAGTTCTGACAGAACTGATCTTTCTAGAAGCAGTCAAGTGTCCACTAGCCCCATGAAGTCATCATGAGTTTAGATTTCTCAGATATACACAGCAGATTAGAAACACTTTACATTATTAAGCTATTATTTGCTTAGATGTAATGGTGAAAAACTGCAGGGCTGAAGTACATAAATATGTGGAAAGATGTCTTCCAATTAATAGGCTAGGTATTTGGTTAAAACTTAATATAACCACATTGTTGAACTACTTCTAGCCGGAATATTACTGGTCATTCTTGATTGTTCCTGAATGAATAGTCTCAAGGTTTGGGGGGAAAAAAAAAAAATCTTTCTCAAGAATTATCATAATATTTTAAACACTCAACTAAACCAAAAATCCTTTACAACACAGGAGGTCAAATCTTATTAACCCAAAAGCCAGACACATATTTAACTCACTAGCTTGTATCAGTACGAAATTTTCTCTTTTCCCATCTCATACCTACAGCTGCTTTGCAATGACTCTAAAAGACCAAAAAGGATGCAGATAACTCACGCAGCTTTTATCATCACATTAGCCACAGTCTGCAGTTTTCATAATCATTAGCTTTGAAGTATATTAAACAAAGCAGAACATGACCTTACAGTTGATATTTCAATCACACCACATAAGAACAATTCTTTATCATACATACTTTATTAAGGCTGCCAACTGAGATGCTATTCAGAACTACTCAAAACAAAAAAGGCAGCAAAGAACTGTACTGTTGCACAGCCAAGTGAAGCCAGGCAGCGACCACACTACAAGGGAGTTCACTGCTTTTAAATGCAGAGTCACCAGACAACTTCTGACACGTACCTCTGATTTTGGATGGGTGGAGGGATCAACAAGATGTAGAATGCATGCATGTGTACAACACTAACAGAAAAAAGAAACTGAAATTTTTAGTTTTAAAATAATGCAATGTTGTGTAGCTTTACTTATTAGCAAAATGCACAGATTATCTTACCTACATTTATGTTTAGTACAATATGTAATTACCTTTTTAGAAACAGAATTTTGGGGAGTGAAAAAGAAAAAACATGACACAGCATTCTTTTGGTGAAGTTAGGAAATTGAAGAGATTTCATATAGTCATTCATCTTACTTGAATTCTCACAGTACTGTGTCATTACAGACCTTCTCCCCCTTTCTAATGACTGTACTACGCTATTTACACTGTAAAAAAATGTATATTCCTAATGTGACTGATGCAGTTTACTTACATCCCTGTCATTTTGTACTGCTTTAAATACCAAGTACAGAGGGAAAACAAGTCCAAAACTTTACCCTTATTATTTGTGTGATTTATTTTGTTTGCCTTGAAGTGGATAGCTTCATTATCTCCAGCACAATTTTGCAAAGAAATGTAAAGAAAAGGTGTTGTTCTGTCAAGCCAATCATTAAAGACTCAGAAAGTATTTATTTTCCTCCTGCAGGAATGCATGTTACATTATATCTACCCCAAGTTCTGCTAACCTTTTGTCATCCAGTTCACAAGACTAACAGCACTCAAAAGACACAAATACTTTAAAGATATTTCCAAATTTAAATTAATTACTCTGGTCTTTCATGTATTTGAGGAAAAATCCAAAGTTATCACTAGTCACAGTTGACTACACAGATGTCTTTTCCTACCATCCACCCATTATACTGACACGTAACCAGAGACACTGACAGTATTAGAGATACGCATACAGAAAATAAAGAAAATCAGGCATTAATTTTTAAATCCATATCTACACACCAATTTTTAACGCAGCATAATGAAGATGAGGCCAGCCTAAAGACTGAGTATAAAACAAATGTACCCTATATTAATTCATATTCAGCCTATGTTTTACAAAGACAGAATAACGTATTGCCTACACAGAACAGGGATTGTCAGAAGTTATTTTAAAAGGTATTCAGGCACACCAAAAGTGTGTCTTCATGGATGATAAGCAACCAAAAAACAAACTTGAAATTTTGAGAAAAAAAACATTAGATATGTTAGTTGAAAAGCACTTTAAAGAACTAAGAGTAGCTAGATCTTGGTGTGAAGAATCCTACCAGCACTAACTCCTCTCCACTGCTACATTTTGTGATACATAAGAAGTTGAATTAAACTACTCATAAACAGAACATTTACATCTACAGAATAAATTTGAAAAGTGTTATTACAACAGTGTAGTGTTCACAGACACGCGGTCCTAGAAGTCTGCCAACCTACGGGCATAGAAACACACCACATCAGCATGCTCCTGCAGCAAGCAAGTCACTTAGCAGCTCAGAGGTATATTAATCCCAGGCCATTTTTGGAACCAACTTCAGCCGGCAGTGCTGTAGCTAAAGCATTCAGTAGGCCAACAGACATGCAGGTCATTGTGTGGTTTCAACAACAAATATGAAAGTAAATGAGTGACAACTTCATGAATGCTTTCACATACATGTGAACAAATCATTCGATGAAAATGGTAGATGGGGAGACAAAGTCAAAGCAAATTAAAAAACCCAAACTATCTTAAACTGGACTCTTGAATGTGAATAGATAGGATGGAACGTCTTGTGAAGATAAATTTTGGAACTCATGACCGCATTTAATAGCAAACTTAACATTGCCACAAGCCTTTACCATGTATTACCTCTTAAGTTGCCCTGTGTGATTCTGTAGACAACCCATACCTAAAAGAAAAAGCCAATAACCATTCCTTCTCCTTCCCTCACCTCCTTGACAGTTATTCCTCATCATACTCAACCAAGCCACAACAATTCTGAAAAATACAATGGATATAAAAATAGGAAAGTGTGAGTCTGCTCCAAGACGTCACTGCTTTAAAATAAAAAAAAAAATTTAAAAAGGCAGAATCTGGAAAAGTATCACAAAATTGATGGAGGGGGATAGCATATTCTGTTTTAAGTGTTAGCACTCATAGGACTGCAGCTTTGTAGCTTTACATTAAAACATACTAATTTCACTGAAAGGATAAAATACCATAGACATGCATTCGGCTCAATCTATGCTATGACATTTTGGTAAACATCTCTCATCTAAGCAGAATGGCATCCTTCTCCGTTAGACTGAAGTACTGATCACATCAAAAATTATAAGAATTGGGGAATTAGAGATAGTAGCCATTAATAATACACAATTCATACACACTATGCAAGTTTTAAGTAGTCCTTTAATACCAAGATTTGTGGAGTATTTGATATATGAGAGATCATACAGAGATCTGATTAAAACAAAACAAGGTGTTGTGCAGAGGAGAAAATTCAGCACACATAATAAAGTACAACAGCCCAGGTGTTTCGGTCTTTTGCGGGTTTTTTTGGTTTTTTTTTTTTTTTCTCCTTTTTTCCCCCACCTAACCTGAAGGTGACAGGGACCCGTAACATACACAGATATGTGCACATGATCTGTCTGTTCCCACAGAGTCTGTCATCAAAGTCTTCCCGCTTTGTCATCTCACTGCTACAAGAAGTTACACCCAATGTTTGACAAGTTTAATACTTTAGCTGTTCATTCACATGCTCGCATTGGAATTCATGTGTCTTATTAACATTAGATAATACTGATCAGTATTTAAAAAACAATAAAAAACATTCTGATGCATCAGAAATGCAGATACAAATCCAAAACTGAGTTAACGCTTTAACAATTGAGCTCATTTTAAATATAATTTTAAACTTTAATAAGTGTCAAAGCTTCCCAAGTGACACAATTACCTCGACAAAGAATACACAAGTTCACTTAATTTTTTTTAACAGCCAAAAGACAAAACGCTCCGTGTACACCCACCATCTGCAGAGCATTGAACACATTCACGGAACCAGGGTGCCGCGCAGGAGAGGAGCCCCCTCAGCGAAGGCTTTCCTAAGCACGGCTTCGGCTGGGGAGCGACCAAAAAGCCGCACAGACCTGCACGACATCACCTTCTTCGCCGCGGACGGGTTTTTAAGAACTACCGCTGCCACACTTACCTCAGTTTAACTTGAAAACAAAGTGCTCGTGCAGAGGCGCAGCCGCCGGCCAGCGGGGCTGAGGACGCCTCGGCTCTTGGGCAGGCGGGAGCCGCTTCCTCCCC
>VYXH01006460.1:13886-64078 GCA_013397275.1 Burhinus bistriatus
GAGGGGGAAGGACAGGGCGGGCGGAGGAGCGGCGGTAGCTCCCGCCGCAGGTGAGCGCGGCCTGGGGCCTGGCCGTGTGGGGAGAGCGGAGGGCGTCCCGTCCTCTCTCTGCCGGGGAGAGGGTCTGGCCCTGTTTCCTCCCGTCCCGGGGCAGGGGGGCAGCGCCGGCCTGCCCTTCTCCCCGTCCTTCCCGCTGCCCTCGGTCCTCCGGGTGGGTTGAGGCCCTCTCCTGTTCGGACTAGGCGGAGGGGGGAGGCTGCCCGGCCTGAGGCCCCTGGGCCCAGCCCCGAGAAGGGTGGCCGGGGGGGCCCGCCCGGGCCTGGGGAGCGTAGGCCCGGATGTGTTATTATTTTTAGCTCGTCCTAACGTGGGAGCGGAGCGCTGTCAGGTGGCTGCGGTGAGCGGCGGCGGCGCGGTCAGTGCCTCCTCAGGTGGGGAAAGAGAACAAGGCTCCTTCCCGCAAACCTCCGCTCGGCAGCGGGACGCCAAAGTGCCGGGTAGGGACGGCAGGTAGCCCGGGCTGCGCTCCTCCAAGTAACTGAACAGTCTGGGGGAGGTGTTCAGTGCTTAGGTGTCCCATTAAACTGTTCGCTTCGCTGGTGAGTTTGGTTGGTTCCCTTCCTGTAGCTTACGCGTACTGGGGCACAGGCAGATGGCTGAAACCTCGGGCCAGGTTTGTGCTGTTCCTGTTATCAGGGGAACTAATTGCCCTCTGGTATTTGTTTACTTGTTGGAATGTATTTGAATGTTTGAAACTGTCTTACCTGTTGGTGTTTGATAGAGTAATAGTTTTGCTTTCACGTTCCCAAAGAGGAAAAAAAAGAAACAGCAATATGTTCTTGTGCTTATATATGCTAAGAACCATGACCTGTTTCAGTTATAATAACTTTAATGTTGCTAACTAGCGAAATTGGGGCACAGTCCAGGAGACTATAGTTTCATATGTGGTAGGCAGACACAGAAGCTGGGTGTATTGGGACAGACTAAATCACTTCCATTTTGAAGTTCAGCATTGCAAAAGAATATGAACTAATTGTAAACCTGACTTAAGAGCAGGCTTGGATTTTGTTTTTTAAGTTGATATGATTCTGAAAATAGATACCTTGGGTTTATTGCAAGTTCATGTGATTTCTGAATTAGTCATATGAATTGCTTTTACAATAATAAAATGCATAAGCAGTTATGCTTTGTCAGGGTGAACTCAACTGTAAGTGGCTATTATATGTGTGCGGAGATGTTTGAAAACTGCGTATGTCTATTCTAGTGAGAGGCATTTAAAGATACTTTTAAAACTTCAGCGCTATTTTCTGGTGATGTTCCTTAGCTCTTCAGTGAAATTGCTGGGTATAAGACTTAATAGAAGATGGAGCCAGTGCAGTAGATTACCTTTTTTAAGTTTCTTGTTATCTTTACTGATTTTAAAGTACAGAGATAGTTGTTGTAGCAGTTGATCTGTATGCCAATTCCAATTAATTCAACTGTACTGTCATGAAGTCACCTCAGTTCTAAAAAGAAGGAAAGTAGTTCTGTATCTGAAGCACAAAGCCTTTAAGCTTTGTACAATATAGTCTAAGCTATACATTGGGAAATAATTACAATCTAGAACTGAAATACAGTGCTGGCAGGTAAGTTACCATCTGACAAGGAAAAGGAGTGTGGGGGTTTTTTTATTTCATTTAAGTGACCATTAATAAGGGAAACTTAGTTACCAACCTATGCGTGAGGTATGCATATAGTCCAAAGAGCATACTCTGCAAATTTTTTTTCCTTCTGTAAAATTTGCAACTGTAATTAGTAAATTACCTAAATTCCCTCCTCCCATACACATTGGTCTTGTAAAGAGCTTGGCTCCTATTTGTCTCTGAATACAGGATGGAATTCATGCTGCTATTTCCCTTCCCCCATTCTTTAGTTCTGAACTTAGTTTTTCTGGTAACTCGGGAGCTCAGATCAGGTTAAAGGTAAAACCTCCTCTTCAATCCTCACTGCAAAAAGTGGGGCAGAACTTCTTGGCAGTAAGGGTAGCCTTTTCTAGCAGGAACAAAGCTGTAACTTTTGCTAGAAGCCAACTATTGAAATAATCATTCTGTTAGATCACTAGCTCAGGGTATTAATGTCTAGGTTCCTAAAGTTTTCCAGATCTAAGGTAGGTGCAGCCTGCAGAAGGGAATAGAGGCAACATCAGTGCATAGGTAGATCTACTGATGACATAACTAAAGATTAAAATCCTGCCAATTGATACCTAATGTTTCTGTTTTAAAACGCTTTAAATGTTGTGATCACAAGACTGCTCTCTTCTCCTTAAACACTGGTTCAAAAGATAGCGTTAGAAAAACACCTTTCTTTCATGGAATCCTTGCTTGTTTTCACACTGGCCAATGAGCAGATGTGGGTTTGGAGAAGATTACGGCACTCTGTGATGGTTATATTATTACAAAGTAGCTCTGCAGTTCTACTTGATTTTAGTGCATGTCCAAAAGTCTGTTGGTAAATGACACAGATTAGAGAAAGCAAATTGTCACCTTAGATGCCGATAACAGTAGTTGTACGTTTTGGAAAGCATGGTATTTTTTGCTATTTACCCTTTTTGGCTTACAGGAAGTTTATTTTAATGTACTTTTTTTCTGATAAATTTCAGTTGAATGATTTAAAATGTCATTGGATGGATACGAGGGAATAGGTCTGTCAAAGAATCCTTCCAAACTCTTTCCTTATCTAAAATGTACCAGTTCTCTCAGTGTTTGCTGAATACCCGGGATAATATTTTAGTGCTAGAACTTAAAAGTTAGAATGTAAAATTTGTACTGACGTTGAAAATATATACTCTATGTTAGTACATCTCTTGGGATACAGCTTGATGTGTTTGATGGTTTAAGACTGAGCAACAGGATTGTATTAGCTGGCATCTGGAATACTGTGTCCAGTTCTGGGCTCCCCAGCTCAAGTGGGACAGGGAACTTCTGGAGAGAGTCCAGCGTAGGGCAACAAAGATGACTGGGGGATTGGAGCACCTCCCTTATGAGGAAAGGCTGAGAGAGCTGGGACTCTTTAGCCTGGAGAAGAGAAGGCTGAGGGGAGACCTTATTCTTGCTTGTAAGTATCTAAAGGGTGGGTTGAAGGAGAATGGAGGCAGACTCTTTTCAGTGGTTCCCAGCGACAGGACGAGGGGCAATGGGCACAAGTTGGAGCATAGGAAGTTCCATTCAAACATAAGAAAAAACCTCTTTACGGTGAGGGTGACCGAGCCCTGGACCAGGCGGCCCAGGGAGGTTGTGGAGTCCCCTTCTCTGGAGATTTTCAAGACCCGCCTGGATGCAGTCCTGAGTAATATGCTCTAGGCATTCCTGTGTCAGCTGGGGAGTTGGACTACATGGTCTCTAGAGGTCCCTTCCAACTCTGAAAATTCCTTGATTCTGTGATCTTAGCATAGTTTTCAAATTTAGAGTCTCTTTAAATTCCCTGTATCATGTGTTCTCTCTCATGGTTGTCATCTGATGATGTAGCATGAAGCATGACTTCTAATTACACGTATACAGATTTGAATCTGTGGGATCACTGTAACAAAAAAGATCTGGCTTGCATGTAGATTAATATTTGGCTCTGTCTATTCCAGACAGCATATCCTACTATCTTCTCCTTGTCTTCCCCCTCAGACCAATTAACAAGTTTGCCAGTTAAGTAACACCCTTTTTGCATCTTACAGCAATTTGCCAGGATTTCCTGAACCACATGACTACATTGTGCTGTTCTAATAAATCACACTCTCATGGAATTTTATTCCTTTTTTTTTGAGAATGTAAAAAAACAATTGGCAGGTGAAACTAGGGTAAACTCTTCTCAAATAAAAAGACTCTTTCGAGGTTGTGGTGAGTTGGAAGTTAAGTTTTTAGAAGACAGTGGTGCCATAAAGCTTCCAGCTATGCAGATGGCTGCTTTTGATTGCATACCAAAAGAAATACTGAAAGCTCCTAGTTCTTGCCTGATAACATGCATTAAACTTTGGCTTTATTCAAACCATTGTGAAGGCTAGTGGACTTTCTAATAATTTATCTAAATAATAGAACAGACACTTCAGTTTTCATGGGGTTATGGTCCATAGTCAGGATCGAGGCCTTCTGCAAAGATATTTGTATGTGGTTTAGTGCAGCTATGACAAACTGTCTTTCTGTAATGCAAATAAACGCAGGGCTTTTGTGACGATTTTTATGCCTGCTATTTAACACTAGCAAAGACTGCAGTGCATCTAAGTTACATCTGAAGGATGTGAAGTTGATCCCTAGCTGCAAAGACAGATGGTGTGCCGATGATAGCAGTCGGATACTTGCATGACACCATGATACTACTTAGCGTATCTTCTGGAAAATGGGAAGATTTCTGGAATAATGAACAACCAGTGTGATACATTGCCAACATATGAAAAGAAATATATTCAACAAAAGTATTTGGCGTTCTTAAGTATTTCTTGTGTGCATGTATGTTTAAATCTACTGCTTGTCTTCCGTTACAACACTTGTATCCTTTGTGTTAATACAAAATCTTGGATTTATATTTTGTTTGAAGAGCATCAGTGTCTGGTAAAGAGGTAATAGGTGGCATATAATTGTTTTTATATGGCGGGTTTAACTGTACCTTGTATTAGTAACAATAGCTTATGGCTCTTCAGGAGAGAATGAGTTCTTTGTGGTAGTCCACAGTGTAATAGGTTTTCATCATCATAAAAATCCATCATATCCATTAGTATTTCCTTTTTGTGGATACTGCTAACCCATAAAAACAAAGTAATTGTATCTAATGGTTATTTTGCCCTTTTTTCGCCCTTCTTCCTAAGATCAAAAATCTTTTGGGTAGGTTAGAACAATGTTCAATGACCTGGTTTAACTGTTTTAAAAACTTATTCTGTTGAGAATACAGTACTTTATCTAAAAACTTGCAGTAAATTAATCTGTGAATGCTGTCTTCAGTGGGGCTTGTTAGTGTAGTATCTTGCATGAGTATATGTTTTTACTGAACTTCCAGAAGCACAGAATTACACAGTAAAATAAACCACTCTCCATTCTCTCTGCCCCTTTCATGCCAGGGTCTTTAGTACAGGGAATGTGCATGTATAATAAACGGGACAGCTTGTACTTGCAGCTGTGAGTGAAAACTTGTCTGAACAAGTTCCCTCCCCCCTATGTGAGTAGACCTTGCATGAATTTATGTAACTCTGAACCCAGTTCTTTAAAAATACTCAACTTTTTGAGGAATGACGAATATACACTTGTATTTTTCTATGCTCTTGACAGCTCTAAAATATCTACGGGTAGGTGATGAAAATGTGAGAGTCCTGATTTTTGCAATTCCATCCATATAGAGATCTCATCTACACAGACCCCTTTTTAAAGTCTCAGTAATCCTGTTCTGTGGCTATAGGAATCTGCTCGTGTATGTCATGTTGCAGGGTTGGAAAAATAAGAGAAACAAAGCCGAGATTTGCAATAGGTAGTCCATGTCAGAAGACTTGTATAAAGAGCTGTTACTTGTTACTATAGTCATGTTTAATTTTTCTTCAAATCATGTTTTAACTGTTGGCTGTATCTCTAGTGTGACCAGTTCTTCACTTGTTTTCTCAATTTTGGGTATATTCATACTACCTAATCACATGCTCAGGTGCATGACATTTGTAGTCATCCAAGTTCTTCTCTGTGTTTACTGGAATCAATAAAAAATTTCACTTATATAATCATAGATGAACTACTATATACCTGCCTTGGGCAAAAAAAGAGTATCTGTTCTATTTAAACAGCCTGAAGATTTTTAGCCAGTGAAGAGCATAATGAGGAATTTAGCTTGGAAAAATATCTTGACATTTTTAACCTGTTCAAACTATTGGGAAGTGATATTGATTACTGCAGTAGCTTCTGCTGGTTTTTAAAAATTTCACTTTTTTCACTTCTTATTGAAATATCAATAAAAGCAGTACACGAACATACAAATGCCTGAGGTCTGGAGCTTGTTAGGAGGAGAAAACCTCCTCTAGTGCTTTAAATACTCCAAGCAAATCTAAAAATTAAAACTGTTAATCTCTTTCTATGTATCTTTATTCTTAACTTGGACTTTAGATCTTTAAACTCAATTATATAAAATACTTTAAAAGAATCTCATGAACAGAAAATATAGCAGGCTGTAACAAAGACTTCTTATAAACTGGAGGGTGATGTTTTTCTTTTCCACGTAATTTCAGGCTCTGAGCAGTGAACACTTCGTGTTGGATATGATGAGCTGGACTGGGTGGAGAACTTTCAAAACCTAGGTTCAGTTACTGGAACAATAATTTTCCGTTGAGTTAACATAGCTGCTGACACACCCGGAGTGGAAAAATGACTTAAGACTTCTGCTGATATAAAACCAAGGATGTAGTATTACGGGTAGAAAGCGGGCACTGATCTCCAGCAGAAACACAGCTTGATGCATCTGCAAAAATATGGAATATTTATAGATAGTCTTAATCTTAATTGTCATAATGCATCTGTATTGGTTTGGGGTTTACAGCATGTAATGCTTTTCAAGCTTTTTATATATGTTAGTGATCAGGAATCTTACGCTGCTGCTTACGAGTGGTGGCAAGATTTTTGTAATACATATTAAATAAAATCACTTCTTTCAGGAAAATTAATTCCATAAGAACTTGAAGTAAAACATTTTTGGTAGTACCTTACTCTTTAACATATCTATTCACTTGATAGATTTCAATTAGGGTTTTAAAGTTACATGAAGTAGTCATTCCGTATTTACTCAACTCATGTCATAAGTAATTCCTAGCTTCTAGGCAGTAACAAACTAATGTTGTTCTGTGCCTTTTTATTTTGTCGAACCTGTCAGTCATGAGCATTCATTGTTGTGTTTGGTTTTTTTTCCCTCGCACAACCTAAGGACAACATATTTTCCAAGTTCTTCAAGTATTCTTGCACAACGAGGAAAAAGAAGAAACATTTCAGTGAATGAGGAGTTCTTTGCTTCTATAGTGTTTTCCTTGAGAAGTGGGTCTTTGAATGAGGATGACAATGGAAGAGATGAAGAATGAAGCAGAGACCACTTCTATGGTTTCCATGCCTCTCTATGCTGTCATGTACCCTGTCTTTAATGAGGTAAGCTACATTTTGTTTAGAATGTTATAATCCCCTTTACATTGGGAAATATGATCACAGTAACAGGTTGCTCATCTTGATTGGGAAAGCTTTGTGTCTAACACCATCTTCTTTCTATGCATTGTTCTACCCTTTTTTCCATGAATACAATTTCATGCTCGTCAAAAGATTGCTAGTTGTCTTGGCCCTGATCTTTTTTTGTACCTTTTACGGAGGATTTTCACAAACCTGCTAGGTCCTGTGTTCTATGGCAGGAAGTAACGTACGGTTGAACATGTACTTGTGAACATTTTGATGCATTTTAATTTTACTGCTCATGGCCATAATTTAATAGGATATTTGTTTTTCTGTGAGTATCAGAGATGGTCAAGATGTTCTCAAAAGCTTCTGCCAGACTTCTGCTGTAGGCTAGGTAAATGCAAAATGTGTCCAGTGACATGTTTGATTTTTAATGTTTTTATTTGGGGGGAGGGGGATTCTTTCCTTTAGGATCAAACTTTATAGTATCTCTCTCTCAAATGAGACCAGTAATTTGAATGCTTCTCTTTTTCATTATGCTATATAAGGCAAGGCACGAGTACTTGACTTGTTTTGTTCTGATAACATTAGAATTGCTAATAATTCTAAACTTTTATTGCAGCTAGAAAGAGTAAATCTATCTGCAGCTCAGACACTGAGAGCAGCTTTTATTAAGGTGAGAAGTAACTTATATTGAAGAATGATTATTTAAAAGGTAAACCATATATGATGAAGCTAAAAAGTCAACTGTCTTGTTTTCTTGTGTCTTCATGTTTGAAGACTGCATCCTTGATCCAATAGAATAAAAATAAAGTGGACAATTACATGGACTGTAAGTTTGAGATGTCGGCAAATTTTATGAGTAGAAATCTGAATGATACAAGCTTACTGAGCAATTTTAAACAAACAGAATCGTGTCATGTCTGTGTAGTACAAAACTTAAATGAGAAATCAGTCAGCAAAGGTAATAAGGTAATAAAAGTTAGTCTAAACATGACAAGATTATGTAGAATAGGTGCTTGTGAGAAATAGGCATGTAGCAGACTTTCGAAATGGTTTACAAAGTGAATGGTAATGGGATTATTTTGTGGATGAGGATAAGTTCAATGCTTATATTTGCATCCAACAGTAAATGGAAAAAAGATTCTTCTAACTTTTCTATTATATTCCTCAAGAATGAAAATACAGATATTCCTTTATGCCGCTTTGTTGAAGCGGTGATCTTTTGGAATTCTTTAAACAAAACTAATTGTAGATGCGACACATCTTAACATGTGAGCCATGCAATTAAGTAACGCTTCCCTGTTTCTACACTTGGATCTAAGTGTACCTAGACAGCCTTAAGTCTCAACTAGAGCTCATAGAAGTTAAATGTTTTCACGACTTGTGGTAAGGAGCTAAGCTGAATGCAAATAATGTAAAAATCGAGACATTGGTGGAAATGGTAGTGCTAGCTAAAAAAACCCCCACACCCTCGTTCTTACACAATACAGCATAATTCTTTGATAGCAGCACAGGTAGTGTGCATACCTCCAGTGCTAGTGTAGCTTAGCTTTACTTAGATGTGTCCTCAATCAAAAGGTGGTGGTCTTTTTTTTCCTGAAAAAGCAGTTCCAAGGTGATGTTTGAGCATATAATGTGATTCATAAGAGTCACATTTATAAAATGTCATGTGGAAGATGGGAGAGTAGCACCTGTGTTTGAGTGAATTAAATCCCAATGGATACAGTATCTTTGTCTTAAAGCGTAGTGTTTATGGAAATATAACAGAATATAGAATTTAATGAAAAACTTTCTTATTCAAATTGAAATGAGTGGAAAGGCTTATTGGAAAAGTTGTTTATATAAAACCACTGATGGAATCTAAGAAAAATGGATGTTGTAATGGAAGAATGGTTTTCAATGTAATCTGCTAGTTTAAAGCCATTAGACTTTTAAAGGTTCTAGCAAAGGCCTGCAGTATATGAAGCAAGTTACATGAAAATCTGCCTTTGTGCTTGCAATATTCAGGTCTTGCATATTTAAGAATCAATTTTCTATGCCATACAGGCTGAAAAAGAAAATCCAGGTCTTACACAGGACATCATTATGAAAATTCTGGAGAAAAAAAGTGTGGATGTGAACTTCACAGAGTCTCTTCTGCGTATGGCAGCTGATGATGTAGAAGGTAATATCTTATCTCTTTTGTTGAGTAAGTGTATTTTTTTTCCAGCATGGCAGAAGGAATATTTGTATTTTCTGAATACCTCTTTGGGAGAAGTTAAATCTCCGTAAAAAACATACTTGACTAATACGAGAAAGAAAATGAATGTTTAGAACTATGTTTATGTGAGTGCGTAGTTTACCTTTTGTAGTGCTAACAACCAGGAAAAAAGCATATATGGAATATAATATTCACCTTCACTTTCTCTGCTTCAAATTAAAAGCAGTAGTTATACTGTCAGAGAAGGGGAGCATGCAGTAGGCTTTAAGTTATTTTAATACTGCATTTGATTAGCATAGTGTCTTCAGTGTCTTTCAAACAAAGTAAGACAGACTCTTTTTCCAACTTGCAATAATAAAGATTATTGTTGCACTGTGTTTCTATTGATGCATAGCGTATTCACTGCAGTTTTCTGGTCATGGCTATTTTTGTGCTGTTTACCTTCAAATGTAACATGGCAATACTGCTGCATTTTGTTAAGTAGTGATTTTAGCTGTCACTAGATACTTGAGGAAAAACTAATGGTATTTTTGAATGTTCTTCTTGTTAGAGTATATGATTGAAAGACCAGAACCAGAATTCCAAGATCTTAATGAAAAGGCACGAGCACTTAAACAGATTCTTAGTAAGATTCCTGATGAGATCAATGACAGAGTGAGGTTTCTTCAGACAATCAAGTAAGTACTGTATTATGTATTATTCTGCAGATTGAGGGGTCAAACTTTGTATTTAAACCTGAATGTTCAAATGCTGTAGGAGATGCTACCAACACTGTTCCCACTGGAAAGGAGCCTGGTCCTTGCTTATAAATGAGTGGACAGAGTTGAGGATTTTTAACGAGAGCCCCATGTTACGACACTGAACTTAACTTCTGATTCCTAGTTTGAATATCCATGTCACTGGTCTAGCTCTGCATTTGGTCTTGCTACATCCTATCTGACGCTTATTCTGTAGAGACTGTGTTAAGAAGTATTTGACTACTAGAAGGGGATTAAGTTCCAACTTTCAAATAGGATAGTTTAAGAATATTACAACTACCTTTTTATTGCCAAACAGAGACATCGCGAGTGCAATAAAGGAACTTCTTGACACAGTAAATAATGTCTTCAAGAAATACCAATACCAGAACCGGCGGGTATGTGCAATAACTCTTTTTATAAAATATTTTTAATAGTATGAGAGGAAGCATGTACTTTTGATCAAAGGTTGAATAAGAGAGCTTAACGGGTCAATAACATAATACTTTAACAACGGGATTGTTGTATGGTAGGTCTCAGCAGTTTTATAGGAAGAGGATGGTATCTCTGCATGACTGCTTAAAAAAAAATAAAAAAATTCTATACCTACATAATGTTCTCAGTTTAACATCAAGATTCTGACTGTACCCAACAATATGTGAACTAAGACCCTGCTCCTGGTGTTTTTGTTTCTTAGGCACTTGAGCACCAAAAGAAAGAGTTTGTAAAATACTCCAAAAGTTTCAGTGATACTCTGAAAACCTATTTTAAAGATGGAAAGTAAGTATGTTTTTTGTACTAACATTTTGTGTAATGAAAGGTCTTGTTAGCTAACAGGGGAAAACAAGACAAGCTTCTGGACATAAACTACCTTCTTCAAGACTTGCCTAATTTTTTTCCTCACCGGTGTCCTCAGGCTTCTTTAAAATACTTTTATGCCTTTTGTAACGCCTTTGAGGAAAGGGAAGTCTGTTAAATGCACCACCATACAACACCCATGTGCAGTATTGGCTTTGAATTTGAGTATGTCAAGTTAAATTTCATTGCCTTGTGTGGTTTTTTCAGTGTATATACAAGGACAAAAAATTATGAAAGCTTTATTAAAAAAAGTAATTACATATTTGAAATATCACTTGCAAACACTAAACATCTGTGCAGTGTTTTCTTTGATTTACATTTTTATTGTCCTTTCTTTACAGTTCCTTATAGTGCTTCCCAGTATTTGGAACTACTCAGCTGATTAATCTTTTGGTAATTGAACATTTTAGCCTTCAAACTAAGGCTTTTTTCAGGTTTTCACCTTGGGTTTTGAAGTCACTATCCTTGTTTATTTCACTGTAGTGACTGTTGCAGATGAGTGTGTGCCCCTCAGATTTTGACAGTGCCAAAGTGTTCTATCTGCTATTCATCTAAAGATGAGAACTACCTTCCATGTATGGTCTTGTTGAGCTTTGCAAAGACTAAGGCACCCAGGGAATGGTGCATTAGTAAGGGAGAGAGAAGGTTTGAGACCAGCTGTGAATACTACCTTGCTCCTATCAAAGCAGTCTTTTTTTTTTTTTCCTGCTCTTACTGAAATTGGGGCTAAATTTGGTTATGATACCAAAATGAGAAATTTAGACCTTGGTAGCTTTGATAACTGAACAGATGTGTAGATAAGTTTTCACATGAGCTAGGTCTAAACAGTCTCAGTTGATTAGAAAACTATTTGACTGAAAAAATGAGGAAAGGGTTGAATGTGTTATGCACGTACCCCAACCCTACTGAAAGAGACCAGCTTTGTTTAGCCCTATGAAGCGAATGCTGTGCTGTGTATCGTGGGCATAAGCTTAAAGTGTGTTAGGTATTATCAATATTGCAAGAATCCCAGGTAAGGCTTGTATTTCACATCCTTGTAGAATTGGAAGTAATTTAAATCTGTCTGAACTGTATGTTGAATAAGGTACCCTGCTCCCACCAGAAAGTAACAGCACTAAACAAAATAGCCATGCTCACCGACATCATTGCTGAGCTGAAAAACTCAGTGAATCCACACCTCTTAACAAAAAGATAACTAAAATAGTACATCGCTTCCATATGCATACATGCTTAGTATTTCTTGAGGAAAGAGTTGCAAATTTTGAAATTACTAGGGGACGAGGTGTTCGGATTTGAAAAGAACAGGTGTTTAATCATCATCTGTTCCACTTTTTTTCTTAGTTGGTTAAAACTCCAGAACTAAGTGATTGAAATGTCAATGATGATTGAGAGCCAAAGTCTTTACATTTCTGCCAATAAACGTAGTCTTTCTAGGATTAGCTATACAAATAAGTCTGTTTGCCAGTGGTAAGCTTCAGGTAAATCACGGTATGGTAGAACGTCAATATGCTTCCAATTTGCAGAGCCTAGATGCCAATGCATTTACTTACCCAAACTTAATGCTGTATTTATTGAATGACATGTTTCTAAAAATGTCTGAAGCAATATCTTTCTCTTTTAACAGGGCAATAAATGTGTTCATAAGTGCCAACCGACTAATTCATCAAACCAACTTGATACTCCAGACCTTCAAAACTGTGGCCTGAAAACTGTATATGTTGAGTTGTACTTTTCAATGGTGGATAGGGTACCTTTATATGTAAATTTTAAAGTTTTGACTGTGTAAATTATCAGCCCCTCCTGAGGGGCCCAATGCAGGATTTTGAATGGGATTATTGCCATCTTACACCATATTTTTGTAAAACATTGTAGCTTAATCATAATCTCACAATGAAGATTTTGCATCACTTTTTGCTATTATCATTCTTTTCAGAATTATAAGCCAAAAGAATTTACGCCTTAATGTGTCATTATGTAACATTCCTTATAAGAATTGTAAATATTTGGTGTTCTGTTTCTGACATTTTAACTTGAAAGCAGAAAACTGCAAGATTATGTATTTAACAATATCGGTGGCAAATATTCAATAAATAGTTTACATCTGTTAGACTGTCTTTCTGTATGTGAACAACAATGCATAACTCATCTTTCTAGAACTGCAGAACATTCATTAAATGGAAAAAATAAAATTATTTGGGTGCTTAAAGCTACTGGCAGTTCAAATCAGTATAAAATGAGGGTTTTTCCTTAAAGCTGAGATTTTTGGCTGTGATCTAATACTAGATCAGAATACTAGCATAATTCTATTTAAATGTCTTTGGCAAAATAATAAAAAACCTCAGAAATGAGGTGTGCTTTTGTTTTTGATAGAAACTAAATCCCACTTGTTTCTAAATCTTCTGTTGGCGGTGAGTTAACTGGTTTTTACTCCTAGACTACTCTGGGGTTTTGAGCAGAGAATTACTTTAACTATATGCAGCTAACTGTGCAGCAAAGGTTAAATTTAAAATACTAAGATAACTGGGTTTTATATTGGTACCCTTTTGGGAGGGAGGAGGAGAGAAGATGGAACTCTTCCAGGTAGCACTAGTGATGTCTATACTATGCATGCCAATAAGGCAACCTAATTTTTTTTTTTTCAGGGATTTCAATCACATGAGACCTTGATTGACAAAACTTGTCTATGTAGATGGTTAAGAACTGCTGATGGACAGATTCAGATTTTATCGTTGTGATTTCATGGTAATATTTCACAAGTTCTAATGACTGTCTTGCATGCCCCTTTGCAGTGCACCTTGAGTTTATTTTGGAATAGAATTGTTATGGAATAAACTTCTGAAAGTCTTCAAATTATTTACATGGCCATAACTAGTAAGTTTAGGGAAGAATGTGAAGCAGTTCATAGAGCTGCACGAGCTGTTACAGGAGGATCACTTCAGGCTGAAAGAGCACAATTGCTACAAAACTATTCCTTGTTTAGGTATAAATTATGAAGGAAAGGTACAGCCAGACTTTTCTTGCACACTGGCCTGGTGCCGTATTGCTCATTTGGGGCAAGTGCCTTATCCAGAGTACAACAGCTGGGTCTTTGAATTTGGTTATCCGTTTAAATGGTCTAAAAGGAGAAAATGGTATCTGCAACCCTCCAAAATAGCACTGGATGTTCTGCCATATATCTGTGCATGGAAATGTTTCCTTGATGAAAGCACTGACTGTAGTGAAATATAACAATGTGAAGGAGAGTATTATGTAAAAATGAGTTCTTGCGAATGTATGTTGTGAATTTCTTGGTTACATAAAGCTATGAACAGGACATGGTCCGTGAAGCTTGCTGTTCAGACTGTTTTCTGTTTTGACAGTGGTGTTTTGTGTTTACTAGCAAATTGAGCTTAGTAACATGACAAAGGGATGCATATATGATTTAGAGTTAAAACTTCTTGTTATTTATTAAAGCTTGGCATGCTAAACTGTCATTTCTTGGGAAGTGGTAGAAGAGAAGCAATGTTAACAGCTATTAAGGAGGCAGTCTGACTAAATTAGAGTAATATTTAATTTGCATCTTTAAATTCTGTAAGTAAAAAGGTCGAGTAGTCTTCCTTGCGGATGATGTTAACTTAAGTTGTAGCACCAAAGGGCTTAATGAAAACTAACTAGTCAGGTAGAAGAAAGGGAAAGGCACCCAGAGTTTCTGATACTTCATTTGTCTTGAAAAGAGTGTTTGGTATTGGGGAGACTGCACAAGTGGCTGTAAGGAGAGACATGAAAGCTTGGGTTATACTTTGTGAATTCTGAGATTTTTTCTGTTTTCTTGGATTGAGAGGGACAGTAGCTAGTGTTGGCAGTCATTAGTTGAATGATACCATGTTTATGTCTGCAGGTGTAGTAAGAAAAATAAAATAAAAAATTTATGCCTTGGGTCTCAAACAAGATGCTGTGTTACGTACTGCTAATTGATTCCTTGAAGTCAAAATCAAAGAGGCTATCAAGAAACGGACTGTTCCTGTTCCTCAGTTCTTCCTAAAACCTTTATTGGGTAAAAGGTACCAAGCATAGGGCTAAGCTTTCCGGTAGTCTGGCCAATATGTTTTGTTTTATTTATAACCTTATTGTGATTTCATTTTGTTACCCTGAAAAGTAATGGAAAATTACTCATTGTAATCAATGTCTGCTAATAGGAAAACTTGAAAACGGATGTCTTCAGGTCGCACTCTTCTATTGTGTGCAGTGAATCCATATCTAGTGGTCTTACAAACTTTATTTTCCACTGAGTATGGGCTGGAGCATATGTCTGTCAAACTTTATTGTGGTTTTGCACTTTATTATTCAAGTTAACCTGAGTAGCTAAAGATAAGTTTCTCTTAAGGATTTCTAATATAGCAGTTAGTGTTGCAAAATGCTATTAGAAAATTTCTGCTGTGAATGTGAGTTATAATTGATATGATAATGTTAACATACAGAACACCAATCTAATAAAATAAAACTTTGTATATTTGTTAATGAAGCAAAGAAATGTCTTAATCACTTGTTTTAATCTTTCTCAGCCTATAAAGAAATTAAGAAAAGATTAGATTGACTTATTTCTCGTTAGGAGCTTCTTGTTTTAATGCTGATAAAAAGTTCTGTTTAGAAGTCTGTAAGATGTGCCAGGTGCCTGGCTTGATATAAGCTTCATCTTGAGTTGACATGAAGTGGTAAGTATGAAATTGCACGGTGTGCTGGTGTCAGAACTTCCATTTATCCACACAGTAAGATGAGATAGTATCAGTCTTGACTAAGCATTATCTGTTCACATGATCTTATCTAGATTACCACTGAACTGTTCCTTCTTAATGTTGTTTTTTTGGATCTTTCCCTGTATGCCAAGGAAAGACATGCCTTGTTTATTCTGCAGGTCTTATCCCATCTCTTCATTTTACAAGAGACTGCGGATACTTCTCTGAATTGGGTGGGGAATGAAAAGGCGACTATGTAAGCAAGCTTGCCACAAATCTAAATTTTAGATTATTCCATTATGAAAGGGAGATAAATATAACTTAATGTGTGCAATACTAATATAACTGGATTTGGTAGAGCAGTGATTATCACTTACCTTTGGAGTAGGCACTGGCTGTTCTGCTTGAGAATACTGCTTTGCCATGCTCAGTCTGGCTCATCTTCCCGCAGGACTAACCAATGCCTTCTGAAAAGGAATTGCAGGCAGTTTCTACTTGTGAAGTGTGGGAACTCTTCTAGCTTTGCATAATGATTCACTGTGTGTGTTCACTTTGTCATTTTTCACTCCACTGTTTTGGTTTTCTTCATACTTTTCTGGGCAGATGTTGCTTTCAAAAGAGACTAGTAGGAAATGTGCTTCGGGAACAGAAGCACTTCCTAGCAGTAAGCTTAGTGCTTAAAAAAAAAAACAGGACTGAAAAGGTGCTCCTGGGTCAACAAGTTTGGCTTCCTGTTACAGAAGTTAAAAAAGTACCATATAACATTAGTCATAAATCTGTCAAGTTCTGTTTTAAAGCCAGCTTCTTTGTCCTCATTCTCGTGTTAGATGTCATTTTAAAACAGTCTGAAAGAAAAAAAAAACCCACCTTCAAATATTCAAGTTTAATATGCTGCATAAATTTAATTTATGATGAAGAATTCACTAACCTTGTCCACAACCAATTCTTCTTTTTCTCCTCTTCTTCACTTAGTCTTGGGATGAATTGTATACCATCTTGGGCTTTGCTTTTTAAAGATCCATAATCCCAAGTTTTTGGTCTTCTGAAAAAAAGCAGGGATGTAGGCAATGCTAATTTTCCTCCTTGGAGGCTGAGATAACTCTTTTTTTCTTCGTGCTTGTAACACAAACTGGACTTTTGCAACAAAATTCATTGGAGGGGGGTGTCTCCAAGGTGGAGGAGGAGGGTTTGGCTGATCTAGAGATTTCTGCGGAGGTGATGTCCCATCGTAGCTGCTCTGTCCCTCTCTCCTGCCTCACAGCTTCGTTATGATTTTGTAGACGTAGCACTTGATTTCTGAGACAATGCAAATTCTTCTGACTAGGTATGACGCATAGCAATTGTTTGCTGGATGGCATAAGCATCTTCTCCGTAACTTCTTATTTTGTACCTTGTCCCCCTTCACCCCCATCCAGATGCAGGAGCTGTAGCAGCTCAGGGAGCAGAACGTGCGTGCTGCAGGGTCTGTGGGCAGCACATCGTCATGCCAAGGGCTCATGGGGGGAGAAAAGCTTCTTGCTTGGCATTTACACCGGAATTGATTCCTAGGTGATCATGTGTGATTCTCTTCTCTAATTTAGCATATGTTGCATGTTTTCTTTGCAACTATTTTTGCAAGATCTGTGCAAGCACCTAACTTTTTTAATACCTGTTGTAAGGATGAGGAGTGCAGCTCAGCAACATTTGAGGTGCAAGAATTGTTCGTGCCTGCATTGCACAGACAAAAAGCTGGGACTGTGATAAGGATACCTGGACACTATCAGAGTGTGCAGTTATAGGATAAAGGGTTTAATCTCGTCGCCTTTTCTGCCACCTTGCAGTGCTGCTTATCAGAGGTCAAACTGTGTTAAAATCAGTAAGACCCTACCTGGCAGTATATGCAGTGAGAATTTGCAATTTAGGAGTCATTCCAGAAAATGTGCGTTGCTGGGTGAAGATTAGTTTGGTCAGAAAATTCCAGTTAAAAGTTTGTCTTCGGTTAGACTTCCCTATTAGTATTCCTTTGGAATTTGTTTCTGGCTATTAAAAATTAATGGGTGCTTCCTTTTCTAAGCAATAACCAAAGGCAGCCGTGGAGGGAAGTTGAGTTGGTTTTGTAGGGGCTGCCAGAGACTGTGACACTTGTGGGCACCAAGAGGAAGGGAAGCAAAAGACTGAGTCTTATGAGCGTTAAACTCTTCTCACCCTAGAGACAAAAGCGTTCTGCTTACTAACTGTATTCTAGAAGGAAATGTGTTTCTTAATGTGCTGTAATTCCATTATTGGTGCCAAGGTAAGCAAAATAGATTTTCAATTGCTGATTTCTAATGCACATTCTGATACGCTGTATAAATGTTTGTGAATTTGCATTTGGTATCACAGTCAAAGGGGTCATTGTACCTGATGGATATAATGGTTTTAGAGAGTATTTTGTAGTATTTCACGAAGCTAAGAAGTTTAAATCCCTATATCTAAATTAGACGGCTTTGACATTTTATTATTTAATAATTGTAACTACTAGACTTTTCACAGTAGGTAATAGCTTTTTTCCCCAAAGCTGCGTTAGTCTCCAAGGACAAGCGATGGGTGAAATAGAAGCCTGAGTGCCTGAAGTTTTAAAATAAAGAGAATCAAGTATGAGCTACGAGTATAATTCACTTAAACTCCCTTTTTGCTGCCGGGTATCTAATTTCTGATAGAGCCACAGTGAAAAATGCTGTTGAGGAATTTGAAATCAGACTGAGTTATAACCTCTAAGAAAATGCGGGACACTTTCATGGTAAGTGAATTTTCTAATTAAAATGTTAATTGGAAGGATTTTGCCTTGCTTATCAAGGAAAATGCGGTAACCATTTTTCACTGCTGTTTGCATAGCCATGTGGTATTAATAATTTTGTGTGGTTTTCTACATTTGCTTAATGAGTGACAAATAGAATTTTCTTAAGTGGTTTGGAATGGGAGATAAAATTCCTATCAAGGATGTAATGCGGTAAGGAAAATAAATATTGCCTACAAAGGTTAAGAAGCAAACCTCAGTCCTAGGTGCAAGTTTCCTCTGAATCTAGAGAGTCGCTACAATAACTATGCCTAAGTAAAATTCCCATGCATATGACACTACAGCTGTAGACAAAATTGTGACCAGGTAACCCAGCAGTAGTATTTGGGGAGCTGTTGTGTCAAACTCAAATTTAACACATGTTCCTCTAAAGCCTCACGAAGAACCTTGGTTGCTGCAGGTAATGGGAGAAAAAAAGTCCTATCTATTTCTGTTTGATAAGAAGTACAAAGTTTCAGGGGCAAAGGAAAATACAATTGGAGCTGAGTCTTACGTGCATTTTTTACATGGTTTAAAATATCAAAACCAAAGCAAACATTTAACAGTAAAGCCTTGTGGAAGTTGGTATTTTCTGTCAGAAATACCTGAATGAGACCTGAGATGTTCTTTTGAAAGAGGAAACAGATGCCCGTGTTACCAAGACACAAAAGCAAAGTATGTGGGTTTTTTTTCCTTCCAGCCTAAGAAGAGACCTTTATATCATGAAATACAAGCAACAACAACTGCTGATGATGCCAAAGTAAGTGAAGTTCAACCTGTTGACCTCTTTCTATCTGGAGCTTTTTCTCATGAACATGCAGTAATGCTTCTGTAATTCTCTGCCAATACACAGAAGCAACTTGCATTAGCAAAGTAATGCCTAAGAAAAATACAGCTGAGGTGCAAAAAAAAAAAAAAAACCAAAACCAAACCTGTTGTAGTCATGTCTGTTAGACACAAATTAAACAGCAAGGCTGACGCACTGGAATAATTAGGGATCAAACCTGCCATTTGGCCAATTCTCATTTACTGAGGTGTCAAGTGTGATGCGTAACCTTGTACCAGTGCTGCATCTGCAAGGACGCTGAGCCCAGCGGGACATGCTCGGTGTTCTCACGCTGTCTTTGCTGAGGGAGGAAACCAACAGCCCCCCTGATCTGAGCTGATGTTGCTTTATTTATCCAATTCTTGAAACACTCAATGACCAGCTACCACGTCTTCCTCCACGTAATATATATTGCAATTCTAAAATGTCAGAAAAATCAAGTGCGAACCTTCCCAACTGTTTATTTAATGATTTTGGTACAAAATCATTCTTTCTAGAGGCCGCAAATGTGTCTCTCGGTATAGCTCTTGGGTTTGGAGGAAGCACCTGTGGTCTCTGGGTCCAGGGTTAAGGGCACTTGGGTCCCCGCTCTGCCTGTAGCCATTCTGTGCAAGGCAACAGCCTTAGCTCAGGGACATAACTTTTAGCACAGACTTTTTATTTATTTCCAGACTCTTCTGCCTTTGTAGTCTTTGAGGCTGCTTAAAATGGATGGTGTTCATTTGTACAAGGTACACCTACACACGGCTATTTATTTTCATAGCGGCAGTCATTGGGCTTCATTTTGTGTGTTCAGACTGCAAGCTCCAATTTCAGTTCTTCTCCAAGCTATTAGTCACTGTCCTTTGAGCCTAACTTCAGGAACGAGTGGAAAAGTTCATCATCAAAACTGCCTAAAGTAAATGGATTTTACTAGGGGAATGGTCCAGCTGTGAACTACTGTCACTTCTGTTCATCGCTAGATAGTCGGTCTCTCTGAGTTGGGTACCTGGAACTAAATTTTAGGAATTGGCAGCTTTGTGGGTTTTCTGACTTCTTAAAAGCTAATCCAAACCCTGTACCTTCTGCTACTTGTGTGCCTTGCAGGCAAAACTTGCATCACTTCTGTATTTCCAAAAAGCTATTTGGAGGAGAAGGATGTGGTAGAAATGAATGAGAAACCTGGCCTTTACATTTGTTTTCTTGACCTCTGAAAATTAGCCAAAGTGGTGAGTGTTAGTCTTGTGGGTTTTTTTGGGAGGGGGTCAGAGGATGACAATTTCAAGTTAGTTACACCTTTAAATATTGTCTAAATGGGTTTCCATCTGAATTCATGAATGTGTGGCAACTCGTCACAGTGGAAGCTGGGTAAGGTTTTTGGTTATGTATACTGTATATGCTTACTGATTGTTGGGATGACATTGCTTCTCTTCTAATTGCCTTTTTTAGGGTACTGTTGGTATAGTCTGTCTGTACAGCATGCACACTGTAGACTATAGTGTATTAGCATAGTTTAATGTGTGGGGAGTTTACGTGTTTTGGGTGGTTCTGTTTAGGATCAATTGCAAGACTGTTGCTGCTTTGCTGAGATGATCTCTCCTTCCCATGAAGGAAAGGAGTTGTAAAAGCTGCTGTGTATCTCAGGTTTTTGTAGCTGAATCAGCCACAGAAACCAAAGAGATAATTTTGCATTTCATCACCGAGCTATTAGAGTTCAGAAATCCAACACACAATCTACATCTCTCACAGACGATACGCCCAAAATTCTCTGTCCTTCAGCCTCTGCAGTAAAAGGCTGCTCTTCTGCTGATACATCTCAGCGAAAGAACTCAGTTGGACAAAGGAATTCATGCTATCAGGAATGGAACTTGAAAGCTAGAAAGACAACGTCTGAAATTCCATAACTAAACATTAAAATAAGGATTGAAATTTTCCTTACAAAAAGTGTGACACTGGAACTTTTCCTGAGAGCTGCCTTTGTCAGTATTAAAAGATTTCCAGATGTGGTAGAGTTGGAAGCCTGTTTCTGTAGGAAAGTGTTGGTGTGCAGGGAAATCTGCACTGGCTTTAGCATGACTGTAGCTCCTGCTATTGTTTCCTCACAACCTAGCTTAAACATATAATAAAGCTCTGTCTTTGTTTTGCAAACACTATATAAATGTAAATTCAAAGTAAATCAACTTTTTCCCAGCGTGTAGACCATCACTCAATAGGCAACTCTTAAGTTGAAAAAGGAAATCAAATCCAGTATCACTTTCAGGAGCAGAGAGGATTCAGTTTCCTTTTTCCATGGATCACTGTTGTTAGAGGGCCAGTTCGCTTATCATTGAAACATCCCTCCTTTGAGCTACAATATTCAAGCCAGAATTGCCATCAGTGTGTCACTTTTAAAATAAATATAAAACCCCTTTAATAGCTGTTAACCAGCCACTGAACACCTAGTCCCCATTCTTAACTCTTTTCAATGACAAAAACCAAACGTTTTTTCTTGACACTGCCAGCAAATTTGTGGCACCAAAAGATTTATTTCCCATTTTAAATAAATGAGGTCAGATCTTATGTTTCATGTGACACTGCCTGCTGTGATTTTCCAGCCATCATCCCTTCAATCTAGTGGGCAGCTTAAATTCGTACCTGTTCTGGCGTGATAAAGTAACAGCTGGGACAGAGCCTGGAAGAGCGGGGAACGTGTTCTCGTCTATACTGGACTTGTGCATGTACTTGTCTCATTTGTCTCGTGTTCCTGCTGTATGGCTGGCATAAGTCATATGGCTTTGTCTTAAAAGTGGTGGATCGGTTCTTCTGTCTCTCGTTTCAGTGCGGTTTTGACACCAGAGCAAGGACTGGCGGAGAACAAGGGTGGCCTTGTCTCAAACGGTGGCTGTAGTTCCAGCGATCCTAACCTTTGTCTGACCTCAATCAACGTGTTTAATTTCTCCCTGCCTTAGTTCCCTGTTCATTATTTAAGGAGTACACACAATGGGGCCCTGATTTCAGCTACGTTACTGTAATAACAATAAAATTTCCCAAGCATAAAGGAACGATTTGCAAGCCAATGAGTCTGTCGTGTTTTAGAGTGCTGCGTAGTCTTTAGAATGAGAAACGTTTTAGTGTGAGCAAAGGCAAATCACTTGCAGTACTGAAACATTCAAAAGCTAGATGGTATCCTCTAAATATTTTAGAATTGAGGTAAAATAAATAAGTCTGTATCTTCCAGCCAAAGAGCTCAGATAATTTTCTGCATGGATTATATTGCTAGAAGAAAATCAGAGAAACAAATGGTGGGGGAGAACAGTCACAATATGTCGAAAATGGTTGTGTGGAAGGTGAAAATATGTAGTATTTCATTAAAATGTCTACTGCATGTTTTCTTCCCGGAGCAGGAAAACGCTGAGGTATCTTACGTGGCTCATTCCTCACGGCAGTACCTGCAGAGGTGCCAGGTGGAACTGATCTACGGTTCCCTGCAGCTCTGTGCCGTTCTGCGGGCCGTGACGTTATTTGGATGTCTTGCAGCCACCTCTGGCTACCGCCCGTCTGCCCTGCCTCTCCCGGCTTCAAGCGGTGGCATCAGTAAGTACCTTAACACACGTCGTCTTCCGAGACAGTGCTGGCTGTGATGTCGGCGGTATTCCAGATGCAAGGCTTCTGGGGCTGCTGTATAATGTGCTCGCTCCCTTTTGCAAGAGAGGAATGCGAACCAAAAAAGAGGGTCTTACCCACCCTCCCTATATGCTTAAATAGGTTTTATTTATGTCATAAACAGGATTTGCAAGCTTCATTTTTTTCCTAAACATCAAGAGCTTGAACAAAATGTCATCTTTAGCATCCTTTCTGTTTTAATAATACAGTAGGAGCTCTTAATCTTTATGAAAAATTATTCCTAGGTGGTCTCTATTTCAAATTTATTCCAGAAACACAGCATTATTTATTGTATTGTGATACTGAAAGTTGTCAGTTCAGAGTGGGGTCTTGTTACACTTCATTTTGTGCAGAGATACAAGACAAATTAGGGGCGAAAGAGCTTGCAGTTCAAAACAGTATGATTCACAGAATAGCAAAGGAAAGAGTTTTGCCAAAGACCACTGGTGTAATGTAAGTAGAAACAAGGTTTCTTTTTCCCTAGCCTTTTGTCCCAACTATTGAATTACATCGCTTCTTTATAGTCCAACCTGCCTCTGCAAGGCGAAAAAGTCCTATTGTTTAATTTCAGTGACAAAGACTGTTAGAACAGAATGTCACGGAAAAAAATCACACAAAGGTAATGTAAGTTGCAGTATCCCATTAAAAAAAAAAAAAAATAAAAAAAATCCCTTGATGTACGGTGGTGGTGGTGTGGAACAGGCTGACCTTTGACTTCAGGCTGTGGTCTGGTCATACGCTCTACCTCCTCCTAATCCTTGGTTAGCGTTGCATGCTGATACTGGGGTGAAAACAGTGGAGAGCAGGGCAAACCGGCCCTGTTAAAACAATATATCTAAACTTCTGCTTCAGAGGCTATTCGCAGGAGATGGCAGCAATACTGCTGTACAAATTCATTTCAAAATTTCATTTTAAAACTACATTTTGTAACTGAGACAAGTTGACCAAAGAAGTACGTAATGGAAAAAGATGAGAGGAAGACAGTGGTGTCAGAAGGGATAGAAGAAAATGTTTTTACGTTAGGCACCCTTGTAGGTTAGACTTACGGGCCCAGCTCGGAAGATGTTTTGGCACATGCTGTCTTTGTAGTTAAACATGTGCTTACAATATAGCAAGTTGTTTGGTTTTGTGTAATCAAGGGTCTGTTGAAAATAAAAAATGAAACTGGGGTGCATATCTTAGGAAATTATTGCTCTAATATTTTCTTGATGTAGTATGCATGTAGTAACTAACAATTAGTATTTTTTTCTCTTTACTACAGAGTAACACTTCTAAGCAGCCTGACCACCTGACTTTCAAGACGACATTTTGAGAGTCGCGTCCTGGAAAAGAGGCAGATATATTTTTTTTTTCCTATCTCAGTGAGTCTAGGCAGATTGGCTACGTACAGAACACCTCAGGGGTAGATCCTGATTGAAGAATAATTGTGGTCACCAGTGTGAGAGCCATGAGCAAGCATCCCATGATTATTTCTTGAAAGAAAGTAGATGAAGCATCCCCAACACTTTTAGAGTCAGGGAATTATTTTATAACGAGATGACTTGGAAGAGTGCACGTATGGTTGTGGCTACCTCTGATCAGAAAGATTGCCTCGAATGGAAATGGAACCAGAGAAGTGCAGTTAAGAAGATCAGGGGACTTGATTAATCTTTTTGTGGAGAGAGATTAAGGGTTTGGCTTGTTCAAAATCTAATCAAGGTCAGAAGAGAGATTATGAATCTCTACTTGAATATTTGGAATAAATAAAAAGAGAATTGCTTCAGCTAGAAGCTGATATGATTGTATGATCGAATTATTATGACTGCGTGATGACTACAGTTGTTAGCTACTAAAAGTGGGGTTTCTTCCTTATTTGAGGAGGAAGTTGTGTGTTCTTCCCAACCCCTTATGAGGAAGAAGAACCGAAATGGCCTTGAGATGGAATTTGAGTACTTGGAAGAAATTGTGTAACTGAGTGGGAGAGTTTCTGGGAAGAGGAAATTAGGTAAAGTCTATAAATACCTGAGGTTTATCTATACCTAAGGGAAGAGGGTTACAGGCTATTGAGTGACTGCTTTCCACACAAATATTTGCACTTGTACCTATCACATGCTTTTGCTGGTCACTGGTGGAGGCCAGGAATTCACTTCTTCCCTACAGAATACTGTAGTTTCTTTTTTATTTCTTTTTGGTGTGCATGTGTGTGGCGGGGGGAATGTTTGGACTTTTCTCACTTTCCAAGTGATTAATTTGGCTGCAGCCAGCTAGAGATAGTGCTGCTGGTCCTCTTGGAGTAAATGCTGAAGCACCTGGGTGGTGTAAACTTATTGTCTATCTGTATATGATGTACTACCGGGGCGTAAGACAACGGCAATTCCCTTATCGTTCTATAGAGGTCTTATAAATTGTAAATTGCTTGGAAGGGGGTTGTGACCTGGAGCGTGTGATGATATATTGAATAGATGTACTGAAGCTCTGTTCTCATGTAAAGCTAAGTGAGCTTCTTCGACCACAAAATTATTTTGGAATAAAAAGTGCCAATTTGGACTGATTGAAACTAGCTGTAAAAATGGATCAAGGTTTATACTTAACTAGCAAAATAAAAGTGTAAAGGGGGGGGAATATTATTTAAAAAACAATAAATCAAGATTACTTAGCTCAACACTTGCAAAAGAAAGTTTTACCCTTTTTTAAAAATGTTACATTTAGAAATTTAATTTTTAGGCATTTTTTTTTAAGTCTGAATTAAAACATTTCTAGTAGAAGAAAACTCGTGATTTGGCTTGAAGACTTCTTGTATATGGTGATGAGCAGAACTATTTTGTTTTGTTTCCTTTTGACTTCAGCTTTCAGCCACCAAGACACAATGTGAGTTATTCTGTCTCTGATCTTACTGTCCTGCTGGCAAAGCATTTAGTGTGGATTGCTTAGCACCTTAGAAAATCAGGGTATATTTACATTTCATAAAGCAGAGATCCTCATTCCCATGAGTGAAATAAGTTATCCTTCAAATATATCATTTGCAGTCTAGACTATCATGATAATGTAAAATACAGACTAGCAGAAATAGCAATAAGAAAATATTAATAGAATTGATACAAGAAGTAGTTGTGATTTTTTTTCTACACAAGTGTTATGAAGGTGAGTTTCACTTTATTTCTCATATTTTTATCTAACATAAAAATGAAAGAGTCAGCATTTACTAGGATAGACAGGAATTTGTCATGAAGAGATGGGATTGTATTTCTAAATTCATTCTCCACCGCCCTGCCCTTACCCCCTGCCCAAAGTAAGCACATACCTCTTGCTAGTAAAGAACTGAAGAAATCAAGGTAAAAAGTGTGCTGTAGGATAAATGCTTAGGAGATTACTAATAAGATACAGACGCTTCCAGCCAAGTTCACCAGATCAGGTTGAGCCCAGCAACCAAGAATCATTACCATCTGACAGCTATTCAATAGATCATCTGAAATAAGTTTCTGGTCTCAGGTGTCCAAAGCTCAAAAAAAACCAACCCCTCATTAGAACTGGAATTAATTTGCACCTTTCGGAGTTTCAGCAGAGTGAGTGGCCCACAGTGAAGGCAAGACCACTGTATATTCCCCAGGGAACTGAAAAGTATTGGGATTACCTTTTTTGAGCGAAATACAATGTCTGAAATTCAATCTTGTCATGACAGTTGTAGACTATAGCAGGTGGTGGCATATACGCTTCATCCTTTACAGTGGAATAAACTCATTCCTGAATGTCAGGGAAGTCTCCAGAACTATCAATTCTGTCTCAAGTTCAAAATATACACGTGCCTCTTATTTTTTCAAATAATGATCTTACTGCATCATTATTGCATGTTGGCACACATTTTCAGTATTTATGGTGAGAATGGGGCTTTTGTGTCAACTTTGGAGCTCTCTCGATATATTTAAAGCCAAGGCTGACAAGAATTATTATTTGAATGTGTTCTATTTTGTGCTGATAATTCACAGCTACAGATGGATTACTTTAAAGGTGGTAACAATCAAGATGTTTTGGGATCTTTAAGAACTGGTGGCATGGATACAACTCCGAATAAAGCTGGTTTGGCTCCTTGGTAAATACGATTTTCGATTTGTGAGCAACAGAAGACATAGTGTAGTTATTTTCTTGTCCTTTTAGAGTCTCCGGGGTGGAAGGGGTCCACTGAGAAGAGGCTAGAGCAGATGCCTGCAGCAATCAGACATGCTGCTACCAGTTGGCAGCAACAATAACTAGTAACCGATTCATGGAAGTTTCTGTATAACCCATTTTGTTAGAGGGATATGTAAGTTACTGAATGCATTTTTTGTTGTTGTTTTGTTTTGTGGTGGCTCTTCTATAGCTGTTGTTTTTGCAAGTAAACAGATTTGCTTCTGTAACCCAAATTCCAGCAAGAACTTTTCTCGGTACAGACTGTACTGCAGTGCTCGTACAGGAGCACTGCTGCGTACGAGCTTTGATAGAGCTTATGATCAGCATGAAGTCATTCCAGCATTTGGAGAAACAAATGTTTGAACACTCATTAGCACTTTAAACATAATGTTATAATTATATTTTGATAAAAATTCTATAATAACTTAATTCTGTTTAAAATGAAAAATATCTCATTGAGTAACTGAGAAGGCAGACGACTCATTCTTCTCGTCATAATCTTTTGCGGAAAGTGGGTTTTTGTAAACCTAGAGCTTTTCAGTAAGTCTTTCTAGGCTAAGAGAGGTTGTGATGGCATTCATATAGATTTTAGTGTAATAAAGGGTGTGGAAAAAATGTAGGTGGGTGAAAGGACAGTACTGGCACAAGAACATACATAAGTTGGCCTTGAATGATTTAGGTATGTGATTATCATTAGGGCAGCTAGTTTTAGTACAGCTGTCCAGTGGGAAGTGTAAGAAGAAAATACAAACTATCAAACAACAAGAAAATATCCAATTGGCATTACTTAATTTGAGTGAGATTATTAAATTTCTGGAAAGACTTCATAATATATTGCTCACAGCATCGCAGGTTTTGACCCACCAGCTGAGGAGGTTTGTTCTAGTACTGTACCCATGCATGACCTGAATGAAATGCAGGAGGGAAATGTATCACTGAATCCTAAGATGATGGAAATTACAGGAGGAAAAAACCCCTCTCCTGTCATTTAGTCCATTCCCTTGACAGCACAGAACATGAATTCAGTCTCACTGTTAGAGCTTTTTCTAATATTCAGGATAAATTACCCTCATCTAGCTGCATACCATTCCTCACATTTATAATCATTGTGCTACACTAAACAGTTTTTTCTACTTACATTGTCTGCCTTTAATGACTCTCACACTTTGTCACCCCCTTATTTGTCACGCACCCTGGTTGCACACACTAAGGCCGTTCAGTCTCTCATAAGAAAACCCCCTTCTGTCTCATTAAGGCAAATAGCCACAGCGGTGATACTAAAATGTAAAGACCTGCCAGACAACGCTTGTTAATAAACGAGATCTCCATGCTGCAGTTGGTGCAACTACCTTGATAAATGTCCCGATTTGAAATTTCAAGGTTGACAGAACCGTGGGGTTTTTTTTCCCTCCTCAAGTTAGGTCTTTCTTTGGCAGGTACAAGTTATTTTCTTCACTGCTCTAGTTTCCCTGTTCGAATGATCAGCTAGTTCCTCTTAAGAGGAATTTTTTATTTTTTTTTTCTTGAATGATCAAATGATCTTTCCTCTCAGAATGTCACATTATTGCAGCGAGCAGTTACAATTGCTGGAGTACATGCAGATTCCGTCCTTTCCTTAGGATGTGAGAATTGTTTTTCATCTTTATTATAAGATAACTTTGGGGGCCAGATCCCCGTGCGATGAAACTCCCAAACCATGGCGGCTACGCTGGTGTGTACCTGCCAGGAGTCTGCTCCTTGGAGAACGTTGTGCTGAGGGTCTGGACGCTGCTGAAAAACAATTTCTAAGAATGGAGTAAGACATCGTCAAACAGCTGAAAATCACATGCTGTGCATTTTAAAACAGATCTAGCATTGCAGTTTTCAGAGCAATATCTGAGTTTTCCCCATTTTGAGCACTACCATAAAGGAATTCGTTCCATCGCAGCCTGCTCCTTTTCCCCAGTTTTCTCCTCTGTGAAGTTTTTAATTTGTCGCGTAGTTTGATGTTATGGAAATTACTTTAACATCACCTTTTATTCAGACATTCTCTGAGGAGTGTGACTTACAATACAATTTAGTCAGAAACGAGTTTATGTCTTTGTAACAAACTGCAAATTACCAAGCTCGTGAAACACAACTTCTCATAAATGCCACTTACAACCTTGCAAATTCAAGTCCTCGAGCGACAGTCAGGCTTTTAAACTTCCTCATTTGTCTTTCTGTGCGGACTGCAGAGCAGAAATTAAAAATGCATTTGGGTTTTAACTAGAAAAAAAAAATAACGTGGGGATTTCTTAGGTAGTTATACATTTGGATCCCGTCATCAGCATACTGTAGAATAACCATGTATTTGTGGAAGAAATAATTATGGTCCATTGTAAACGTTAGATACCAGTTTTGCTTTGCTGAGTGAAGAGTAACCAGCCCAATAGCATGGACAAAATTGAGGTCATTTATGAGAAAGCACTTCAGAAATGTGTTTTGAAAGAAACGGGGATGGTTTAGACGTAGCGGTTCCCAAGTCAGTTGCCAGCATTCACCCTTTCTATAGGTATTGTAACTATGTAAGCTGTATGTACTACAGAGCGGTGCAGTGTCTTTCACCACAGTGGATTCCTTTCTTGGTCCCTTCCAAAGCAATGGATCTTCTACAACTTTAAGCCCGTCAGGGTTGATGCCACTGAATACCTTGCAGGATTAAATGTACGTTATCCAGCCCCTTGTCAAGTACGTGTCCTTGTTCTCTCTAGAAGTTGTATCTAATATGTGCTGAGAACCCTGGCAGGTCTCCAGGAACACAGTTAAGCACATGAACTGTCTTGAATTGAAGCATGAACACTTGGGACCTTGCAGGATCCAGCATCTTTGGGGCTTATTCAAGCTAAAGGCAGTTCATTGTAACGTGGGGAGCTTCTTTAATGGTCTTGGTATCAGCCTGCGGGTAACGTTGAATATCTTTCTTAATTATGTGCCTATGGATCAATTTCTTGATTTTTTTTTTTTTCATAGTTGCATGTAGTTCTTCGTTAAATGCTTGTATTTCAAGTGCAACCAGTGTTATTAATGTACTAGTGCTGGTGTGGAGAGAGAGTGATTCTCATTCACAACTATGTTTCAGTATTGCCCAAGGAGTTTATGTTCCTGTTTTCTACTCTCATCTTAATTGTTATGCTAAAAATTTTAAAGTTAATTCACTCTAATTTACTATGATTTATTATGGTGCCTACGATTGTGTGTTGTACCAAGATTTCTTTTACCTGTATGCATGTTACCCATCAGAGTGAATTATCGCATCAGTTAAATGGTGGCTGTGATTTAAAAAGACAAATCGGCTTGCCAAAAGAGAAGATTCAGTTTGGAAAATAAGTTTGGTGAAATTTCAGGTAATTGAAGATGGAACTAAAAGAAAAAAACATTATGTATGATTACCACTATAATAAACATTTAGATTTTAAGTTAATACATCAAGGATGTCATCCACTCATTTCCTGAGAAATGGGATAGTTCATTAAGTAAAATCTCTGCCTCTTCTGGATGGTCTTTTGCAGAAAGGGATCCAGGGCAAATGCGTGGCAAACCCTCTTTGAAGGAGCCTGCGTGTCCATTACTTGTCTGCGTTTCGTTACTGGTGTCTTGCAGCTGTACGTTTTCAGGAATGCCACAAAGATTGGACCCCCCATCGGCCCTGCAGAACGGGCTTGATCTGAGACAGTTACTGCCATAGGCTTATTAAAAGCCCTTTACAGCATACCGAGTAAATATTGGTTTAGAAATTGCCTGTTCATTTATGTGCACAACAGACCATGATATTTCCGTCTAAGCCGCTAGTCTCTTGCATCAGCCCCTGTACGATTCCACAGGAGATTTTTACCGTATCGCTTCCTAACCGGCCTTATCGGCTGCAGAGCTCAGGTATGATATTTCCAGGTCTTGGGAGACCCTTGCAAAACGTAGGTCTGCCAGTGCTGATGTTTCAACTTCTCTCTGATAACTCTAATTTCTTTCTGTGTGCCAGAGGAAGAGATTTTAGACATAATGGCTTTGCTTCCTCTCATTTGCCCGATTATAAAACAAATACGTTTCAATGCAGACACATCAAATGAGAAAGGCACGAACTGTGGAAAAGAAAACGAGCGTGATTCATTAGCTGAGACATCGTATGGAGATCGGAAACAGGACTGATCGCAAACTGTGCTCTTTATCTACTTTGTGACCTTGGATAAATCACCTGTTTGCCTTTTTTTTTTTTTCCCCCTCATCCTTTGAACAGGCAGTACGTAAGCCCGTCTAGACAAAGACTGTGTCTTAAGACGAGATGACCAGAAGGGCCAACGGGGATCATCGAGCTGCTTCCTCTGCAACTGCAGGCACCTCTGGGCAAGGTGTTTTGGTTTAGGTCTCGCCACCACCTGTATGGCAGGTCACAAACTTCCCTGTTACGTATAACAAGCGTAAAATCTTTTGTAAGGGCGCACGAAAGCCACAAAATATAACGTGCCAGAGGAGGAACGTGATTATCGCTGGAATGTATGGTGTGTTCATGCAATGAATAATAGTACAACAGGGCCCTGGCTATTGATACAAAACAAATAATAACGGAAAATGGTGGTTGACAACTCTTGATAAAGCAAGCCAAAATGTGTTTAGTGGCAAATGAGGACAATAATAAGCAAGGTAGACCTTCTGCAGTGCGAGCTATTCATTGCTGAATCCCATTCTGAAGTGAAAACTGGAGATAATTGGTGATTTCTCTGTTATGTTCACAGGTGTTGAGGATCTGGGGCATTCAGCATCAGCTGCGCATCCAGAAGATTGCTGGCTTGTTCCCAGAGGTCTGAAATCCCATTCTTCTCCCTATTTTAATGAAGCTCAGAGGTGCCCCTTTATCTCATTTAATAATGAACTGATGATACTGGAAATGGAGCAGGAAACTAGTAGAAGGGTCAGAGGCAACGAGGAAGCTGTTAGTTGCGCCTGAGCAATTTGGTTTTGAAGCAGGTAAAGGAAAAAGGCAAACCAACCTTTCTGCATTTCCCTGGTAAAAAGCTTGAAAGTGTGTCCCTGGAAGAGATTTCCCAAAGTTCAGAGGGATGAAAAGAAACAACTCTTGACTTTGGATAGGAAATTATCTCATACTGCTGTAGCCTAATTGTGATGTTTTGTGACAATCCCTGGAGAGAAATCTGAGTAGTCTGCTTCTCCTAAATTTTAGTGGAACTGGCACACTATCTGAAGTGCTCCAGCCTTTCGTATTTGAGAGCGGTTTAGTTTCCGATGAAGGTTCGGTGTTTCAAAGAGATACAAAATCTTCATGTGTCCTGTGCTTCAGTGAGACATCCATAATAGAAATAAACCTCCTAATCTGAGATGTTCTAGGGTTATCTCTGAGGAAAGCTAGTCTTCACGTGGCTGCCAATTGCGGATGAACTTTTGGTTATAAAATTCCTCTTTATTGCCACCTTTCCGTATCCCCGAGGTTAATTCTGAAAAATGCATGAAATGTAATTAGTGCAGATCCATTTCTGCCGGCACGTTTTACACAAGTGGCTCACAGGGGCAGACCTGGATGTATTCATCCTAAAATGATTCAGTTAAATGTAATACCACTTGGTATGCAGCGTGAGTGTTGTTTGTCTTCACAGTACTTTAATGATGCACTGCAGTCTTTGGTATCGAAGCACTACCTGCATCTCAATGAAGAGCCACGGTTGCTATCCAGGGGAACGCCTCTGATAACATTTTCTAGAGCTCAGCCCAAAACAGCATCTTTTATTTCCTGCTTGAGATGCAAACCTTGGAGCATATTGTGTTCTGAGATGGGGTATCGTGACTTTTTTTCATCGCTTTGTTTGGTGCAAATGAATGTTTATAGCATGGCAGCAGTGCTACGATCGAATTGAAAAAGAAAAAAAAAACAAAACAAAAAAAAACCCAAAGAAAAGCAGCCCGTGATTGAGTTTGCAGTCAAAGCCATCTATCTGTGCCCACCTGTCTGAAAGCACAATTCAGAATCCTCTCCCTCTGGACAGAGTGTTTTCAGGTTAAAGAAACAAACGTTTCTTAAATACGTCTCCTCAAGTTTTAAGAGAAGTCATGATTATTTCAAAGTCTGCTTACAAGAAGTTACTTTGCTGTTTCATTAACGGGGACACTAATGCAGTCTCTTCTTAGGAACCTGTACGGTTAGCAATTATCCCTTTATAAATTTTTTTGTCAGCCGTCACTCAGTGCTAAAACAGCTTTTAGGAACCATTGGAGCTTATGCTGGTAAATTGCAGGCTGAATTGTCTTTCCTAAATAGCTTTTGGTGCACTTGAAATCTATCATTTTCAAGCATTGTTTGTGTTTGGATCAGGCTCCGAAGGCGAGATCAGTATTTGAGAGTTTTTTCCTGTCTCAGGAAGCTGAATCAAAATGTCACTTGCCAGCATGTGAGCGGAAAATTGTTTGTCTCTAGCTCGATACAGATGCATCACGCCTAACGGCAAGAGGGTGGTGCAGGCTTGGAGCCAGGAGAGGTAATAGCAACCTTCTGCGAGTCCTTATGGGAACACGTATACGGACCAAGTCAGCGTCTGAGCAGATAAGGAGGAGATACAGGACTTGGTCTCCATGTCGTGGTAAATGGGCTCCTGAAGGGCAGAATGACTTTCAGCTGCGGTAGGCCAGCCTAACCCCGGCAACGGCTGGAGAAGTTACTGGAAAGCTGAATCTTTAGCATTGGTATCCTACCTGGTTTTCAGCAATGACTGTTGTACTTTGCCAGTACAAGTCCTCTTCCATTTCTAACTGACCAAGAGTTCTTCCTTTACTACCCTAACGCTATAAAACTTATGTATGCATTTATCATGGCGGCAGCAGAACTTCCCTGGGTGACGGACCAATTCCCATATGGTTTCTGTTTAAGACTTCAAAGGGATTTGGAATATGAAGTATAAAATTAACTTTGTTATTAATGAAGTGTTACTTAGCAAGAGGAACATTGTTTTCAAGGTATGTATGTTTTCAGTTTAGCTGTTGAAATTGAAGGCTCTGTGAGCCACAAAATCAGAATCGAAATGATTAGTAAGAGAGCAGCATCGCTGGATGCTTTTATTTTGGGGACAAAAACATCTATAAGGATTTTTTGCTAGCGGTATTCAAAAGTTAGATGCATGCCTGAATTTGGATGATGAGTTTGTTCTGATGTAACACTGCAAAGTTAAACACCCAAACACAGACAGTAATTTGGGATACAAAATGCTGCCGAGAAGGCGACACCAATGCGGCAGCGCTGAGCAGCCCCTGGCTTGGAGACCTGGGTCAATGCCGGGCTGAGCGATGGTTCCTCGTCTCAATCTCTTCAGACCGCATGCTGCTTTGGCCATCTTACTGCATATTTGTCATACTTAAAGCAGGCGTAATGGATTAGATGATACCTGTGAACGGGAGAAAGGGTATTTTTTCCTTTGGGATTCTAAAATACCGCTGCATACAAAACTCATGGAAAAAATCTTGCCCTGGCCAAATGGAAACACCTGCTGCTCCAACAGTCTGGGCTTTCTATCAAGAGTATCCCTTTGTGAAATTAAGCCTAAATTTAAAATTTGAAAAAAATTCCCTATTTGAAATCGGGGAAAAAAAATGGTGGTTGTTGGTTGTTAGAAATCTTTTTGCTTGCTGTGTACCACTTACCAGTCTCTCTCTTATTTCTGCATACAGCATTTCACATAACTACTGGAGAGGCTCAGAGGAACGAGATAAGGTGTTGCTGCATGGTGATTTGGGAATAGATGCTTAAACACCACAGCTAATTCTGGCTGCAATGAGCATCATGGCTTTGACATGAAAAGTTGCATTTTTAGCTCATTTTTCTGAAATTAAACATGTCCTCAAGAAAGCTTGTAATAAAATAGTACCCATGCGAAGGAGAACAGAATCATCTCAGAAAAGCTTAAAATACAAGTCTGGTAGTCTATTTAGATGAATCAGCCTCTTCCATAGAGCGTATCTGTCTCGCACCTATAAATGGATGTGATTTAGATTACAGATTTATTTCCCTCAGATATTTAGGGTAGCTAGTGTCTAGATTTAAACCTAATTTCTTGCCCTGCGGCTTGCTAGTTTTGCCTTTTAATATCTGGACCCATGCTTGGATATGAAGATTGTAAGTACATCCAGGGCAGGCATCTGTGAAACCTGCGTTTTCTGGGCTGTAAATGTGTGTCCTCACTTACACTGGTGTTATGGCCCTTTGAGATCCCTTGCCCTCTGTTTTCTCTTCACCTCTGCTATTTAGTTACCTGCTCATGCAATTTGAGATGCTGATTTTCTTGAACTGGGCAGTGTCTGTCTTCCAGTAGGTACGGCTATTGAGTTTGCCATCGATAGATACAGAATGGTGTTATTATAAAAGTTCATTTCTTTTATCATACTGGAACAGTGCCACCACGTGCGGAGGGTCAGGCAGAGCTGGGCAATGATGTGCTCCGTTTCCACTGGCATACATGGCAAAAACTGAGTTATCCAGTTAGGATAGTGTCTGTCTGGTTTAAAAGGCAACGTTTAACTGCACAGATATACACTGCAAATTGTTTGCAATTACCAGTAAATGTATTAATAAAAATACCTATTAGAAATTGTTTAAAGGAGGGGAAAAAACCTCTCACAACCTCTCATCCAGAAAACTGGTCTTTGCAAAAGCTAGCAAGTGAGGCGTAGAACTTAATGCTAAATTCAATGCTATCTTCACCATTCCAAGTGATCATATCCTGAACTGCTCCCACACTGGCCGTGGGTAAGTTTGAATAGGTAAGCCCTCACAGAAATCTGCTAACTTTGATATGAAAAGTTTGTTAGGTCAAGTAAATCTTGAATTTTTCTGCTTTGGTAATCAAATCTTGCAAGACCAATAATGAAACTTTATTCTTTAGTTTCTAGAAGTTGTCTGGAGCTGGAACCATAACTGTCCAGTTAAACCAATTTTCCTACCTTTCTGACTTTTCTCTCATATCGGGGTACAACCATGCTTTCCAGGTCTGTCGTGCCTTTTATCTGACAACTGTGACATAGTCCCCAACAGAGCTTACATTTCTTGGTGCCAGTCCTTTTAAGTTTTCTGGTTTTAACTTTTTCTTTTTTTTTTACCATTTCATTATCACTAGATATGAAATATATGAAACTCTCTCCCATACTCCTTGTTTAAATTACCTTAGATGAGCTGATCGTAAGCCTCTGCCTGCCAGACGTCGGCCGCAGAGGAGAAGTGGTGTCCCGGGAGGCAGCCCCGTGCCATTAGAAGTTGTTCTTACATATTAAAAACTTCTGCTAATGGAGTTTCCATTAATTCCACAAGTAATTTATTCTAGACCTATGTTCTCCTAAAAAAGGAAAAAAATAAAAAAGTTTTTAAAAAGCTTTTTCTAGTGTCTAATTAGATTTTCCTTCCTGCAATTTGAGGTCCCCCAATACTTGCCTGTCCTCCCATGGTCATGGACAATGGGTGATTCCCTTCTCACAGTGCAACAGCCTTCAGGTGACTGGAGATCCTATCTTTCCCCAGCCCCCTCTATGCTAAAATAATGACATACCTATGCCTCCTTGCTCTCCTTGATCCATATCTTCTCTGGACCTCCCTCCAGCGCTGGGTTGGTCTTGCAGTGGAAGCCTTACCAGTTCTAATACTTCACAAGTCTTGTAGATGTGTAAAGATATCACTAGCTGCTGGGTTTATTAAGAGAATAACAGCTAAAATTACCACGATTTCTGTCCCTGCTGGCAGGTAGTACCTCCCAGATCCATGTCACCAGATCCCTTCCATCATCCAGATGGTAAATGAAGTCGCGGCACGGAGCCAGACCTCTGCCCACCTGCTGACACACGGTGACGTAGCACGCCCTCCCACTTCGGTAGTAAATCACGACAACTATCCACCTGCTTTGCTCCTCTGCTATAATAGTTTCATCTTGACAACTAATTAGGAGAATGTCTGCCTGAAATCAAGATATATGAAATTAACTGCGTCTTTCTGCTGTGTTGCTGTGAAAGGAAATGGGATACGCTTTGTTCTTGATGAGTGAGTGATGGCCACTGCCCACCTCTTGTTACCCTTTGCTGCTTACCAGTTATATGATTATATTATTCCTGATTATTTTTTTTCTGGGATGGAAATAATGCTGTCTTGTTTTTCTTTTCTCATCTCTTTTCTCCCTCTTCTAGCAGGCAGGGAAAACAATTGCCTTTTAAAGTTTCCTGCTAGCGTGCTTTTTTCCACTATTCCTCAATTAGAATTGTTAAGATTTTAAGGTTCACTGGTCAGACTTTGAAAACACCCGTCTTGTCTGCTTATGATCTGACCTATTTCAGGAGAGCTCTTACCCTTCTGTCATTGGTGTTGACCACCTGCTTGACATCTTTAACAAGACTAATTAAATAATGCACCAAACACTTTGGCCTTCTTGGCATTGCCAAAATCTTACACTCTCTAATGAACCAAGATTTTCCCCCGGTTTTCCTCTTATTCCTAACGCACTTACAGAATGTTTTCTTATCATCTTGAACTCTGACAAGTTGCTTCTCGTTCTAGTGTGCCTTGGATTTTTTAAATTTAGATTTTTTTTTTAACTTTTACAAATTTTTTGCCCTTTCATTTTGGTATGATTGCACTGTTCAGTGCTCTCGATTCTGCTCGTTGTTTATAAAGCGCTCTCTCTGCATATGCACACCTGCGTAAAACCTTCTGAAATTAGTGATCTGTGGTGAGTCATGATAGCTCCCATGCTCTGTATTTTCCCTTTAACTTTACCAGCATATTTTTGAGAAAGTACATAATTCCTTAATATACGAAGTAATCTCTTTCCTCCCCCCCTCCTTTCCTTTCTGAGCAACCTGTGCCCTCCCAGTATCCTTCAATAACCGCCGGAGAGCTTAGAATGCGTAAGAAAAATACCAACATTCATGTTAAAAGGAAATTTGCTTGTAATCGGAGTTTGGTTTTTGCTCTGTTTGGTATGTTTTTAAGGGCAGAAGCAGTCCTTGTAATGTGGTAAGTGTGAAGTATATTGCTTCTCAGAGCAGTTTAAGTAATTCAATAAGACCTTCTAAAGGGCAGCTTCACTTCAATGAAATTTTTTTTACAAGTATGCAAAAAAATATTTCTGACAGTTTTGACCAGCTGTTGCTACAATAGGTTAGTATTTTAATTATGGCCTTAAGTGTTGAGATCCAACGTTAGTTTATGCTATAAGGTTTCTCCCGTTCAGTTGTAGACATTGGCTGCAAACCCCAGGACATCTTCTTAGGTTTGAATTGCATTATGAAGAAACGCAACTTTCAAAGTTGCCTTTTAAAAAATTCAGAGAAATAGTGAGAAAGTTTTGTGAAAAGACTTTGGAAGGTATTACGCATTTGCTTCCAGGAAAAATTCCGGAGTTATTTTTGCAAGGGACAGTGCAGTGCGTCTGTCTGCCTTGTGAGATGAAGTAACGCTGAGCGAGTATGAAGCATCTTCTACAAACGGTGGCTCAGTCAGGAGCGGACGTGTAGGGGACTCACTGTGATGCCTCTGAAGTATCAGGTGCCTGACAGTTTTATTTTATAAAAATAGGGCTATGACTGTGACAGTACAATTAGAAGTGCCCCCTGCTGATGCACTGCAGGGTGGTTTCTTGACTTTGGATTGCAGTAAGGGGATCAGACGTGACTCGCTGATGTTGAGCTTACAGCAAACGGTAGCAGGAGTTTGTCATCTTTGAGCAAGCCAACGGACACAGGGAAAAGAAACAATCACGGTGGATTTTAAATGAAATTTCTCCTAACGTGTAAATCTGATCTTACTGATGAATTTTAAAGTACAGCTGCTGTTGTCTCAGTCTCCTTGAATTTCACTTTCCAGGGGCTGGTGATTTATTACTCAGGGTGCCGGTTATCCAAGAGAAATAAGGAAGAGCTACCTAACCACCAAACAGCTTCTGTTAGACGTGTCTCCCACATTGTAATTGGCGTGTGGCGATCTTTGTGGTGCTGCCCTGCTTCACCCCTGCTGACGACTCCAAAGGAGCGAGTCCGCTCTCTGCCCAGGAGCTTTCCCAGGGCAGGATCAGAAATCTTTTTAATGAATTGAAAAGGTGTGTGGGGGGGAAATCAATGCCAACTGCTCTGTGATTTGCATTTCAGATTTTAGTGTTTTCTAAGTTCAGAGCACATACGTATGAGATTATTGTAATGAAGAGCTATATAGCGAGACTTTATATTTCATCACAGTTTCTGCTTTCCCCTAGGTAATTAGCTCAAGCGCAGGATCCACTGTTATCTTCTCGCTGACTGACAGTGGGCAGAAAATCAAACCGTTTACTGGTTGTCATGGGGATGCTGAGTTTTTAGCCCTGTGGCACTGGATGCAAGCGAGACGAGGCTTTTAAGCGGGAGCACAAGTGGAACTGTAAAGGTGTAGGAAAGCCTGTCGTTCTCCTTTAGCCTTCCAAGGTATTGGCTTCTCTTGCAGTTTTACCCGAATACAAAATGTCAAACCAATCACGTATTGTTTGCCACTGCCTTGCTAAGAAAGATGTTGAAGCCATAACGCTGTTGGGAAAACGGAGTTTGATTTCATTGCTCGTCTAAAACCCTAGATGTACACATAAACCATGACATAATCCTCGCTTCGAGGACTGTGCAACAAACGGTAGAAATCCTGCTTTTCTTACTCAATTATTTCCAGTCAGCTAAATGAGAGAGGCTGTATCAGAAACCATGTAAGTGTCTGATCTCAGTGGTTTTTGCTGCCCTTTAGTGCAGCTTTCTAGCAGTCCCTATAACATGCCATGCCCTATGTAGTACGAGACTCTTGAAAACCAAAGCAGGACATTTAGTCGGAGTACCCATCACTTAGAGAGATGTGTCATCAGCTGGTTAATACATTTGTCGCTGCGAGATGAAGATTTTGAAATGGGAGCTATGTTGGTAAAGATCGTGACCTGCTAGTTTCTACGCTGGCAGTGTGTATTCAAATGTTGGTGTGTTAGAAGGTAATAACAATTAAACGGGTTTGTAACGCTCTCAAACACTGGGGCATGCTGCAAACCACCACATGAGCTAAGGAGACTTTAGTCTTGGACCTTGGCATATATGCTGCAGGTGAAAATGCCAGGCTCACAAAGAACTGGCCAGTATACAGTGCTATTAATGTTTAACCGGAATGTACACTAAACTCTTCCTAACTTACTGACCAAACCGACTTCTTCAGAAGGGGTCAGCTCTGACACATCCAATTTCTTTTACTAGCTCTATAATAAAGCACATTATATATATCAGCAGATGCCAGCAGAAAATCCATACGCAGAGAGTTCACGCTGCTGCAGAGCAAAGGGTGGTAGTAGAAAGAGTGCTAGCTTAATAAAAGTAATGCAGAAAATTCAGCAGCTGGGCTGGCCAAGGAATCAGACTTGTGGTTCCCGGCACGGCACTTGCTTGCTAGACCGTGCTGCTGCTTGACTTTTCTGGTGATGCTTTAGAAAGTCACTAGATTTGGTTCCAAAAACATTGGATATCTGGCTTATCCTGGGGATTAGACAAAAGAGCTGCCCTAAGTCTACCACAGATTCACTGAAAGTTGGGTGTACGCTGTGTAGCTGTAGGAAATACGGCATTCTAAATTGAACATACCAGTTCAAAGTATTTCTAGTACCTGGTTGTACCTCACAGGCAGAAACTTTGCTATATAACGGCAAATTTTTTTAAATGCTTCATTCTTGCTGCCTTGATCTCAGTCTTGTAAGAAAGATCAAGCTTATGCCCTTACACCTTTCCCCATTATCCAGAATGCTGATGCTGAGGTTCATGTGAATTAACTCTTGGCTTTGTCTAATAAGAAGTGCTCTCAGAGGAAGGTTACTTCAGAGAAGTGGGAAGCCTCAATAAATAAATAGTAATAATAATATGCATTTCCTGGAAAAGAGGCTTCTCTTAATGCTACATTAGGACTCGTCTAAACACAAAAGCTCTGTCTCGGAACATTAGGCCTATTGGGTCTTCTGTGTATTACAGCTGTCTTCCATTTCAGCTTTTAAAAAGTAGCATTACAAAACCATAGCCCTGTTTTAAATAGTTATTATAAGAAAAAAGCCGGTGCAATGGTGGTGCTCTTAAAAGAATAAACTAAGGGAAGTCCAAATTTTAAGAACAGTCAGAGTTTTCAATTAGTGTCCTGAAGCTGAGGTCAAGTGTTTCCAGAGGGGATGATACACCAAGGGAATTCCTTATTTCAGTTTTTCTGTCTTCTAAATAAAACTGGAAGTGAAGCCTTCCTGAATCTCACTTACATAAACAAATGTATGCAATACCTTCGAAACAGATTCCTGCCATGAAATATGCATAGCTGGAACACCAAGAGGTGGAATGCATTCCAGCTTTAATGGCAAATACACCTTATCTGAAATTACTGTCAATATAAATTATCGCTGCATGAATTATATTGCATTTAAAATGAGATGTACTGCCAATATTTCCCCAAACTGCATCTTTTGAAAAGCTACTTTAATTTGTAGAAGCCAAACTGTAAATTAATTAATATAAGCCTAGGAAAAGCACGTATTGGTGTGTGGCAATTTACAGACCCTATTTTATCGGGTTTTAGCATGACATTGGGCTAGCGTAGGGAAAACTCAGTTATACACCAAACAAAAAATAAAAATCACTGCATACAACGTGAGCGTGTTTGAGCACAGATGAACATTGATCCAGGAGGGGGCATATCAGTGACCTGGATTTTCCCTCGGTCCTTAGCCTGCTCAATGGAGGGACCTCTGAAGCCCTAAGAGTGGTGATTGAGAATAAAGCAAGGCATCGGACTGGAGGGGTGTCTACAGCCTTCCGAAAGGGAATAGAGGCCACATGTACCTGTCAATACCACTGCTAGCAGATTACTAATTACTATACTATTGGTTAGTATTTTAATTTGTAAGTTAAGCTGATTGTATCCTGCAATCCCAGACAGTGTGCGTAGCCAGCGCAATGTATGTAACGCATGCTGAACCTCACACGTCCCAGTACGTTATTGCACATGAAATAGATGTTTCTGCGTAAGAGCAGTAAGTCTGCCGTATTCTGGAGATGTCAGAATTGCTGAATTATGTATAGGATTACCTGAAAAAGAGAGGAGTTTCCTTTAAAGCATTGAACTGTGCAGCCAGAAGCCTGGGGATTTGGATAAAATTTACATCTTCTGTCATATCGTTGGTTCATATCCTACCTCTGATACACAGTTCTCTTACTGTTTTGCTTTATGACCTGCAACGTGACATTTAATTTTTGTCTGTTTCCTCTGCCCAGAAAATTGGGGATACCGTCAGCGCTGCTTTCTTCTGTGTCTTTATGGAAAAAAAAAATCCATAATGGGAGGTGTGTGACTGAGTCATAGTAGCACGTGACTTAGTAATTCCTGTCACCTAATTTTTTGTGCTTATATCATATTGGTTTTTCCTATATTCCTTCATTGCTTTATTGACTCTGAAATTACTAGAGCATTTTCCTGCCTTGCTTATACTAAGTTGTTTGGGTTTTTTCTTCGTTAGAAGTTTGATTTGACTGTCATCATAAACTTTGTGTTGGAAAGGACAGAGAAGTTGACATCTCCCAGATCCTGGTACTAAAGAGGATGATAACAGCTGTTACGTGTTGGGACAGGTATCGTACATGTTCTAAGAAAACGCAGGAAAGACGTATTGCTGAAATGTATTGTTTGCTTCATTTTTTTTAAGATAAAAATCTATCAAAGTCTAATTTTCTCAAAGCTTAGTAACTCACCGGCTGGTTGGCAACTTAGGGCAGAAGACGATTTAGGTCTGGCTGCACATCACTGAATATTGCTTTAAAAGTTGCAGCACAGCTGAAGAAATTCCTTACCATATCTCTTGCAACCGAAGGCACCAGTTCTGCACGACAAATCCTGTTTCAAGCCACGGGTCTGTCCATAGTCAGGCTATTATAAGATTGGTGTTTACAGCAATAGGATTGCCGCAATACTGACTTCCTAAGGCTTTGTTCTCTCAGCTTTATAGCAGGGGAGAACGTGCACTTTAAAATTGTTCAAGACCTTCAAAGAAACGAAATTATAAAAAGCACTTCTCTGCTAAATTTTTATACCATTATTATGAAAAATATTGAGCCATAATTTGCAAACATTTCGTTTGTCAACTTAGAGATTCAAAGAATACAGATGTTGCTTTAGCAGTTGCTCACTGCGAGATGAGGAATAAAAAGAAAGGGATAAATTGCTTCTGTGTCTTTGTCTGCTTTGAAACTTTCAAAACAGGTATCTTTCTGTGCCTTTTAGGATATAAATTCAGCAAGGAAAATACCCAGTTATGGCCAAAAGCATGCTCGAGACAACGTATTGGCCATGTGCTGGAAACGGGGAAAAATACCTATTAGTACTAAGGGTGCATACTACCGCTCTATGTATTTTGCATTGTATATTTATAGTACGTACAGCTTTTAATGCAATAACTCCCAGCTGCAAGGTGAGAACATACTGTTGCTGTTCACACATGCCTGCAAAGTAACCATGGCTCATAAGCAGCTAAAACTCCCTCTGAATGTCTGAATCTGTGATGTTTGCAATGAACCGAGAATAATATTCGTTATTACATTGTTTTCAATTGACACCTGGGTCTAAACTTCACCTCACCCAAATTCAATTATCTAAGTGTTTGTCTTGATTTTATTTCCTTTATTTTTTTGTCTCCAGCCAACGTAGGCTTTGTCTCCAGCCAGCATAGGCTGATTACGTTTTTAGCTTGCTTACGTGGGTGGGATGCACCGCTCTCTGAGGTGCCCTTGACCATAGTAGGAGATGAGGAAACTAGTTTATATACAGTCAAAACACAGGTGACTAACAAGATGATGAAATGAATCCCAATTAGCTGTCAGCACACTTCCTAGAACCATTCCAGTACTGAGTTTTCTGCCTGGGTTTTCCAGAGCCAGTCAGTCCTCCTGGGCTTTGTGGTGTGCTACAAGGCCAACGTCCGAGGTAGCTTCTGCTTGAGAACAACTCACCTCTGTTCTTGCATAGGCATTTAAGGCTCTAATTAGAGTGATGGAGTTTGTTTTATTTTCTATGGTGTCCTTTCAATGAGTTGGTTTTTTTTTTTTCAATTGCAGATATGCCTTTGATTCTTTTAAATAAAGTTAAGTTACTTGGCATGGTGAGTAGAAAGTCAATGTTAATCTACAGACAATAAAACATGGCTGTACTATGGAAGATATTGTTGCAGACAGACTAAATTCTGTTTGTAATCTGCACATTAGACAGGACTGAAAGGGCCCCTATTTTGGTGAAGGTCAGTCTATTTTTCTTCCTACCATTGAGCCTATCATTTTTCAGCTGGGATCACTTGACTGACTTGCCTTTCTTTCTTCCTAAAAGCAAATGGTAAAATTAAAGATTATTGTTACTGATTATTTCTACCTCTTATTTCTATTTGGCAAAGTCTTATTAAATTACCATAGGTACAAAGACAGCTGTCTGTTTTCCCGGATTGTAACTTTGCCACGTCCACCTGTATCCTACACAATCTTGCTGTTGTGATCCCTTGGGGAGATATAAACTTTGCTGTCTGGTTCAGTTTGCCTCTTTCCAATCAATAGATACACAGAAATGGGAAGAATTTTATCACTGAAATGCCTAACTGAAATTTCATCGAGTCCAACCATTAACTTAACACTGCCAAAACCACCTCAGCACCACGTCTACCCGGCTTTTAAATACCTCCAGGGATGGCGATTCCACCCTGTTCCTTCCCTGTTCCAATGTTTGATGACCCTTTTGGTGATGAAATTTTTCCTAATATCCAATCTAAACCTCCCCTGGCGCAACTTGAGGCATTTCCTCTTGTCCTATCGCTTGTTACTTGGGAGAAGAGACTGATCCCCACCTCTCCACACCCTCCTCTCAGTTATAGAGAGCGAGAAGGTCTCCCCTCAGCCTCCTCTACTCCAGGCTGAAAAACCCCAGTTCCCTCAGCCGCTCCTCAGCAGACTTGTGCTCCAGACCCCTCACCAGCTTCATGGCCCTTCTCTGGACACGGTCCAGCACTTCAGCGTCTCTCTTGTCGTGAGGGGCCCAAAACTGAACACAGTATTTGAGGTGGGGCCCCACCAGTGCCAACTGCAGGGGGACCATCATTGCCCCAGTCCTGCTGGCCACACTATTCCTGATAGAGGCCAGGAATGCCATTGTACTTTGTTGGTAACAGATGTTATGAGATATTCATATGATTATATATCTATTTGGGTCACTGGAGCCACGATATTAGTAATATCAGTGATGTGTCTGCTGCTAAGAACATATATCCTGTTGGGCTCTACTGGTACAAGCTGGGTGCAGTGGTCGATGCTGGTAGAGAAACAGTATTTGTGGCAGTTACCGTTTTACCCTTTGATTTGTCAGCAGACAGCATGTTTACGGCAACTCCATCCAAAATTCAGTTCAACCTATTAGAAATAATAATCATGTTTTGGACACTACTGATAAACCACTTCTCTGTAGTGGTAAGGCGTGACTAGATTAATTTGTTGGTGACTGGTTTATTTGTGCATCTTTTATGAGGGTAATTACAGCCTTCCACCTGAACACCGTGCAGCGATTTTCTGTTCAAGCTGGAGAAGGCAAAGGGGGGGTTGGTATCAGGACCGTACCCTCCGTGCTGCATTTTACTGCCGCGTACTCTCGTTACAGATAGCAGAATGTTTATTGCCCGACAGATCAGCCGGGAACGTGCCCTCCTTATCACCCGAGGCTGGCTCTATCGCTGCGCGGGAGGACGAGGCCCTGGCTGGTGGCCAAGCTGTACTACTTACCAGACGTGACCAAATCGGATCATTTCGAGAGTCAAGGACAAATGTATGTTTATATTGTGTTGGTGTACTGTGGACAAGTTTGTTCTTTTTTTGTTTTTTTTTTTTTTTTTTTTTTTTTTTTTTTTTTTTTTTTTTTTTCCAAATATAAGCATTTTTTTCCCAGAGGCATATAGGGATGTGCATAATTTACAGTGGAGGGACTGAAAGGACAGTTGGGTTCGTATCATCATACAGGCATCAAAATAACATTTTTGGTGTAGCACATCATGCAGGAAAGTACGGTGTACCCACAGAAAATTTAAAAAAAGATTTCAAATGTAATGCCACCTGTAATCTTCACTCCTCATTGATTTCATTTTGAATCGGTGTGTTTTTAGCTGTTTAAATAACTCACCGGCTCAGCTGGTGTGTGTTCCTCAGCTGAGATAGCAGGTGAAGCATTTCAGCCTTTAATTTAGATGCTTTTTGATACTGAAGATTGCGAGTTCAATTTTTGCTAATAGAACTGGCAATTACACAGGCACTGAAAGAAGACAGGAGCCAAAGCTCGTGCCTTGACTTTAAGGCGGCAGGGAAAGCCCTTGAGAATGTCCCTTATTACTGGCCTAAGGGGGGCAGCGAGAAACGCTTCACTCCTCCCCGCTTCTCCCATCCTCCCGTCTCAAAGACTGAAGGAATCAACCCGGGCAGGAAACTAGTTCAAAGTCCACAGGCAGGCAGCACCGGGCGTTTCTGAGATGGTCCCAAATGCAAACCTTGTCACGCAGAGCTTCACATTCACGCCACATCTCCGCGTTACCCTTAGATGATACGCACCGCCCGCGTTCCGAGATAAAAACCTGAAATGAAACCCCTTCCCTTCCAAGGACAGGGGTTAAGCGGTGGGGGAGTGGGAGTTGCCAGCGATATACAGAACAGCAAAGACCTTAAGACCTGTTTCTCACTTCCTTAGAAAACTTTTACTAATATTTTAATAGCCTGATCTTCATAAAAAGCACTTTTCCCCCCCGTTTTTTCAGTGAGCAGCTTTACACCCATATAGGAATGCAAGTTCTGTTAACCTTTTTAAGTGTTTCTCTGTTCCTTAGAAAACCTTTACAAATATTTTAATAGTCTGATCTTTATACAAAGCACTTTTTTACCCTTTTTTTTTCTTTTTTTTTCGGTGACCAGTGTTACACCCGTATAGGAATGCAAGTTCTGTTAACTTTTTTTAGGTGAACTTCCACACAGCACATGTTGGTAAGAATTTTTTGTTTGGTTGGTTGTTTTTTTTCTGTAAGTTTGGCTCAAGATCGGCTAATTCATTTAAAGTTAGTGTTGTGTAATCCAGGAAGCTATGGTGGAAAATTTGTTTGGAATAGCAGCAAGGAAAATGCCGACCTTAAACTGCGCTTCGATCCTCCAAAGCCACTGCAACCCAACCAGGGGAAAAAGCAACTTACTCAAGTGATGTTCTTGAAAGCTGGAGGTGCCATGCTATATTTGCCTGTGCATATAATATCCCAGGCGCTAGTAAATTACAGATAATTGAGTGTAGACTCGGGAGGGGGATTATTTACAATGCTGTCCTGTCAGAGTGACAAAAAGCAGCCTTGAGGTGGTGCTCACTCAGTTCACCTCCACGCTGCCAATAGATTCTCAAGGCTATTGCTTCTGTCTGCTGTCACAGACCTACATCAGCATTTCATATCATTACCTTCAGCGAGGAGCATTCCCTTAATTTCTGCCTTGTTTAGTTCCAGACTATAAATAACGCAAACTGCTCATGAAACCGAGTCTTGCGGAGCCCGACCCTGGAGGCTACTCAAAACCCGAAAATTTCATTGGTTTGACAGTCTTTACAGACTAACGTCTAATATATAATAATCATCATGCCAGTTGGAAATCCGTAATTATGGGCCACTCTAAACTACAGCACAGTAGATGAGAAATAATGTCGAGTACTCCGCTGAAGGAAGTGTACTGAGAGTATTTGTAAAGCCATTTATTTGCTCTGTATGATTCTTATTCTGTCTCTTTCTCCCCAGCTCTCCAGTCAGTATGATTGGAAAATAAATACAGATATTTATGCCCATTTCTAGGAATGCGGTTGTCTCAGCACATACAGCACCCAGGAGGGCTGTAAGAAATAAATTGGTGATCTACTGCGTGTATATGCCAGCTAGGATGCATATCGGTTTGACTGCTTCTACGGAGCTAAATATTTGAGATGAGGAAGGCTTACAATGCTGTGAATGTCACCCATATGTCAAAGGAACCACAAGCTTATTGAGCTTTTAGGGGTCTGCTCTTCAGCCTGCTGCCGGTACCCTGAGTAAGCTGGTGTAGAGCCACGTAGACCCTCTCCAGAAGTCACGAACCCAACATTTAGGTGATATAAATTCTCCTTCTCCGCCGACCTAAAAGGAGCAAGACCAATTTACGTTGGCTGAGGATCTGGCCCTGTAATTAGGCAGCACTTTTTCTGTTCAGACAGCTGCTTGTGTGTAGACAACTCATTGATGTAGTGGCTGGGATGTGCAAATGAGGTAGGGAGCGTGTGTTGTGCTCATTAAAGACTGCACTAGAGATCTCATATGGCCACCATCTGCCGCCTTGTTTGTTGAGTTTGATCATTAGTCAATGAATGGTTCTACTGAAATCCAGTGATTAATCTCCGGGATGTGATTCTCTTTATCATGATGAAGGATGGCAGAATTTAGCTCGTTACAATAAAATTGTACGAATGTGCAAATTCTCTTCAAAAGAGATTGGGATTCATAAAACAGTTAAGTACAAGAATGGGAAAATTAGCTGTGAGTTTTTGCAATGCCTATTTACAAACACAAGCTCCTTGATAAAAGCTGGGAATATCTCCTGTGGATACGCAGTGACTAAACCGTCAACGTGGTTGTGCTTAAAGAAGGACTTCTAGAAGGCACACGATGTCCGCAGGCGATTCTAATGACTGACACTGATTTCAGCAAGCTATTACAGGGCTTTTCTTTCTAGACGGTAGAAGGAATATTTCATTGACAGGTGTTTTAAAGTATTTTCTGTACACTGGCTTGGCTCAATTTGTCTATAATGAATAAAATGAGTTTTAGGGAAAAGGGGGATTATTAACGGCTCTGCTTTATTAAGTATGTAACAGTCTTTAATTTTCTCTTCCTAAAAAACCCAGTTCAATCGGAGACCTTGGAGTTTTTAATTGCATGTTAGAATAGTTTTTCAAACAACAAAGCATTAAGTCTTGTTATGGATCCATTTCACTTTTTATGTGAAATGATTTGACCATAACTGATACTGACAGGGAATTTAAATAGTCTAAACCCAGTCTGGCAACAAACGTAGAATCATAATACGTACAGATTTATAGCCCATGAAATTGCTCTAAAGTCAGTGATGTTGCATAGGACATACGTCAAGGCACATTTTGGTTTTGTGCTGGTATCTTCAGCTGTTTTCTGTCCTGAGAATGCAAAATACATTCTCTGTTGTTTTTACTGGGCATTCTTCAAATCCGCATCATATGTCTACAAAAAAATTTGAAAAGCTGTGGATTTATTTACTATGTTTGAAGAAATCTGTTCATAGGGCTATTGATTCTTTCCCCCCCCCTGCATCTATTTGCAGTTTCACCTGTTACTTTCCCTCCCATGAAGAAAACTGTTTACACAGAGATTTACTTTGGATCACAGTATTCATGAATAGAAAATAAAGGTTAAATTTCTGAGAGAGCTTTTTTGTGTGCTGTAGCTCCTTTGCATTTCACATTGCTCTGGGAAACGGATGCTTCTAGCAACCAACGTGCAATACGTATTTCACGTGGATGAAATTTATTTGCAGATTTGTCCCATTCTGTATTTTTAAAGTGACTGGAACAATGAGTTTGTGCACAACAGAGGCTGCTTCTATGCAGAATTTCTCAGCCTGCCCATTTGGCCACACTTGCGTTTTAGGAGGAGTGTGGAGGAGGTGTTCCCGTGGAAGCTTTGGAATACCCTGGGGAGGCAGCTGATGGCAGGGTGTGATGCTCACGCTGGAGCTGGATCCGTTATGGCTACTGATAAAGCCAGTCAGTATCTCCTAATAGGTCAGGCAAGTGAAAGTATGGAATAGATAGGTAGAGTGTAAGGAAATCCACTTTATTTTTTGTTCTCTAATTCAATAGGACAGGTGCAAAGGAATTGGGTTTTAATTGTGGCTTTATTTTTTTCACTTTCTTTTTTTTTAGCAAAGGGAAAAATGAAGCGAAGCTTCAAACTTCAGGTCTAAGCTATTGAGAGAAGTCCACAGGACCCTTTTACTGACTCTGAGTGTTCAACCAGTAGCTAAAGAAAAACAGTTTC
>VYXH01006460.1:64121-93263 GCA_013397275.1 Burhinus bistriatus
CTCCCACCCACCCCAAAAAGGGATTAGCAGAAGGAGATGTTTCCTTATCAGTCCTCCAGGGCCAGGATCACAAGCAACCAGCAATGGTCCTCGGGAAACTTTCACACTTCTCCTGTCTGTATTCAGGTATTTTCTTTTCTGACCAGGACTGCTGTCTGGGTCCCAGTGAGAAGGTACCCAGCCCACTCTCTCTGTTCAGCTGCACTAGCTCTTTCTGCGGAAGGCACTGCGTCCAGCTCTGGGGACACCAACATAAGAAGGACATGGACCNGTATTCTGTGATTCTCTGATGTTAGGAACAACTCTTCCCTCTTCAGACAGTACTTGGGTAGAAATATGAAATACAAATAAAAAGTAGCCGTGGTACGGTAGTTATTCCGACTTTTAAAAACAACACTTTTAAGAACTGCCATGGTAGAAATAAATATTACAGCTCTACGGATGTCTCAGGGGAGATATGTGCTTGCTTTCTTTGTCTCCTTTCTTTCAGGAAAAGGATGACAACTGATATATTTATGTACAGGAGAGTCTGCCTATTTTATTTGAAGACTACAAGAAATTATTCAAGCTTCAAGCAACTCTTTGCTCCATACTTTCAGCAAGAAAATTAGCAAATTGAAAAACTGGCCTTTCACAGGAAGGATGTTGCAAAAAACAAGTACAAGAAAAAGGCTGAAGAGGGAGAAGACACAAAGAAAAGCAAATTCTTTTCTTGAAGAGGAATCTCCTAATTTTGGTATGGAGGTTAAACAGTAATTTTACCTGTAAGTCACTTATAAAAGGTGGGTTTATGCAGTGGTACGCTTTGACATATTATGTCAAAATTGGATAAAAAGCCAAAAAATATAGGACACCTCAGACCCAATTTTTTTAGAATGTTGGAAGACTTCAGGAGTTTATATTAAAATAACACATTGAAATTGTCTCCAATTTGAACCATTTGTTAATGTAACAGAAATGATATTTTAAGGAAGTGTATGTGCTTTCTCAAGCTTTTCATGCTTTACTTTCCCCACTCTCCAGTTAGAAAGATGAATTCATGAGATGTGCAAAGAGCAAATGGAATTTTCCGGCATCACCTAGATGTCAGGTGCTGAGTGCATCTTGTCTGTGTGCTAGAAAGTGTCTCCTTGAAATGGAAAGGGGATGGTATAGTGTGATGCCTGTTTGCTAATACAGTGTGCATGGCTTTATTGTTACATTTATGGACTCTATTTTCTCCAAAATGATGTGTGGTTTGTTAGATGCTATCACGAAAGATAATATTTAGTCCTGCTGACAATATGATGTATTAATCTTTATTGCTTTGGTATGGTTTTAAGCATTTCGTTCTTCAGTAACCTTTTGTACCATGGACTATACAAAATACAAGCAGAGTAAAATGCAATTGTACTAAAATACGTCCTTGCATTAAATTTTCTGAACGTAAAATCCTTGAAACACTTACAGTATGAAAATACTTTTTAGATAACATCCACAAATTTAATCTTTGCAATACCATCTGAATCATCAAAATGAATTAAAATTGAAGGTAATTTTGTTATATGTGGGGTTATTTCTATATGGAATAAAGTATTTGTTAAAGACTGAGCAGCAGATAAAAAGAACACCAAGTGAAAAGCTTTTTTAATAAGCTTTAAATCTAGACTCTAATTTCAGAGCAGTCCCCCTAGATTTTGCTCTATAAAGCAGTTAGAAATCAGACCTGAATTGGGCCCAACACTGTAGTTTTTAATATTCTGATAGGAAACTAGCAAATTGCTAAAGAAGTGCCATTTTGTGAGGTCTGCACTTTTACAAGGCATTGCCATTTTTTGCCACTTCCCAACTGTGATAACGGACACGGAGAGGTGCCAGCCCCTTCTTCCACCTTCCCGCCCAAGGGGTGCCTGGGGAGACCTCTTTAGGGAGGGGATGGCAGAAGTGCTGAAAGATAAATGGATCAAGTTGTTCCACTTCTGGTACGTTTTTACTAGGCCATGAAAAAGAAACTGGCTTTTGGGTGTTCTTGTAAATATTTTACTAGAAAGTGGCCTCGTGAGGGATTCTCTCTTTTGTTACAGCCAGATTCCTCAGAAATAGTGCTTTTAGTAAAAACTGCTTTGGGATCACATCAACATGTCCTAGTTTCCAATTCTGCAGTGATGGGAGGCATTTCTGAGAGCATGTTCTTGTTTGGAGACATTTATGGCAATGTGTAAACCTCTAGACCAGTTACTAATTTTTACATAATTAAAATTTCATTAAAAAAAGATGATTAGGAGCCTTATTATGTAAGCTGAATCTCTGGCTCACTTGCTAAACATCCAGCTTGTACTTGCACAAGGAGCAGGTCGTTTCACGTACGATTTGCAAACAGCTATCTACCTCATCTGAAGCCCTCCAAAATGGTGAAGAAACTTCCTCTTGGATTTAAAGGGCTTTTGATCTGACCATAAATTGCTCCAACTGGTTCTGTTGCTTGTGCTCGCTGAAACAGAAGCTGCATGGACGTGCAAACACCTTGGTACGTCCCAACCCTTCATCTGCTCGTGGAAATAGCGGCTGTTTCTGAAAGAGGGGGCCCCATCTCTCAGGGTAACGATAGAGAACGTGCTACCCTCCAGATTTTCTGTTTATACTTTAGCCAGAAAGTGTTTCATTTTTCTGGGAAAAAATCATACCTTTAAATGCCAAAACACGAAGCAGTGACGCGGTAAATGGCTATTTTGACGTAATTTCCATTGTTACATGTATAGCTAAGCACAGAATATTCTGGGGCTGGTTTTTAATTTGTCTTTTCAGAATGGTAAAAAAACCAAAAGAATAAGAGCCTTCCTACTGAAGGACAGTTACAGTTTCAAACCTCTTTCTTCAGCCGTGTTACAAAAGGCGTCTGCCTAAAAGCAGAGAACTACTTAAGTGTTCTTGTGGCTGCTTCAAGCTTACTACTTTGCTGGCAGGCAATAAAACTTCTATTCTGCAGTCTTCCTTAAAGGTCTGCCTCACGCCCTGTATATATATATATGTGTGTGTANCTTTTCAAATATGGATGATCTTGCAGTTCTGTAGCTAAGACTGAAGGCAACAGCATGTGCAACACCTAAACGGAGACTTTGGCAAGCAAACGGTGGATAACTGCTCCCCAGATCAATACGTACCGATTCCTCCTGCGAGCCTGACCTTGAGGGAGATGCTTGCGTTCAGTTTGCTGTGTTTGGGGAGTCCACGAGGGATGTGACTTGCAGCCAGATACACCTTTATTTCAGCTGATATTTTTACATTTTATTTCAGAGATGTTTTTGCTTTAGATATGGGCCCAAACTGACTCTCTCAGTATCATTGTTTCAAATGACATCTAAATATTTCGGGAACAAATGAAACGTGGCACCTGAATTTTTCTCGGTACAGACTTATTTTCACAAAATGAAGTGGTAATTAACACTATCAGTTATCTTCAAGAGGCTGGCCCAATTTCCCAGCACTAGCTGCGTTCACCTCATTTGGGAAGCATCCCATCTACAGCAGGCAGAGGAAGTGGAAGCTGGTTTTAGGAAAGAAACATATTTTTTTTTCACCCTAAAAGATAGTAAAGAATTGACTGTGTCTTAAGAAGCAACAAATAATCATGTTTTTATCCTACACATATGTTTAGAAGTCCTGAATATTTTTTGCCTGTAACTATATTGTCTACCCGGTAGAGTAATATTATGAAGATTAGATGAGAAAAGTTAACTTACCGTAGAAGCACAATTGCATTTGGTTTTTCAGTAAACCTGGATTTTTAAGGTGTGGTTTAAGTCATTGAATATTGGAGCCCTCAAGGAGATTGATGGCATGAACGAGTCTTCTCCCTGAGAAATACTTTAGGGAAAAGACGGAGGAGAGGAGCTCTGAAAATCTGAGTCTTCCTAGCCTGTTGGAAAATAAGTAGACCTTCATCATATTCTCATTACTCCAGCTCTCAGCACAGAAAGGCAAAAAATAAAGGTCACTAGCTTTTACCATCTGTGCTAAAATGAGATGAAGGTAATAGAGAACTCCAAGATTTATTGCTTAGCAGCTGTTTTGAGGCTTCAAGTAAGTAGTAAGACATATAATCCTATCTCAACAACTTCTCACCTTGTAAGGGCATGTTCCATAACCCACTGAATCTGATTGGAAAAGTCAGAACTTCTTTCATCAGGCACTGGATCAGGCTTTACAGGTTAATTGAAAAAATGAGTCTAAAATACCGACTTCTGAATTTGTTTGACCAAAGAAAAAGGATTTTAATTTGTGAACAGATTTTTAAAAAAATCTATCCAAGCGTATGAGAGGAAAATGATATTTAGATATTGTACCAGATGATTTCTGCCTAAATATGTTGTTTAATAAGATGAGAGGCTTCCCTGGGTCCATTTGGAAAACATTCAACTGTCAAATGACTGAAGACGGGTGAATGAAAGCTGGGCAAGTGGCTGCTTCAGCTAACTTGAGAAATAATTTTCTCCTTCGTGTAGTTACAGTCAAAACCCAGCAGCATCAGACAACTCCTCGTTTCCCTGACCAACGTTGAATGTGTAAGTGCCTGGTGATGGCTTAACTGCTCATTAAAAAGAAATTTTTGATGAAATGGAACACAGTTGGGATTGTTTTGAAAGCAAACACAGTACTGAAAAGGAGGCTGGAAAAACCCAATGACTTCTGTGCTCTGTCTTTACCGAGCACCTTCAGACACAACATTCTGCTTCTCCTGTTCCGACTAAAGAAGCAAAGTCCCAATAAAATGTCAGCTGTATCAGTCTCCTTAAAACAGGTATTTGCTATCTAGGTGTCGTCTTGGTTCGGAGCCACCTTTCCACTGTTCAGGTCAAGCTGGCTCTCGGCAAGGTTTGTATAACTGCTTAAATTGATTCATTAAAGTCGTTGACTTGTGCATTCATTAGTGTCTTTGCATCCTTGATGAGGCTTTCTGACGGCTTTGCAATTTGCTTGGCGGTTTCTCCCTATTCTTTAGAAAAGCTCCTCTCAAAACCTCACAGCTAACATTCCGACTGCGGTATGAGGGATACATGACACTTACAACCATGCACGTTGTTACAAGATTCAGTTGATCACGGATTGTGGATACAAATATCAGCTATTAGAAGGTCAGCATTTGGTGCTCTTCTGTGAGACACGATCAGCTTTCGGTGAGATGGATAGCAAAGGTCAATAGCTAAGCTCGCGGAAAGAAATGAGGTGAAAGAACCTGATTATGTTCGACACTTTGCTGCTGACTCAGCAAGGCCAAATGTGCAATCTTTAAATGAAATACTTTGAAGCTGAATTAATTGTCATATGAGCTTTAATTTTTCTTAATCAGGTGCCTGTTTTCATCTGACCAAGGGATGTTATTTCTCGGGAAGGATTTCATTAGCTGTGTCTCTCCCACTCCCTCTCTCTCCCCACCTCTCTCTGCTTTTCCTGGTAAAGGCAAGGTGTAAAATACCATGCTTTTAATGCAGACGATTCCAGCATTTCAGAACTTTCCCACTATTTTAGCTTTAATTACCCAAAACTGATCCTCGTCAAGCAAAAGAAGAATAAGCTCTGCACTTCCCGCATCACTCTGGGTTGCTCAAAATGAGAGATAATGCCATAAAAATAGTGTGGGCAACGCAATTTTAAAAGCAAAACTTGAATGAAGCGTAATTGCTATGTGTGAGCATCACCATCATCAAACTAAATACGTGCAGCTATTAGTAAACCTGCGTGTTATCTCTAAGCGGCCTTGGCTTCTCAGTGACAACATTCCAGAGGAATCAGCTGGATTGTTCACACAAATCCCTCTCACCTCGGTCCAGTTTGTGCCACCGAGTGGTTTTAATGTCTTGTGGGAACAGTCCTGCCTCCAGCACCCCGATCACTGAGGTTTCTCCTGCACTGGCTGGGCTGTGTAGGCACAGGCACTGTGCACGGAGTTGTTGTTTGAGGCTTCGAGCCATCTCTCATTAAAGCCAAGAGCAGCACTTGACTGCCTTTTGGATCAGGGTATCAGTAAATTAGGATGAGACGCTTTCTGCACCTAACTTTAACAATTCCTAGTCAAAACTCTTCACATTTAAGTGCGTCTTTAAATTGCTTTCTTGTATGTGAAATACACCAATTAAGTACTAAGCCCTGGTAATGTATTAATTAGCTTTTTTTTTTTTTTTTCCTGGAGTTCGATGTACCTTTTAATTAAGTGGAGCCAGAAACGCAGCTTACATCTTTAAAATTATAATCCTTTAAATCATTGCAAGTTTCATCCTAAGCTTACTGAAATCAACAGATAAACTCCCGTAGCTTTCCCAAGAGCTAAGTACCTGTAATTATAGCTGTAAGGTGAGATTCCACAGTTTGGACAAAAACTTGTCTTGCCTTTTTTGCTGCTTGGTTTCCTACTCTGCACACGGGGTGTCGTCTCCTGCCTAGGCAGTAACGAGCGGGGCTCGCTGAGTATTGTGCACCTTTGATTTTATTTTTCCTAATGCTCTCGACAGTGTTAACAATCGCTTGGGAACAAAATTCAGTCTTCGCATAGCGGATTCAGAGCTTGTCAAATGCAAGAGAACTTTCAGTCGCAGGGGTTGTGGCAGTTTTGATCTCTGCAGCTCAGCCCCGTTCTGATGAGCCCGCGCTCATTTTCTTGTTAACAATATACGAGCGGATGAAATTCTTAACAAGTTAATTCCTCAGGCCTCTTTCCTGAAGACAGTGGTACAGACTGCCAGCCTACACTGCTCAAATGAGATACCATCAGGTGTCATAGTAACAGCTCCGCGAACATAATTTAATTCTTATTCACGAACTAGTCTGACTTCAGTGGGAGGGATGTACGCACAGGAGAGGAGAGAATCTTGTCCTTAATCTGGGCCTGGAGGAATCCCTGAAGATCAGCCTGCTGTATAGATGTAAATAAATGCTTGCAGGGTAAACCTGCTCAGTCATGCAGACGGTCACCGAACAGTTTTAATACTCTTGTTTCAATAGAGGATAATATTTTTTTTTTTTTTTTAGTCCTTAATGTCAGGGTAGAAATTACAATAAATTAAAAGAATGGAGGTTTGGAGAAGGAGAGGGGGAAAAAAAAAAAAAAGTCAGTGTAGTCTCCCCGAGTCGAGCAGGGGGACTGCTCTGGGAAAAGGGAAAAAGGAAAAAGGAGAGAAGAAGTTCTGCTGGACACTGGCAGGGTTTTGGTACGGGCAGCACACGCCAGGACGGAGGCAGGCCTCTCCCTTTGATCGTTTCGGGATCTCTAGCTAATTTTTAATATAGAGATTTAAGTGGGGAAGGAATAAAATATAATAAGCAGTTACAAAAGCACCATTGGAGGCACATTCCCAGGGATTTCTCTCTTGAGACTGACTGGGTTTGAGTTCAGTGCCCAACAAGGTGCTGGCTCTGGCTAAGGATTTCCCAGGGACAGGGGTATCCCCAAAGAAGGACTGTCCTCCCCTGCTCTGTTATAGGCACCAAAGTTACCTTGTTGTACTCCTCCAAGGGAAAGGCTTTTTCTCCTCCATCCAGTCCGTCTATTTTCCTCTTTTGTAGGAATTAAGTTCTTTGAGATCTTCACTCTTCCATCAGATTTGTTAGACCTGGCCAATGAACTCAAAGGCTGCGAGGGACCTCAGGACTGCACAAACCTTGGTTCCCTGACTGGGAGAAAAATTACCAAAAAGCTAAACTTGTCAGCAGAACGGGAAGCAGAAAATTCAGCCTTGTTCTCTGTGAAGTACAGTCCTTCAGGTCTGCCTCTTTTATTTTTTTTTCCTCTTCCAGCAGTCTGATTTTCACACTGTACCTCACCAAATGTATAACTGGTTTTGATGTGGAATTCACTCCTGTTTTGTAGCCTTGAAAGCTGTATTTGATGAGAAGAGCCTGTTCCCAAGAGAAATTCATGATCATGAACAAAAAGCAAGGCAACTCTGTGAGCGAGCGTGCAGCGAAGGCAAGATAAGAAGAAATAAGAAGCAAGCAAAGCTGGAAGAAAAATAAACCTCCTCTTACAAAGGCAGGTGCGTATAAAGAATGCCGTAGACAGTGAAACTGCCCTTGCTACATGCTATTAGTTTTTACAACGCACTCCCTTTTTTCTTAGGGGCAACGTTTTCAGCCATTACTCGGGATCTCATCCTTACACAACTCTTAGGTCTTAACCAGGATCCCATCTCTCTAGCTTGCCTTGTGTTTTCCGTCAAAGTAACTGAAATCAATGAAGGTATTTTTATGCTTTTTTTGGTCTGTTTTGACTCATTTTTCTGACTGAAGTCCAGCTGAAGTTTCTAGGCGTTCGGATGCTCTTGGAGTGTTTTAAAACTGAGAGCGACCAAATCCAGATCTGGTTTAAACCAAATAGTTTGGGTCCAGAGAAGTTATTCATCAGTTATTTATCTTCTTCCAAATGTAAGGTTTTCTGTAGGAGTTTCCTGGTCTAACCCTAAAAAGAGAAATGCGAGTGGGAGGCCGGAGAAGAATCTGATGTTTGCAGGGATTTTCTTCCAAAGCACGTGCTGTGCCCAAGGTTTGATACTCGTGAATTCAGATTAAACGAGTGCTGACCCCAAACTTGACAGCACACTTCTACCAGACATCCCTTTGTATCTGTGAAGCCATATGCAAATGACAATTAGCAGCTGAGCCGGATGCTTCATTGGATTAGGTGGTGACAAAACATTAACCATGGCAATCATGGCTCTTTTTCCCTTGGACTAAAAAAATGAAAAAAAAAAATTTTGTGTTTTTTTGGATATGAAAAAACCCCCCAACCCCAATATTCTGACATTGTTTTACTCTAATCTCCTTTTCGAATCTGAAGGGCAAGAAATCTCTGTAGACAACCTAATTTCCTACATTTCCCAGCTTAATACCTGTTCTGGATAAATTTTGGGGAAGTAATTGACTATTCAAGTGCTTGCCTAAACTGACAGAAATGTTTTAAGAGGTACTTTTTCTAAAAACTCAAGCCCTAATTCTTTCTCCACCGGGAGCTTTGCTATTCATTAAGGAGCAAGGTCAGATTATAGGAAGAAAACAACGAGCTGGTTTCCAAGCTCAGATGCAGCTTCTGCTCAGGAAATACTGCTCTCTGCAGTGTATGGGTGGGTGTTTGTCTTATCATTTCTACTGGGAAACATTGTCTCACTAGAAAATGCACTTTATTCAAAGCAATTTACATATCTTATTGAAAAAATGTTAGTATATTGGCTCATCCTCAAGCTTAAGTCAATCTGCAAAATGTCCTGTTGTGGAAAAATTTGCATGTGTAATTTTCCAGATCAAATCCGGCAACGATCTGAGACGTTAGTCACGCTGAATTCAGTAGGACTATTCAGGTTTACATATGCTTTTAAAAAAATAAATCTCAAGTACATTGTTGTTTATAAGGTCAAAGCTTGTTTTTTCCAGCATCATGTAAACTTCAAAGTAAATAAAATCTCCTCCGACAAGAATATAGTTGCATAGTAACATGATAATGGGTAATATCAAATATGCGTTCATTAATTGGGAGCCATTTTAGCACCTAGTAGCACGGATATAAGAATCAGTGGACAACTTCATGAAGTAAAGCAAGCTGAGGAGAGTTAAGTAATTAAGCCAAAGACTTGAAGAACAGAACTTTAAATTTTTGTTATTTCCCCCCCCCCCCGAACTGTATCTCATAATTTCTGTTTGTGTTTTCTCTGATAATTTTTTACAGCTCTCCTGTATGATTGCCTTAACGACTTTAGGACCTCAATTACACGCACACTAGATGCTTGATGCCTTCTAAGCGGTGAAAAATTATCCTTGCTCTGAGAAACGCTAATTCTAAGTTAGATGATTAAAGTAATGAAATGGCATAGCGAAATGAAACAAGCAGCCCTTACCCATGAGTACGTAGGTAGGTTTGTAAACAGTACGGCAAAGATCAACAGGAGGGTCTTAAATGCAGGGCAGAAGTAGACAGGCTTTGGCCGCCCGCTGCAGGGTTAGAGGGTGGGAAAGGGTGGAGAGATGACTATTATGAAGGGTGACAGAAAGATGTATCTGGGAGCACCGCGTGCTTTCCCTTTCGACTGCCTGGTGCTCACACGAAACGTTTTCTTCTTCATAGCAGTTAAACTTAATTTCAAACCTGAGGAGTTTCAAGCAGAGGCCAATTTTTAAAAATTGATCTGCTGTAGCGATGCCCTTTCTTGCCTCCCTGAAATGGAAAGCAATTGTGGCACATCTGCCCCACACCAGAGCCAGGCAGGTCTGAGGTGCAAATGGGCGATAGCTTTGCGGTACCAGAGACTTAGGCTTGATTATTTCTGTCCTCAGGGCTTGAAATTAAATCTCTGTGCTCTTGAACAAAGAAGATTCCTGCCCTCCCATAACACCTGTTTCTAGTCCGAGGAGACGGCAATATATTGGACTTTAAAACAGTGTCACCTTTATCTACAGAAAAGCTTTTTTGGTCAATCTCAGAAGTTTCCAAAACATTATTTATGGCCTTCCCTTCCTTTAAAGCCTGAGCAAGCTCGAATTTAAAATACACAGAGTGACAATGAATGTTTGTAAAACAGCCACAAATAATGTTTTTGGTACAGATACAGCACACACAGACTGGATAATACATTACTGAGTTAAAACGTACTTGTGACAACTCCCATAAGTGACAATAGCCTTATCTCAAACTCATCCAGATTAAAAGCTTTCTAGATGTTCTATCATATATTTCCAGTGCTTTTCGTGTCACAATATTTCTCTGCTTTAGAGTAGATTGCTTTTAGGCTAAAGCTGTTTTGTTCACGTGCGCCTGTTCAGCTAGTGATGGATTGAGGAGGTTTTTTTGCATTTGCACAGTGTGCCCCGGGTAAAGGCTGGGCTGAACTGCAGCCCCTGCGCTGGCTAAGGGGGATCAGAAGTTGTTTCTGATTTCCTTTTCTATGGGAAAAGAGGAAAGGGACACGGGACAGAGCAATTCCTCCTGGAGCCATGCGGGACGAGATCGTCACCAACCCTCTGTAATAGACTGGTCTCAAATACAGAGCTCTGAATTCTGTTTCAAAGGTGGCTGCAAGGTAAACAAAAATAGCAGGTAAATTGGGATAGAAGTGAGTATTTCTTGAGGTCTCATCATCCCATTAAACCAAAACATTGTCCCTCCGTTAATTTCTTACCAAAGGCAGACCCGGTAGCCCAGCAAACACTGCTCGGTTCCGGACGGTAGCCTCTTGGCACAAAGCTGCCGCCTGCCTGTTGTGGGCCTTGGGGCATTAATCACATTGTTTTTCATGATAAGCTTGGCTGTGCCCTTCTTTTAGTCTTTATTTTTCACGGCACGCCTACTTTAAAACCGAACGGTGGGGAGGTGTGATACTGTTTTCCAGGTAGTCGTACACGTTAATCCTTTAAATGGCTTTTGGGAACAGTTAATGTATTAGTGATGGTTATTCACATGAGACAGCGTTGCAACAGTAGTTAGTGATGGCTGTTAACACAAGAAAGCTAAATATTTTAAATTGTGTTTGGTATTACCACTGCCTAAGTCCATGTTCTATTTGCTTAAGCTTTCAGCAGGACAGCAGAGCGGTAAGCGTCGGCATCATCTCTCTTCCCAGGTGGCTATTGATCTCAACAGAAACTGGTTTGGAAAACTTGACTGAATTAAATATGTATTTATCTCTGAAACTTAACATGTTTGGGCACTGATCCAAAGTCCGTTAAAGTAAATGGGAAGAGTCCCATTGGTTTTATTGCTTTGCAGATGATGTCTTTAGGACAGTGCAGGTGATAAATGGAATTATGGGTTTGGTGCAGGATTCTCGAAAGAGCTGAAGTGAGATGCTTTTAAAATCCCTGCCTTCAGCTCCTTAATGTGATTGAAGTTTATACTCTAGGTATTAGAGAGATCCTATTTCTTTGTATAGTGCTTGTCCAGTGATAAATAAGATTCCCATAAAAGAAAATAAATATGCTGTGGCAGTTCTTTGAATGGAGGAAAAGGGTGTGTGGGTGTTGGTGATCCTTTTGAAGTGTACTTCTGTGTCAGTATCTGAAATGAAAGTTTGACTTGGGCTTTCAAGCTTCAGCGAAAAAATTCTTAGTCTTTAAATGTCACTTAAGGTCAGATTTATACCAGTACCTTGAGTCGTCTTGACTTAATTCTGGATGGAGGCACTATACAATTGAAAATCCAGGTTCATATTTGCCATGAGAGCCACTCTCTACTTGCAACAGAGCATTTCACAATAATTAAAATAATGTACAGGCTTGGTATCGTGTGTAAGAGCGATACAATATTTGTGTATATAGTATTTGCTGCTCAAATCGGGAGAATGAGTCAATCAGCGAACTTGTTTCTCAGGAGGGAAGAAACCCTCTCTTCTAAGTTGTGAAACAATTTTCATTGTGTCCATGAGTGGGCCATTTAAAGGAATATGTTACCGTAAGCCAAGTGACACTTGTAAGAAAGCCATAAATATGAACTGTAACTTTCATTTATATGGGTTTTTGCATGATTCGATCTAACATTCATTCAGATGCAGAAGGGGCTGATATACAAGTTCCTTACATACGAGTTAAAGACACTGAGCATTAAAACTTCAGAGAATTCAGCGCTGTTTTATCTAATTTTCTCAGACAGGTGTCATACTTTGAAGATGAGTCATTTTCCTGGTTTCAGTAATTCAATTGGTTTCAATCATTCGGAGGGGAAAAAGTGCAATAAACTATGCTATAATGACAAGTGCTTAATGGCAAAGCTCTGCTTCCACTGTTATTGCGATGTCCCTGGCTTGGAGATGAGTTCCATCCCTGCGACGCCGAGCGCTGGGCAGCTGGCGGTGGATCTCCCTCCGGCCCTTCACCCTCCTTGGTGCTGCTCCGGTTCCTGAAATGGGACAGCGGGGGTTAGAAGGACAAGCACTTAAAACAAGCTGTGAGATGCTAAGGAAACACCGATGGCAAGTATCTTCTGATCTGCTGTGGTCTGTACCGTGTAACACAGGTATGGATTCCCTGCTACTGGCGTAAACTGGAGCAAATTATTCTTTTAAAGTATTTTTCACATGGTAGCAACTGCAAATCAATGTAGCAAATAACTAAAAGAAATAGATTAATTTCAAAGTATATTAAAGATACCTGTCAAAATGATCACCTTTGACCTTCAGAGACAGGCTGGTTATGTAGACACTTCTGTTAAAGAAACACACCGTTAAAGAAACAAACAAAAAGGCAACTGGAATCAAATACGCATTGTCTAAAGCTTGATCCTACATCTTGGAATTCAGAATTTTTGCCATGGGCTTCAATCCAGGCCAAATCAAATCCTTCGGTGAGGATCTCCTGACGCATAGTACGGGTGCATTCAGCGCTCTGCAGGCACCCTTCAGCTGCAGCCTTGCTGACGGTGGGAGGTGATGGCTGGAGACCTTCGTCCTTGACCGCTCTGCTGCCTTTGTTCAGTTCCAGCTTGCACAGGGAAGCTGTAGCTACTCAGAACATCTCAAACGGAGGACTTGGTCCCTATAAAGGGGTTCTGGCCACACGTGCAGTTACCATCTGGCACCCAGGGCTGCTCTGTGTGCAAACTTTACCCATGAGCTCCTCGCTAAAATTACTGGAATGAAATATTACAGAATCACCAGGGTTGGAAGGGACCTCTGGAGATTATCTAGTTCAACCCTGCCAGAGCAGGGTCACCCAGAGCAGGTTGCACAGGACAGCGTCCAGGCGGGTGTTGAATATCTCCAGAGTCGAGAATGTCTCAAAAATATTCATTACTATCACAAGAGATTTCTGGTGTCAACTTCTGGTCCTTTGTCAGAACTTGGCTGTAGCTCCATTCTCTTCTCAACCTTCCCTAATGAGTATTTTCAACTGTCTTGTTTCAGAAAAGTACAACAGACGGTGAAAGATTAAAAAAATAGTTCAAAAGGCAATTCTATAGGTTTTGATAATACTTTTAAAATGTGTTCAAGCTGTATGGAAAAGATGAATTCATGTTTTTAAAAGCAGGAGTATTTGCATCTCAAAAGTCAGAGAGGCAATAAGTATTTTAATTAGTTTTTAATCACTTTTTAATCATTCTAATACAATCTTAACAAGCACAGTCACTGATTTACACTTAGAATAAAAAGTCTGCAGCATATTTAATGCTGCTTTGAACCACAGTTTCCTACCAGAGCCCTTTCTAGACTTTCAAAAATACTAACTTACCAAGGGACAACCGGGCTTTTATCATGTATTCATAGACCAAAGGTCCACGATGCAAGTCTGTTCATTCAGGCAGGTGATGATTACTAGCTATCACAGTTCGTTCCCCCACCATTAGAAATACTTAAAGAGACAAGTTGCATTAAACACCGTCTCTCTGGCTGCTGCCAAGCCTCCTGCAGTCAGTCTCGGGCGGAAAGGTCTCTTTTCAGGCTGCCTACGGATACAACATGGCACGAGCAGAGCACTGACAGTAGGTGACCGCAACACTAAATGAATTTCATATCCTGCAAAGGCTGTAAACATGACAACATCAGAAGAATAGAATGAGTATGGAACCTGAGAGGAAAAAAATACGCTGTAATAAACTGAACGGCTGATTGACCGGCACAAAGCAGTTGTGTAATGTGTAATGCTAGTGACATCAGTGGAGACGCGTTGGAACTGCAGTTGACTGAGGCTTCAAAAATAAAAATTAACATCAAATAGGTAATCAATAAGTTGAAGATTTCAAAATATGAGTACTCTCAATAATGACAGTCAAAGCACACAAGTGACTTAAAAGGTCACCTGTATCTCTTATGTGCCACCCGCAACGAAAAGCAATCAGTCAAAGACTTTGTATTTTCAGCTCCTGGCATCAATTTATTAGAGGACCAAAATATCTCATTGGTACACTATCTTTAAATTGCTTTTTTTCATGTTTTGGTTTTGAAATTAATTTTATTTGGTATTACCCTTTGAAGAAACTCATAAGGTTAACAGACAGATTTGCCATGCTTATGCTGAGCTGTGTTTTAATTTTTTTGAGTAGTCCCTGAGCCTGTTTGCGATGTTCGGTGCATTTTAGGGGCGGAATGAATTTGGTCGTAAATCACTGCACATGTCTGAGTTGCAGAAGGATAGATTAGGTCTTAATGCTGAAGGGGTGGCTTCATTTTATTTTCCATTCTACACAAGCAGGGTCGATAGCGGCTTCGCTACCCATCAGGTTGTATTTATAGGAGGGCTCTGAGTGGGGGGCAGGATACGAAGCGTTACCACGTCTTGCCTTTCTGTGGCGTTGCTCATCTTGAGGGTCGGATCTGGGGTACTTTTAGCTGGAGGTGCGCTGGTATGCAGGCAGAGGGCATGAATAAAAAAAAAAAAAAAGGAAGGGGGGAAAGAGTTAAAAAAAAAAAAAGAGAGAGCATTTGCTATCACATTCCTTTCACACATGCTTCAGCCTTCATGACTTTGCCTGTGTCCGCAGGTAGCTTCCACCTGCCGTGGTTTGCCACCAAATGACAAGGCACCCGCTTTTGTGCGAACCTGACACGGATGTTGCCAGTTTTCCCAGACATCTAATTTCCTTCACCTGTCACCTTTACAAAGATCGCACTAACGGGCTGTTTGGAGGGGGAGATCATTATCGATCTCGCTCAACTTTCTGTTTCATTAAAACAGGCCTCCAGGCATAAAGGCAACACTGGGAACATTACAACTCACTCACAAAGCAGCATCCCTGGCGCCGTACCACGAGTTTTGGGGGATTATGGATGCGTTTTGTGGATGGCTAACAACGGTATTACACAGCTGCTTTACGTTGTTCAAAGATGATACCAGTAACGTTTGTTTTGGGGGTGAGGAATTCTCCCAGTTCCAGCCACTTTTGTCTGTCACACCACCAAAAAAAAAAAAAAAAAAAAGATTTACATTTAATCTTGCCCATGTCCTCTACCTTCAAGAAGGATTCATCGTGAAAGAATGGTATTGCCATAGCAACGAGGAATTTTTTTCAGACGGCTATAAAACTGGTGAATTTCCAAGACACAAAAGCTTGTTCAGAGCCCAGAAGTACCTGGATAGAAAACGAAACAGATGGTAAATTCTCTACAGCTTTTGTAGAATCATTTTTTGCCAGTTATTCCCCACTTTCCCCTATGTCCTAAATGTTTGTTTTACAATGAATTTGTGATCCGTGACAGATTCAAGACTTTGCTCAGTGGAATTGGAAGTCGGCACCACTGTAGCCTGTTCCCATGAATGGCTAATCTGTAAAGGATGGGAAAGCTGCTAAGCTGCTCTGAAAACATCACTGATCTTCTTTAGATTCTCAGCCGTCAGAAGCATTTCTTAATACTGTTATACAGAATGATATTTTCTACAGCTTAAGGAGTTGTGATATTGGGAAGTCAACAAGCAAAAAGTCCCTGTCTTGTAAATGACTTCTAATGATGCACCTGGCCATTGCGGCAACCTGAAATTTGACTCTTAGCAGGGAAATTTTGACTATAAAGAGGATTTTAAACTCTGAAGGACGGTGTGCTACTAACACATCTCTAAAAGGATACGTACTGCCACGCATGACAAATTCTTGCCGTGAACACAAATTATTTTCACATGTATCCACACTTCTGCTCACACAAGAAAAGAAATTTTTCTTCTGATAGGAGCGACAGATTTCTGCAGGCAAACTCCATGTGGTACCTGCTTTCAGATTTTAATGTTGTTTAAAAGAGAGTGGCTGATATTATTGTGATATTTTCCTAGGAAATGACTGCAAATTTTGTTACAACTCTTCCTCTGGGCAAATTAATAATACAAAAATCATTCTGAGTGCAGACTGTGGTCTGGTTAGGCTTGTTCTGGTGAGTTCTACTTCCCAAGAGTGAAGCAGTGTCAGCACCAAGGCTGCTCATAGGCAGCTTGAATAACAAAGAGCTCTCCGTGACCGAGGTATCAACGCAACATTTTCCCCAGAGAACAAGAACTGCTATTTTAATATAAGCGACATCCTCCACGTAAATCAAATATTAATTATTGCCTTAATCACTCACCAATTATTAGACATAACTTCTTCCCTTTTTTCTAGCCATTTCTCTGACAATCATGAGAACTATCAGATTTTGAAACAGCCAGAGAAGGAGTTCAGCTTACTCTTAACGCTTCTGCATAACGTATAGCTGTAGAAGTGGTAGAAAAAAGGTATTACAGTTCAGCTGATTTGAGATTGGCTAACTGAAATTCAGGAGGAAGAGGTAGAAATAAGTCTTCAGTTAAGTAATATTTTTGGTATTGTACTTCCTTTCCATTTTATTTTGTTGTTTTTCACTATGTAAAAATCGAAGGCTTAACATAAAGAAATGATGAGGATGTCCATGGTATCAAGCTCTCACCTTGCTTCTCATGACTTAATGGGAATTTTACCATTGGTTTTGGTAAGCAAAAGATTCAGTTCCTCCTGGACTCGTTGCCACTCATCCCAGTGAAGATAAGAACCGTGCTTGCTTGACTTCTTTTATATATATTTATATATTGCAGTCTGGGAGCAAAGAATGTGAATAATCCTTCACTGCACAGCACCAAGGAAACCCTGGACCGGCTGGGCCTTGACAGCTGGCACCACTTGGAAATGTTAATTTTGCCTTTATTGCTGCTCTAGTTTTCTGGTCCTTAAGCTGCTTGTGAACTTGTTTTAATATAGAAAAAGTGATTCACTACATCTAGCAAGGATGCTAATAGGGAATTGGAGATAACTTGACTTTATTTTTATGACGGAGTTTGCCAGTATCAAATTTTAATTCTTATTCAGCACATTTTCAGTTGTAAACCACTGTTCTTGAGCATATCCATTGTCACTTAAATGGGCCATTTTAAGTCTTCCATTTGCCAAATGCCTGCAGGGGAAGTAATAACTACAGTTAAAATGGAATATAGTTAAAATATGCCCTGTGCATAAGTTTTAAAATGAAATGCCATGTTGTCCTGGTTTGGGCTGGTTTAGCCACTCAGGTGGAACGACAAATGCTCTCCCCTACCTCCCTTTCAAATAGAGGCAGGAGAGAGAGAGAAAAAGAGACTTAGGAGTTTAGAAGGAACTAAACTACTTTAANCTTGAGTGGAAGAAGTTAAACCTACCCGCTATTTCAAGCCAATTACTATCACTGATTATTTGTGCTAGGTCCTCAAAGAAAATGCATATTACACAACATTTGTATAAAGACTGAGACAGATTTTCTTCCTTCTAATTCTTCAGTTGTCTTTAACTTGTGATTTAACAAAGTATTTTACTAAGCTGTGTCACTATTTTTTGAATGAACTACACAACAAGAATGACGGGACAGTGGCCTGTAGTGGCAGATTCCCCATCCCTGGAAGTGTTTAAGACCAGGCTGGATGAGGCTTTGCGCAACCTGGTCTAGTAGAAGGTGTCCCTGCCCATGGCAGGGGGGTTGGAACTAGATGATCTTCAAGGTCCCTTCCAACCCAAACCATTCTACGATTCTATGATTCTGACTCTTGACCATATTTCCAACTTACAAGGGAGAAATGCAGCCTGTTCTTCATGACCCAAAGATGGATCCTGGGTAGTTGATTTAAAAAAGGGAAAAATAAAAGTTATTTCTTCATTCAGTGCAGAAGTGATTTATTCTTACAAAAGAACAAATCATAGGCTCCTGTATTAGAATGTAGCAGAAGTCTATTAGGTTATTTTCTTTATTGGATTTAACTGATCTTCAGCTACTCTTCCGTCACACAGCAGTCCTTCTGCTAAGATTATTCACTGTCTCTGAACAGAATGAAGCATTAAAACAAACAAGTACTTATACTGGGATATTTTTCAGAAAGAATCCTAATTCCTCATCCCAGATTTCCTTGTTCTTCATCCAGTGCCAGTTCAAGTCCCTTAGTACTACTGTAGTAGTGTTTGGCACTGCTGGACTGGGGAATAGTAAACACATTTCATTTCTTTATTTTACTACCATAAGGCAGCATTTTTGGGACTTTATTACAGCACCGTACGATGGCAATCAGCAAATGAGTGCTGAGGGGGAGACAGGAAATTCCCCACTACCTTTCACACTGCCATTTTTGACACTGTGCCTCAAATGAAAAGAAAATTTCTACTGTTTTATGATCTGTGTTGGATTTAAAATGTGAAAACTAAGATACTTCTGAAGTTATGTGTTTGAATCAATGACAGATCATTTGTAGGAGATGCAAATGGGTGCCATAAATACAACAGAAATTCCTGTTTTTACTGATTACACAATCGGCATTTTTATTGGAGTGTCTTCAGAAATGAATTATGGAGAGTCTCGCATAATGACTGGCATTTAGAGAACTATGTAGGTCTCTATGAAAGCAAGGAACTATATGAAGAATGTAATATACAGTAATTGTACCTTAACTAGTCGTTTGCTACTGAACAAAAGCTGAGTAAGCCCCAATGCATAGCACAAAAGCAGTCAATTTTGCATCAACTTGAGATGTGCATTAGTAGTTTAACCAGATTACATATTATATATTTAGATTTTTCTTGTTGAAATAAATAATAAAGGCAGGTAAGGTCAGCTTAATTGGTGAGAAAAATGGAATTGTTAATGTTCTGTGACACTACATTTCACTGTGGTATTTTCTAATGCCAAGGACATTTAATAGTTGATGAAAAACCAAAGTTCACAGTAATGATTAGCATTAAGTAATTTTTCCTCTCCTTTGAATATGTAGGTTTCATGGGTTTTTTTGGAATGCTGAAAAAGCCTGTTAGATCACAAAGTAGAAGAGATATGGAATAATCACGTAAAGATGGAAAGATGCAATTTTCTGAAAATACAATCAAATTATTAATAGTTAAGTATGGGGTTTATTCATTAAGTATTAAAAAGATGAGAAAACTTGAATTTCAGAATAAAAATTCTGTTTCTCTAGCAGCTTATTCTTTGCCCATCCAGTAATTTTCTCTTCATCTTAATACAACAATCACGGAGATGTATTTGAAATCCATATTGATTAATTCATGCACACTGTGACTCCATATCTAATTCTTTCTTTTGCCAGCTTGCTGGAATTGGAAGAAAACGTCTGATCTTATTCCTCTGCTGGAATGATTTTTACATGAATTTTACGACAGCAAGATCTTTACTTGTATTTACTTGCAGGACTAATATTTAAGTCTGTAACTCTGGCATGCCAGCAGAGATGATTAATTTCTATAGCTCTTTGGGACAAAAAAAGACTCCAGTGAAGCTCTTCTACAGTGAAGCTTTTTTTCCCCCTTTTTTTCTTCTTTTGTTCTTAATACAACAGTTGTTTTCTGCTTGCTTGTTTGTTTGTTGAATTTTTAGACACGACTTGATTCTTTTTCTTCTTTATTTGGGGTATTGTCAGCAATTTCCTGATAGATATTCCGTCCTGTCTTTTCTCGGTAATGACCCAATAACTAGACTACAAAATTTACACTATAAAGACATCTTTGTTTATAGCCAAATATCTAACATATGCTAATGGCTTCATCTAAAATTCTGGTGGAGCCATGACGAAGGTTGCAATTTTAACACAGATGTAGCTAGCAGCCACCCCCTTATGTAGTTAAGAGATAGTAAGTACTTTTTTGTGGGCTCTACTAGGATTTTACTTGGAGCGAGGGCTCACTTGTAGGGTACCAAGGTTTACAATGATTATATTCAATTACAGCATTTTGTAAATAGCTTTCTGTGAAAAGCACAGTAAGAAATCAATCTAGTAAAGGCCTTTGGCATCTCTAGCAGTATTCAGGCAGAACTGAGATATCCAAGTCCAAAATATTAATGTACAAACACGGAAAATAGATCGTTGATATTGATACTAAATTTCCCTAAGCATCACAGTTCAATTTCTGCTCAGAGGTGTCCCAGTCTGATTAATTTGCTGTTCAAAATCACCTGACATTAACGGCGATCCAACAACCATCTCTTTTTGAAGTTCACAGGCTTAATCTCTTATTCATTATCAAAGCAGGCACAATTAGAAAAAATAAAATAATAAAGGTGGTCACTTAGAAAGAGGCCAACAATGACAGTTCAGACCAAAGCACAGAAACTGAGCCTGAAGGAGACTGAGGAAAACCCACTTGCTAATAGGAGAGAGAAGGATGTTTCCGTCTAAACCGCTAATTATGGAAAAGAGAGTCTGCTGGCAGGTCAAAAACATTCATTTGAGACCTCTTTGGTTGAGATGATCAAGGGACAAAGTTTTCCCCTTTTTTGGAGCGATACAGAGCAGAGTATTTTGGAGCTGAATACATTTACAGTTCTACTTCTTAAAATGAGAACAAGAAAGAAATTCTCGCATACAATGAAAGAATTTGGACAATCATTGCTTTAGATCAGCTTCCTGAGATGCTTTCTTCTCCCATCCATTGTGCACTGCACGTAGATAGCTTATCCAGAGACACAGACACCGCTCTAGGAGCTAGGAGCCTAAAGGCAGCTACGCATCACTGTTAGTAACTTGTTGGAGGGGAGAAATCTTTTCAAAGTTTACATCTTGCAGATTCGTACAGAGGTAACAAAAGTCACTTCTCTGGACTTTCTGAATTTTGAGGGCCTGCTGCAAACAATTCAAGAATTAATTACAGAACTGGAAAAATTGCAAAGATCTTTTATCATGGAAAGTTTCCCAGCAACTTAAACACAGGAATCAGGCAAGTTCTTTTTTTTTAACATAGCAAAGACTTTGAAGATGTACAAATCAGTTTTGCTTCATCACCTTTTCTGACCCACCTAGCACCGATTTCGATGTCAATGACTCCAGTAACATTTGTCTGTTGATCACAGTGCTTTCTGCACAGCTTGTTAAAAGTTATTCGGCAAGTTAGAAATGACAGCAATATGACAGACGCTTCTAAGAGCTGATGTCCCTACAAGCCCAGAAAAACAGGACCTGAGCTTTTGATTTTTCTTATTTCAATATGCCAGTGCAGTGGTTTAGCAACAAAAGGATTTTAATACAAGCAGACCAAAACATCCTTATCACATTTTGCACATAGTCTGCTAAATATATAGGAGCTAGAACAAATGAACAGTAAAAGTCTAGCAAAAGTTGGCAAGACTGCAGTCTTGCAAAGCCTAGCAAAAGCGAAACTGCAAACTTTTGCTAGATGGAATTATTTTAATGATTATATAAAAAACCTTCGCCTCTAGAGAAGCATCTCTCACTTTCCTCTGCAGACCTGCTAAATAAGCAGTATTTCCTCATATTTGTAAGCAATTCCAGTGAAAGTTCTTTAAAAGATGATATGTTGGCATTCTGGCTGTAAAACTTGACTGTGATCTGCATTCCTTTTTGGGTCTTACTCTTTCCCTTTTTTATATATGTGAAGCAGTTGAACTGTTTCTGCTAGGGCTATGGGAAATAATTTGGTATTGCTATTAAAGCTAATCATTATTCACATATAAACTGCCCATTTACTGTTTCTCATATCTAATTTTTGAAGAGAATATTGACGATGACATAGAAATACCTTGGCAAGGTTTTGAACAAGCTCTACAAAGCTATTACAGAAATAAATTGCAAAACTGAGGTGCACTCACTCACCATGTCAAGTGAATGTCAATATATAAAGTTCAGTGGAGGATTTCTTAGTTTCAGTCTTTCTAGGAAGTTCGTGCATGTTATTGTAAACAAAAATAACAGATCAGTAACTGGGGAGGAGAAGGAGCAAACCAAATTCATCCTATCCTTCCGTAAAAACCCATCTGCCAATTGCCTGTCTACCCAGAAAAAAATTGCTGTCCATCTGTCTGAATACAGTACTGACATGGTAATCTTCAGGCTTGATGGCTACACGTCACGATGCACACACTTGGAAAAAGCTACTGTTGGTACTCAACATGATGGCAAACCCCTCTCAACAGTGGAAATCACCGCACTTATCTTGCCATCCTGCTCATCGCACCGACTGTCTCCTGAAAAGCCTTCATGAAAAGGCCTTTCATATCCAAGCTCTTCAGAGTTTTGGGCATAAGAGACCATGTTCACTTACGATGGTGAAGCTTTTGAGCAAAAGGGAAGGATGATCCTGGGCAGAGGTGGAAATTTCAGGCGGCTAAAACGTGGAATGCCTTCAAGGCAACGATTGCCACCTGGCCGCACCCTGTGATCAGCGAGGAAATCTCTTGCTTCTTCCACTACAACTTCTGCATACGAACAAGAAGTTATGCTTCCTCTTTCCTACAGTTTGGGGAAAAGTGCCATTTCTATTTTTAATACTTGAATACACCTGAATGCTTTAACATTCTTTTTATATGAAAAGTGAGAACTGTCTAACCACCCAGACAAACAAAGGATTAGACAAAGTAGAACAGTTTTGTTGGTTTTGGCTATGAAACAGCAACTAAACAGTTAAGTTTTTATAATTTCTTAAGCCATTTCAGTACATCCAGAACTTAATTTGCCTTGTACAGACACTAGCAAAGGCTTCTGTTCTCCTTCTTCTGATCTTTTATTTTATTTTCTTAGAACTTTGCCATGAAAGCTACTTTAATCTTTGTAGATAAATCGTCAGGTTTTGGGGTGTTTTTTTTTCTTTCCTCTTAAAGACTTCAGCTGTCTTAAGTCTTTCCATTTCATCATGTTTAAATATTTTAGACAATTTGAAGCCCTATTTATAAATGGATATGATGAAGATTAGGCTCTAATAAGTGCTAATCTTTCCCTCCAACCAGGGAGATAAAGCCTGTCTTAAACCTGAAAGGCTTAAGACAAGTTCATTTTTTTTAACCTTACAAAGTGAACAAATAAACCACTATCCAGCAGCTGTATTCACTGGAAGCACTGAAGATAATCCCTTCCATTTATTACTGCAAAGTCCTTTCCTTTGTAGGTATCAGCCTGCTTTACCTTCAGATGTGTAGCTGCAGATTATAGAGCTGCCTGAAACTTGGTAATGAAACCCGAAACTCACCTGGTCTTACAACAAACCTGAAACTTGGCTCCACTTTTTAATACTTTTAATTGAATTTTGGGTGAAGCAGGGCCAATAAAGGCACTAGTGCTTTTTCCTTCAAGGCATTTGTAAGCACAAATTAATTGCCTAGCCTTTGCGCCACTCCTCAAGGTGAACAATATCTCTTTTTGTCAGCTAAACTCCGATGCTTTGAGGTGTGCTCCTCTGTGCAGTTTTAAGTTCATTTCTGCATGTGCTTAACTGAGCCCAAGGTTTTTAATCAAACAAGGAGCTCTGGCCGAGCGAGGAATTTCCTATTTATGAAAAATGCTAAAAAATTATTGAACATGACAATATAGCCCTAGAGTTCTGGGAGGTGTGAAGGACAGCATTGGCAGTAAACGAAATATGTAATAGAGACTTTGATCTCAGGGTTTTTACCGAATGACAGGCTGAAAAGCCAGAGTATTTTATGACATGGAGCATGAGCTTCAGCTCAGTGACCCCAAGAGTCATGTAAGCTCCTTGGACAACTGGGGTGTTTCCACCACCGTCTTCCTTGAATGTGCACTCTGCCTGGGTTTGTCTTCCCAGCAGACTTAGGCAGCCCTTTCCTATCAAGCAAAGGGGATTACGCTGTTCAGGGGTTGACCTGCATTTAAATAGCTCTAATACTTCAGACCATCTTAAATGGGATCTGATGTGACTAAAAGTATAACATGCTTCACAGCTGATTGATTGGTGGCTTTCATTCCATACATGTATCTGCAGCCAAAAATGGTGGAGGAAGACGGAAAACAAGGTTCTTGCTGTATGACAAAATGGAGCAAATAATTCACAACTAATAAGTAACGTGGTCTCCTCCTGAAGACTAAAAATACTCTGCTTTTATTGAAAGTGTATTAGTAGTGCGTAGTCAGGTAAGTAAACCCAATGTTATTTCCATTTCTTGCCTGATCACAAGAACAAGCTGTTCCAGAGCAAATTTAAAGTTCATTTCCTGCAAATACTGGTTTATAAGATTTTAAAACTGGCTTTTGGTAAATGTTCATGAAAGTGGAATTTGAACTGCATGAATGTTTGTGGAAAGTGAACAAAGGGAGCCTGAGAATAAACAGAATTATATCTTCTGTTCCTTCGTCATTTTCAGTATAACGTAACTCATAGCTCTCCAACCTCAGAAAGCTTGAAATCTTGGGTCTGGGGCCTCACCTTCACAGGAGGCAGTGTCTCCCTACCTTATCAGTCTCTGCTGTAGGCACGCTGGTGCTACAGCCCACCACAGACGCAGGAAGGATGGGGAGAGTGACTTTTCTGAAGAGGATCCTCCTCTCCTCCTTTGGCAGCTCTCCCCCACAGCCAACCGCTCCGTACTGACACGGAGCTGCACCCAGCGACTCATCTCCTCTGTGAATGGCAGGAGGCCGGATGGAAGTAAAATTGGCCAAATCAAGCCCCAGGGCCACAAACTGTCTAACAGTCACCTATCTCATGCGCTGAGCCTTATGGTATGGAAACGTGGTCAACGAATGCGATGCCAGGAGTTGACTAGGAACACCCAAATGACTGATCTTCATCAATCTGTAAACTGCCCAGTACTGAACTCAACAGACCCCCTTTTTTTCCTGTGCATCTTTCAGCTCTCCATCTTTCGCCTCTGCAATGAGGGGCTAAGTCCCATGTACCTTACCTAAAGTTACAGAGGGAATCCATTTAGAAACTTCTCAGACTTTCAGAGTTCCTCAGTCCTGATCCAGTAAAAGCTGCTTCCAGTTATTCCACAACAGGAATAAACAGCCTTTTATTCTGTTTGAAACTGAAGCTTGAAACAAATTTAAGGGATTGCTAATCAAAGTAGGAACGTGGGTTGATACAAAACACTGAAAGTCACTCTTGGTAAGGTTCTTGCCTCTGGGCTCAGGTGTTCCTTCTAACTGTAGCTTTAAATACAGAGTTTCAAAAACACTTTAAAAATATTTTAATATGGACTGAACAGACAAAATCCACAAAGTTAACAAAACTGGTTTCCCTTGTTGTCAAGAGCAGTATGAGAACAAAGGTAGATAATGGCAACAGGAACAGCCTTAAAAAACACAGAAGGTTTATAACTTATAGCACAACTCCACCAGATGGATTTTAGTTGAATTTCAGTCTTTTTTTCCTTATAAACTTTACATTTACTTTCAAGAAAAGTGACTCTGGGAGAAATTAGGCATGCACTCCTTTATTTTGTGTGATCTACATTTGTGAAAGTTGATTGCAAAATAGAAAATTATGGTTATGAAAATCAGATCTAAGTAAATGAAACAAAAAAGAGAACTGAACACCACAGCCACCACATAAAATGGCTGAAACTTAAATAATCTAATTATAAATATGGTGATGTATAGAATGCCAGCATCAAATTCTGCGTTACTTCATCTCCCATGTATGTAAATCTAATGGTCCAAACCTCATATAAAACAGGCTTTTGATACTCTTCCAGCTAAAGTACTTGATCCAGAGCTCACAAAGTCGGTATGAATCATTTAAGTCTTGGAAGTCGAATGCCAGTTTTTCTGCAGAAAATTACTTTATGTATAAACTAAAAGGAAAGTCTTGCATTTTTCCTAGTGGAAAACTTTGTAATTAAAAGTAATTTTGTGTATTCTAACAATGATTGGGACATAATTTATCTAGAATAATGTATTACTTTTTCATTCTTTAAAGATAAAAGGTAAGAAGCCCACGTACAATGCCTTTCAGTAAGGCATTATTATAGATATGTGATATGAAGAACTATATTTATGTGGCTACTAACAATATTGTTTTCCTAAAGGAAAGAACATGTTTAAATGCTACAAAACAATGCTTCAAATAAAGGTCAGAATACGCACCGGCCATTGCTAATGGCACCGTTACACTGTGGACACTGCTCTGCTCTGTCACAACAAAGACAGGACAGAAGGATGCAGACACCAGGGTTGAAGAGGATATAGCCTCCTCTGTATTCAGCTACTGGTTGTTTTTAAAGGCAAGGTTTGTGTAAACATCTTCCAAAAACAGTTTTTTCCTGATGCCAATACCACTTTTTGTTCTGAAGTGCTCGTTTACTGCCAGGTAAGAGAGACTAAGCTGGCTCCAGTTTGCAAGGTCTTTGGAATTACTTTGTTAAAACAGATAATAATTTATTTCTACTTTTTCACCAAAACATTTTTGGTCAAACAGAAAACAACTCCAAATTTGTGTCAAAGAAGGGAGCATTAGGACATATTTTTAGATTCATACACATTATGCAAACTATGGTTCCTTCTCAAGATCAAAAAAATCCGTATGTGTTTCCACAGGCTCTCAACACAAATTGCCTGTCAGGGTAAAATCTTGAAGACTGTACTGTAACCAGGATGATGAAGGAAAATTACTGCCAGACAGATTATATAGTCAAGAAAAACGGTGTAAGTTATTTTGTGCCTCCTAGCTTGAATACATATGGGACAAATGCAAATTTTCCAAATGAAATACAGCTTAGAGCACATAAATTTCAAACAGATAATAATTTGCACTTATTAAAGCTTGGCTTGGATCATAAACAGAGTGCTTTTTCCTGAAATGCCATCTTTTCTGTAAAGACTGTTTTTTCCCCTAAAGGAGCATCAATTATAAATAATGGTCTACCCACCAAAATTCGAAGGGCTAGACTTGAAGCAAATAAACTGAAAAAATATGATTGATTAAAAAATTATCTTGCCACGCACTCTAGGTATCCTTTGAGGGAATGGCATGGGGGTTATTGCTTATTGGCAGATACATAAATACCTGGTCTGGAATAGGCAAGAAGTGATGCACAGATCTACAACTGCACATATAAGCAGGGTGGGCATAAGATAGAGCTTTTCTGAAAAATTAAATGTCACAAGGAAGCCCTATAGCTCTCTGGGTCCTGAGCACTAACTAAAGGTTAGTGTTAGCAGTGGCTAATGGGACAATTTGTACGAATTCAAAGCCTGCTTGCGCTCAGCTAGCTTGATTAAGATTCAGCTGCTTAAAGCATGGCACTAAATCAGCAGGAAGAGTATATTGGTTCCTCCAGAGGTGAAGTTCTAAATAAATAATGAGTTAGAATGAAAACATAGAAGATCCCAGACACAAAGATAAACAGAGGCATGTTTTGCAGTGGCTTTGGGAATAAAGGTGGAAACGAGACAGGAAGACCTTCAGCAGAAGCCGTATGGGTGTTGGGGAGAGGACATGGCTTCCTTTTGCAGCACAGCCAGGTACCAGTTGGGTTTATCTACTGAAAGGTGGATCCAAGCCAGCTCTAACTTGGCTGGTACAGGAGGACAGTCAGTACCATCTGAGATGATTCCCCCTTTGACATGCTTTTCAGGGCATCCCCTACCGCTTCTGCTGGGGGGAGTGCCGCTCACACAAGCATTACCCCATGCAGTAGCACGAAAACACCAGCCACGTAGTTTTGTTTTCAGTGTAGAAAAGCCTTTGCACGTGTTGAGTCCACTGGAGGGCTACAGAGATGATCAGGGGACTGGAGCACCACTCTTATGGGGAAAGTCTGAGAGTCCTGGCCTAGAGGACTGAGAGGGGATCTCATCGATACTTACAAATATCTAAAGGGCAGGTGTCAAGAAGATGGGGCCAGACTCTTTTCAGTGGTGCCCAGAGACAGGACAAGGCCAACGGGCATAAGTTGGAAGTTCCATCTGAACATGAGGAGGAACTTCTTGACTTTGAGGGTGGCAGAGCACTGGAACAGGCTGCCCAGAGAGGTGGTGGAGTCTCCTTCTCTGGAGACATTCCAACCCTGCCTGGACACCACCCTGTGCAACCTGCTCTGGGTGACCCTGCTCTGGCAGGGGGGTTGGACGAGGTGACCTCCAGAGGTCCCTTCCAACCCCCTACCATTCAGTGGGAAAAAAAAAAAAATGTGAAGAAAGTACATTCTGGAAACTTAAAAGTCAAGGGATAGAAGTGCTGTAAATGCGTTACGGTATCTGAGGATTTTTGGAAGGCCTTGCTCTTGTCTTGCGGGCCCGATGGCGCTTGCCGGTGCGTGTGGCAGCGGCGGCAGCAGCTCTACTGGATGCAGAGGGACCTTGAGGCTTTAAAGCCCGGGAAGGAAGCTGAGGGGTCAGCCAGCCGGCGGGAACCAGGAATGCCGAGGGCCTGGCCCTCCTCCTCCTCCGCCGGCGCCCCCCGCCGCCGCACGGGTGAGTGTCTCCCACATCCCGCCTCACACGGACTCTCCTCCTCCCGGCGCGAGCCGCCTGCCGGGGGCGCCGCCG